>PVIA01002336.1:0-109964 GCA_004024845.1 Tonatia bakeri | reverse complement strand
TGTTTAAAGGTGTCCTGGAGGTCCCTAAGCCTCTCATTTTTTTGAATTCTTGTTTCTTCATTCTTTTCTGTTTGGTTGTTCCTTTCTTCCTTCTGGTCCACTCCACTGATTTGAGTCCCAGTTTTTTTTCCCCTCACTGTTGTTTCCCTGTGCGTTTTCCTTCATTTCTCTTATCGTAGCCTGCATTTGTTCATCTAATTTATGTCCACAGTCAACCAATTCTGTGAGCTTCCTGATCACCAGTGCTTTGAACTGTGCGTCTGATAGTTTGGCTATCTCTTGGTCACTTAAAAAAATTGGTTCTGGGGCTTTCAAATCTGTTTGAGCCATCTTTTTTATTTTCCTTTGGTCTGGTTGCGGCTGTTTCGTAAGGGCGGCGGAGCCTTAGGTGTTCACCAGGGCGAACGGAGCACCCCAGTCGCTGGGTTGTGACGTCGTATGTGGGGGCGGGGTCTGAGAGGGAACAATGGCGCCTGCTCCGCTCTCTCTAGGACTTCCGTCCCCTCCACTGCCTCCCACAAGCAAACTGGGCCCTTGCTGTGCTGGCTCCCGGGCGGTGGGCTGGTGCACTTTCTCGGACTCTGTGGGTTTCCCCGAGAAGTCTCCTGTGAGGCTGGGAGAGTCTCCCGGCCTCAGTTCCCAGACGGGGCTCTTAAGCTTTGAAATGCGGCAGCGCTGCCCGTTTTCACTTAGTTTGTGCGCAAACGTGTGGCTGCGGACAGCCAGCTGCCCTGCACCCCTCACTGGGTCTGCCAGTCGCCTCCGCGCCCAGGGTCCGCCTGTCCGTCCGCTGCTGTCTGCGCCCTGCGCGCCCGCCAGCCAGCGCCTCTTCCCGCCGGGACCCCTCGACCCCGCTCCGCAGGCCTCCGACTCTGCCGCTCCTTACCGGTCTGGATGTACTGGAGCCCGACTTTTGTTCAGTTAATTTCTCTCTGTTCTGGTTGTTTTTTGTTTCTCAATTTTTTGTTGTCCTTAGTTTTGGTTGCGCGAGGAGGCACAATGAGACTCCCTATGCCTCCATCTTGGCCGGAACTCCCTGAATTGCTTTTTATATTGATTGCATGAATGGGGAACAAGAAGAGTACAACTTTTGTTTTTTACAAAGGAGTTTTGAGTTGATTAGCTAAATATAGCACAGTTGGGATGGAAAAATCCTTCGTAAGGTGACAAAATACATGTGTTTTTCCCCCATGAATTTTTATCACAGAAGAAAGCACTGAATGAGGAAGAGTGTTTCGAGAGCGGTGGAAAACATTACGCGTGTGCGTTTGATGGGGAGTTGAAGCCGTGGCCAGTGTTTTATAGTTACGGCTTTTATGAGCTTCTCACTCCATGGCATCGTTCATTGCTTAATGTGCCCTTGCTGCCTGCTGATGAACGCCCAGAGGCAGAGTCCTCCCTGGTGTATCTTTGGGGTTCTGCTGGGCGACGGCGCGCCTACTTTTGTATCTGCCATTCTATGAGTTTCAACTACTTCCAGACTAAAAATCTCAGCAAAATCCAGATCACTAACATATAACAGGTTTTATTTGTCTTACACTCCCGTTGCTCCCCTTCATTTTCTTCTGTGACTCCTGGGAGCTGTTCCCCAGGCCCCTTGAGAGTCCCCACCTTGGATCCAGTGTCAGCGTGTTGCGTATCGGCAGGTTGTTGGTAGTTTTGAGCCCATTAGTAGCTGAGATTCAGAAAGAGTTATCTTCTTCGTCTAGGGGGTAAAGGTCCAAGACTAACAAAACATTTATGCTCTCTTATACTTAAATTCAACAATATTTATTTATTGAATATTTATGACTAGAAAATTGGGTCCCCAAAAGGTGACAGTTTTGCAAAAACATGTCTTCTTTTCTTTAGGAGAAAGTTCAGTTCCTTTTTTTAAAAAAAAGATTTCATTTACTTATATTTAGAGAGAGGGTGAGGGAGGGAGAAGGAGATGGAGAGGAAGCAGTTGGTAGCATCTGGTGTGCCCCCAACCAGAGATGGCCCACAACCCAGGCATGTATGTGCCCATGTGCCCTGACCAGGAGTCGAACTGGCAAACTTTCGGTTTGCTGGATGACACCGAAACCACTAAGCCATACCAGTCAGAGCAGTTCCCTTTTTGATTTAGCTAACTTTTAAATTCATATAGTTTTATATTTTTCCAAGTTTTGAAATAATTGTACATTTTATTTCTTTAATGTATTTATTCAATTTTTAGCATTTTAGGATTGGAAAGGACCTTAAAATTTTTTAGTGCAGTGGCTAGATGACCTTTGAACTTTGTGACTACCACCCATAGTTAAAAATATACAGTTTCTACTGTGATGTAGAGATGTAATAGGCAGAATTCTAAAAGTGCAACCTGCCCCCACCCCGCCCCCACCCCGCCCCCATGTGATTTCCCACTCTAATCCCTAGTACTTTGAATATGATGAGAAAATATGCCCATGATTATGTTATGTTACCTGGTGAATGAGATTTTGTGGGTGTAATTAAGGTTACAAATCACTTGAGTTAGCCTAGAAAGGGAGATTGCCCAGGCGGACCTATTCTCAGTGCATGGACCCTTTATAAATAGTTCTCTCTGGCTTGCAGTGGAACGAGAAAAGCCAGAGAGGTTTGAAGGAAGAAAGACTTGGGATGCTGCTCGTTTGAGGATGGGTGGGGCTGTGTGAGAAGGAGTGTGAGTGGCCTTAAGGAGCTGAGAGGGAGGAACTGCGCCAATAGCCACCGAGAAAACAGGGACAAGGTCTCAGTCCTACAGCTCCAGGGAACTGATTTCTACCAAGCACCTGAATGAGCCTGGAAGTGAATTCTTCCCACGTAAGAGTCCAGCCTGGCTGGCATCTTGGTTTTGTCCTTGACAGACCCTAAATAAAGAACCCACTGCTGTGGCTGGTGTGGCTCAGTGGATTGAGCACCAGCCTGTGAATCAAAGTGTCGCCAGTTTGACTCCCAGTCAGGGCACAGGCCTGGGTTGCTGGCTGGGTCCCCAGTTGGGGGCATATGAGAGGCAACCACACATTGATGTTTTTCTCCCTCTCTTTCTCCCCCTCCCTTCCTCTCTCTCTAAAATAAATAAATAAATAAATTTAAAAAAAAAAGAACCCATACCACTCCATCTGGACTAATGACCTGCAAAACTGTGAACTAAGTATTGTTTTAAGCCTCTAAGTTTGTGGTAATATTTTACACAGTAATAGAATATGCAAGACTATTTCACATCCATATGAAGAAATTCTGTAGAAAAAAATGGAACTCTTACAAATGAAAAAGTCAGAATGAAAAATAGCCTGTATTTATATAGTCATGTAAAATAGTCACATACATGGGAAAAGACCAACAGGGAATATACAAAGATGATCACAGTTGTGGATTATGAAATTTTTATTTTTCATTTCTTTGTTATGTTGTTACTTTTTATAGTTAAGATAGATATATATTAATATAATTTATAATAATAGAAATTTAATTTAAACTAAGAACTTAATTTTATTTGGGAATTTATTGGGAAGCATGCATATTCATAGTCCTGAAAGATTCCTGCTGGAAGTGTTACACATGAAAAAACAAATGTTTTCCCTAAAAGTGCTTAATTACTGAATATATTGTTAAGATAATTGGTATCAAGAGTCTGTAGGTAATAAATGAAAAACTCTATATTCCTTAACACTCGCCAATTCACTAATTTGCTGAAGAAATAGCTTTTGCCGTCCTGCGTTGAGGAGAGTGCTCAGGCCTGCACGTTTTTGGAAAGAGGTTCTGTGTAGGGTCTAGGAATGGCGTTTGAAAGATAGATTGGAAGTTGCTTATGTAGGGCCTTTAAAATAAAGATGTTAAGGGACTTGTGCCTATTATTACTTGTTTTCAAGACACTTTAAGTAATTTAGCCTTCTTAAAGAGCTTATTGCAAGGGGTCCTGTAAGTTTTATTAATCACAGTGAGGAAATAGAACAGCAGGCTTCCTAATTGCTTAGATCTAATTACATTCCTGCTGTGGAAGCGTTTTGATAGCTTGGGAAAGAGTGAGTCACAAAGGAGGAAGGAACTGCATTCAGGACCCATTCTAGACACTTTTGGGTGTGGTGGTGTGCTAGAGGGTACTCTGAAGACCAGTGAAGTGTCTCATTAATGCTATCTGTCATTTGGGTAGGGTTTGTTGTTGGTATTAACCTATAGGATAAACTTTCCTTGTGTCTGCTCCTGACTGCTTAGCAAATACTTTAAAGAGGACCATAAGTAGGGAAGGAATAGTATTGTGCTATGAAGAGGAAACCCTATCCTATAGTCATTTTTGTATGAAACTGAATTATTAAAATTAACATTCGTAACCACATAGTATACTATTGCTATTCAGTGTTCCTGGGTGATAACACTGATTCAGTTACATAGCAATAATTGGAAAGGTTGACTAAAATATAACATTTCCATTGAAAGCGTGAATACATATATTTAAAACTTGTAAAGCATTTTTAAACACAAGGCCAACTTTATAAAGGACAGAGTTGTGGAGTTCCTAGAATGCCCATCTTTTCCACTGTCATAATTGAAAAACTTGCAAGTGGTCCAGTTGTATGTGTGCAGTGACCCTTCCTTTCTGCTGGACTCCTCATTCCCTGTTTGGTGCCATCACTTTAGCGGGCCAGATAGGCACTACGGTTCTTTGATGGGACACAGAGATGATGATGAGTGAGGTGTGAGTGTCGAGGCTTAGTATAGGCCAGACTTTGGAGATGTGGAAATGTAAGTGCTGTTTTCTGCTGTGAAGTAAATTTCCTGCTGGACTGGAGGTGGGATGAAAGCAGTTGGCTCTTGCCTCACATCCTGGTTCAGTGCCCGGTCCTGAGAGTGAGTCTTTCCCTAAATTTGGTGACCTAAGTAAGCACTTTACTCTTCTTACCCTGGTCCCAGCTGTGCTCATTGGTACATCACTGGGTTAGCAAATCACCATATTTTGCTGTGTATAATGTGCACTTTTTTGTCTAAATTTTTGAGGGAAAAGCAAGGATGCACATTATATGTGGGTATAATGATTTCATACTATGGGTATAGTAAACCCATATATAATGCACACAAAAACATGAGTAGGCATTATACACGGCAAAATACGGTACCTCATTTTCTTTTTTCTGAAGAAGAAACTATTATTTTTCACCCAGAGAATCCATAATGGTAGTCCTTGGCTGATATTATCACAGATTTGTACGTTATTGTCATGTAGGAAATATTTAGTTTACAAAGATTCTCAAGATTTCTTATGCATCTGAAGTGATTTCAGTAATTTACATATAGCATATCAAGAACATAAGTGTTGTAGAAACAGTTTAGATCAATCAATATTTCATGACTATGTCTCCTAAGTTTTCCAGTATGTTTCCTAGTTTTCTTAATTGTCCAGAGAATATTCTCATTTGTTGTTTTCCTCTTTTGTTTTAAAATTAATGCTTTCTACTTTTGTAATTTATTACAGAGGCTTTCCGAGGTGTGTTTCATATTTACTGTACTTACTAATCCTTCCTTGAGGATATGTTTACTGATTTGAGAGAGAGAAAGAGACAGAGAGAGAGACACTGATGTGGGAGAAGAAGAAACGTTGACTGGTTTCCTCCTATGCACGACCTGTCTGGGAATCAAACCCACAACATTTGATGCACTGGATGATGCTCCAACTAACTGAGC
The DNA here is from genome assembly GCA_004024845.1 of Tonatia bakeri. NCBI lineage: Eukaryota > Metazoa > Chordata > Mammalia > Chiroptera > Phyllostomidae > Tonatia > Tonatia bakeri. The sequence goes on along the minus strand of PVIA01002336.1, from coordinate 104,306 downwards.
CACCAGTAGTGATTTTAAAGCACCACTACTGTTCTGGATTTCACATCTGCTCATTATTAAACATTTCCCTCATCCTTAAAATTCAGAAAAATAATGTGGATAAGAGATACCCCGTACCTATCATAGCACCCAAGAATATCACTAGTCAGAATTTGAGGACCAGTGAGTTGGAATGTGTTACACACAGCCTGGGGCTTCCGCGCAGAAGCGTGAGCTCTGTCACTGTCAGCCAGGTGGTTGCAGGCGTGAACATTTATTAACTGATTTGAATAATCGTCTTAATATGCTTCTCTGTTAAGGTGATAAGGTGATAATAAAGATACTGAACTTTAAGCTCCATCTTTCCTCAAGTACAGGAAGTATTATTTGAAAGCATGTTGAATATGTTAGCATTCTATTAAAATCAATACAAAATATTTTAATTCCAATTGTATAGTAAAATATAATTTGTACAATAGTTTGCTATAAATAGAAATTTGACTGTAAAAATACAATACTTACAGAATACTAATTTATATGGAAACTAATTATTCATACCAAATTCAGTTTTTTCATATACAACTACTTTACTGATGTAAAATATAATGTAAAACACTTAAATTTGCCTTTAAAAATTATAAATACTTCTAAAACATGAATGCTAATTTAATTAACCAATTTAGAAATCTAGCAGTTAACTTCCAAACTTCAGACCAAGGGTGTCTCTCATAAAGGTATCTATGAGTACAATATTCATACTATTATCTCTGACATTAAATTCTAAATTCAATTCAAAGTACTGGAAATAACAAAAATAGCAAAACTAGAATATTTGTTATCCATTCCTTAAATTTTTTTCCTCTGATTATAGAAAATTAGAAATCTTTAGAAATTATCATTTATAATGTAAAAATTTTCCATATGTACATATATGTGACATGTCAAGATATCCAAGAAATATCTGTAATGTGAAAAAGCAAGTTGGAGGACAGTTTATTAGTCCAGTTTGTTAGTGGAGGTTTTTTTTTTTTTAATTGGAAAATTTACACCAAATTCTTCACCAAACTGTTAAAAATAGTTTCCTCTGTTGAAGGGATGCAGAAATATGGGGTTCTCAAACATTTGTGGACCATACTTGCAGAGATGATTTAGAAGCTTGAGAGTGGTGTCAGTCTACATTTTGAATAAACACATGCACCAGGTCATTTTGATGCAGATCGTTTCCTGCTATTGTACATGGTACAGTTTCCTGCTATAGTCTCCTTCAAACAGAGAACTCCTTGAAGAAAAATTTTGAAATTAAAAAGATGTGAAAATCTGCACAGTAGAAGTTCTAGGACAGTTTGAGGGTGTTCAGTAAGTAAAATTTTAAACATCAATACCTTATGTATATTTGGTGGTTTTAGTTTTTGAGAAAAATTTCTCCATTATTTTCATTTTAGCCAATTTTCATTTGTCCTATGAGCAGGACAAATGAAAAGTATATAGTAGGAATTAAAAAATTTCCACCATGATAGAATATTTCAAATCATTTATAAATGGGTTGTCCATCTAAATTTTTCTGCTGTTTGGATGGTAAAGTTCAGAAAAATGTCTGTTTAAGATAGAACCAACGTTCTGGTCAGGATGGAGGTGTAGGTAAACATGCTTTGCCTCCTAACACAACTAGAGCAAAACATACAACCAGACTACAAAATAGGTAACACCCAGATCTTTCAGAAAATTGAACTATATGGAAGTCCAACAACCAAGGATTTGAAGAAGCCACATTCATCCAGATGGCTAGGAGGGGGAGAGATGCAGGGTGGCATGGAGAGGCATGGAGATGCTGAACAGGTAGCCACATTAATGTGAGGTGGATAAAAATCAGAAGGGATACCTTGGGACTGAGGGATTCCAGCCTTAGATCAGACCACCCAGCCCAGGGTTCCAGCACCGGGGAGATAAGTCTCCATAACTTCTAAATGTAAAAGCTAGTAGGGTTTGGAGTGGCGGAAGAAACTGAAGCATTCTCAGGAGATCCCTCCTAAAGGGCCCACAATAGTCTTAGGACTTAGGCAGACCTGCCGCCTCTGGGATTCAGCACCAGGGCAATAGCTGGAAGGGCACCAGTGGCATACGGGGAGAAAGTGAAGTGACTGGGAACAGGGTGAGTGCCGGGAGACAGCTTCCTCCTGGGCAAATCTCCAGAGGCCAGGCAGCAGCATTGTTCCCTCCCTGAGCTTTCCCCTACACAGAGCCCAGAGCTGTGACATGGGTTGCCCTGGCGATTACCTGAGGGTCTGTCCCATCCAACTTACCGGTGCACTTTTCTACAGTAGGCCACACTACTAAGATGGGCTCAGAGCAGGTCTACCTAATGGACAGAAACAAACACAGGGAATTGCCAAATTGAGGAGACAAAGAAATATGGCCCAAGTGAAAGAATAGAACTCCAGAAAAAGAACTAAATGAAATGGAGGTAACTTATCAGATGCAGAGTTCAAAACACTGTTTATCAGGATGCTCAAAGAAATCACTTTTTGCAACAGCATTAAAAAAACCTAGGCAGAAATGAAGGTTACATTAAGTGAAATATTGAATGATCTATAGGGAACCAACTAGTGGAGGGAATGAAACCTAGAGTCAAATCAACGATTTGGAACATAAGAAATAAGCATTCAATCAGAACAGCAAGAAAAAAAAGAATTAAATAAAACAAGGACAGACTTCCGGCCAAGATGGAGGCATAGTTAGTCGCACTGTGCCTCCTCGTGCAACCAAAACTAAGGACAACAAAAATTGAGAAACAAGAAACAACCAGAACAGAGATAAATGAAGTGAACGGAAGTCTGACTACAGTACATCCAGACCGGTAAGGAGGGGTGGAGTCAGAGACCTACGGAGAGGGGTTGAGGGGTCCTGGCAGGAAAAAGCGGTGGCTGGCAGACGCCTTTGGCGAACCCCAGAAGTGCAGGGGCAGCTGATGGACCTGGTGGCAGACCCTGGGCGCGGAGGCAACGAGCAGACCCAGTGCGCCACAGCCACACATTTGCGTGCAGACGAAGTAAGCGAAAATGAGCAGCAACACAGACCGCACAACCCAGAGCCCCAGTGCCACTGGGAAACAAAGCCTAAGAGCACCGACTGAAAACACCCATGGAGGTTGAGGCCGGGAGATTCTCTCAGCCTCACAGGAGGCTCCTCGGGGAGACCCACAGAGTCCGAGAAAGTGCACAAGCCCACCCACCCGGGAGCCAGCACCAGAAGGGCCCAATTTGCTTGTGGGAAGTGGCAGAGGGACTGAAGTCCTAAAGAGAGCGGAGCAGGCACCATTGTTCCCTCTCAGACCCCGCCCCCACATACAACGTCACAACCCAGTGACTGGGGTGCCCCACCCTGGTGAACACCTAAGGCTCTGCACCCATACGTAACAGCCGCAACCAGACCAAAGGAAAATAAAAAATGAAAAAGATGGCTCAAATAGAATGGAAAGACCCAGAGCCAATTTTTTTTAAGTGACCGAGAGATAGCCAACCTATCAGATGCACAGTTCAAAGCACTGGTGATCAGGAAGCTCACAGAATTGGTTGACTTTGGTCATGAATTAGATGACCAAATGCAGGCTACAATAAGAGAAATGAAGGGAAATGCACAGGGAACCAATAGTGATGAGAAGAAAACTGGGACTCAAATCAATGGAGTGGACCAGAAGGAAGAAAGGAACAACCAAACAGAAAAGAATGAAGAAACAAGAATTCAAAAAAATGAGGAGAGGCTTAGGGACCTCCAGGACACCTTTAAACGTTCCAACATTGGAATTATAGGAGTACCAGGAGGAGAAGAGGAAAAACAACAAGTGGAAAAGTTATTTGAAGAAACAATAATGAAGGAGCGCTTCCCCAATCTGGCAAGGGAAATAGACTTCCAGGAAGTCCAGGAAGCTCAGAGAGTCCCAAAGAGGATGGACCCAAGGAGGAATATGCTAAGGCACATCATAATTACATTAGCCAAGGCAAAAATGAAGGAGAGAATTCTAGAAGCAGCAAGAGATAAGGGGACAGTTACCTAAGGGGACAGTTACTTAACAAAGAAGTTCCCATCAGACTGTCGGCTGATTTCTCAAAAGAGACCTTGCAGGCAAGAAGGGGCTGGCAAGAAGTATTCCAAGTCATGAAAGGCAAGGACCTACATCCAAGATTGCTCTATCCAGCAAAGCTTTCATTTAGAATGGAAGGGCAGATAAAGTGCTTCTCAGACAAGGTCAAGTTAAAGGAGTGCATCATCACCAAGCCCTTATTATATGAAATGTTAAAAGGACTTACCTAAGAAAAAGAAGATTAAAAATATGAACAGTAAGAAAAGACTTCAAACTCACAGTTAGTAACAACCATACCTAAAACAAAAGCAAACTAAGCAAACAAATAGAACAGGAGCAGAACCACAGAAATGGAGATCACATGGAGGGTTAGCACCAGGGGAGTGGGAGGAGGAGAGAGGCGGAAAAGGTATAGAGAATACGTAGCATAGACAATAGGTAGAAAATAGACAGGGGGAGGGCAAGAATAGTATGGGAAATGTAGAAGCTAAAGAACTTATGACACATGGACATGAACTAAAGGGGGGGAATGTGGGTGGGAGGGGGGGGGCAGGGTGGAAGGGAGTGAAGGGGGAAAATGGGACAACTGTAATAGCATAATCAATAAAATAAAATAAAAAGGTAAAAAAAAAAAAAAGGACAGACTAAGGAGCCTCTGGGACATCTTCAAAGGTACCAGCATCGAATCATAGGGGTACCAGAAGGGGAAGAGGAAGAGCAAGACATTGAAAACTTACTTGAAAAAATAATGAAAGAAAACTTACCTAATTTGGTGAAGGAAATAGACATACAAGTCCAGGAAGCACAGAGAATCCTACAGAAGTTGGACCTAAAGAGGAGCACATCAAGACACATCATAATTAAAATGCCAAAGGTTAAAGATGAAGAGAGAATCTTAAAAGCAACAAGAGGAAAGCAGATATTTACCCACCAAGGAGTTCCCATAACACTCTCAGCTGATTTCTCAAAAGAAACCTTGCAGGTAAGAAGGGACTGGCAAGAAGTAATCAAAGTGATGAAAAGCAAGGACCTACAATCTAGATGACTCTATCCAGCAAAGCTACCATTTAGAATCAAAGGGCAGATAAAGTGCTTCCCAGACATGGTAAAACTAGAGGAGTTCATTATCATTGAGCCATTATTATATGAAATGTTACAGGGAATTCTATAAGAAAAAGAAGATCAAAACTATGTACATTAAAATGGCAATAAATTCGCAACTATCAACAACTGAATTTACCCACATTTTTTGGGCTATAAGATGCACTCCCTCCCAAATTTGGGAGGAATAATGGTTGTTAATGTCATTGTTGAGTTCTGCTTACATTTACATTGGTGAAATATGTTATATATATTATTAAATATTTTACCAAATATTTTGCTTCAAAAATTTTTTTCCTGTTCCTCTAAAACCTAGTTGCCTCTTATGGTCTGAAAAAATGCAGTAAGCAAACAAGCAGAACAGAAACAATCATAGATACGGAGATCACTTGGAAAGTTATCATCTGGGAGAGGGAGGAGGGGGAGAATTTGGGGGAAAGGTGCAGGGATTAAGAAGTGCAAATTCGTAGGTACAAAACAGACAGGGGATGTTAAGAATGGTATAGGAAATGGAGAATCCAAAGAAGTTATATGCATGACCCATGGACATGAACTAAGGGTGGGGATTGCTGGAGGGAATGAAGGTACTGAGCAGAAGGGGGCAAAAGGGGAAAAATTGGGACAACTCTAATAGCATAATCAATAAAATATATTTAGCCCTGGCTGGTGTAGTCCAGTGGATTGAGCACTGGCCTATGAACCAAAGGGTCCCTTGTTTGATTCCCGGTCGGCGCACATGCCTGGGTTGCAGGCCAGGTTTAGAGGTGCATGAGAGACAACCACACATTGATGTTTCTCTCCCTCTCTTTCTCCTTCCCTTCCCCTCTCTCTAAAAATAAAATCTTTAAAAAAAAAATAAATAAATAAAATAAAGTATATTTAAAAAAATAAAATAGGACCAACCAGAGTGCTTCATATTATTTCTGTGTGATATATCAAATAATTTTAAAGTGTCCTATTTGTTTTGATTATGTCCATTTTCTAGTTTTATACAATAATTATTTAATAATAAAATGACTGAAAAACTTTATAGATATTGTGCTTTGTTAAGTAATATATTAATGATTTTTAGAAACATAAATCAGATATTTTTCTTTTATAGGTTACTCCCCCCCCAAAAAAAAATGTCAGGAAAGAGGAGGGAGATTTTTTTTTTACCCTTCTCTATACTGTTGGATCTTTCTAAGAACCATGCATATATATTCAATTCATAATCTAAAAAATAAAATTCAGTTCTTAAGCAAAAGCTGCCTCTTTTCCTAACCTTCTTCTATCTGAACCACAGCCTTATACTTAAGATGGAAGAAATTTGGAGTTTAAGATGGAAGCAAAAAGAAGGACATTCACAGCCGAGTAGGAGAGTGGAAGGGTGTAGATGGATGAGAGGTGAGCAGTGCGGTAGGCGGAACACTGGTGGGCAGCTCCCTTTCTGCACTCTTCATGGGGTTCCTACCGCAGAATCCACTCCAGCGCCACCTTCTGGCTCCAGACTTTGTAGGGCTCAGCTCAGCTGTGGTCCCATTACTTGGTTTCTGTGAGATTTCCGTAGTACCCCATTGTATAGCTTTATGATAAATATTTTTTTAAGGCAACCCAAAGAATGCGAGTAAGGAGGTCTGACCAAAACAATATTCATTGTAGAAAATTTGAAAATATGGAGAATTGAAGTCTTCTGTAATCCCACGTTCCATAAGTTAACTTTTTATTTTCTCCCATTATTTTTCCGAATGTTTATTTGTTAAAATTGTCATGACTAATATTTGCATGCATTTTCATTGTACTGAGCTCTGTGATCTTATTTCTAGTTCAGATGAAAATTAAAGTTAAGTGACAGGAGATTAATTGGAGAAACTATTTAGTGGGTATGTACTTTTAAAACTTAAATTTTGGAGAGATTTAATATGAAAAGAACAGCAAAGAATATGCTTCTAAGCTAATGAGAAAATCAGTGGTGTTTACACTTTGTATTTACAATTCCTCTGTGCTGTTCATATATTACATATCTTGTGAAAGTTAGAGTTAAAAGTTTTGTTAGGGGAGATCCAATTCTCTGTTGCTAGGGAGAGGGCTTTTGTCACCTTGATAAATTCACTTCAGGCTTGTTTAAGATGAAACAGCCTTGATTGGATTCGAAGATGCTGAGTTACACTGAAAGTTCACTGAGGTATTAAATGTCATCTTATTAATGTATGATGAGGACTAAATAGCTGGCTGTTGGGCTAGATGCTTCATCCAGTCTCTCCATACGGGAAGCAGGTTTGTCAAGGAGCTAGCTGGATGGAGTTAGCATCAGATCAGTGGGAGTGAATGACAGGACTCAGATGTTTCAAGCCATGGTGGTTTGATGACTTGGTGCCCCGATCCTCTTGCTTGGATTGTTCCTGTGTGGTCAGTGTCAGAACTCCTGAAATGCACCTCTGCTCTCTTTCAGGAACAGCTATAGGTACTTCACTCTTGGCTCCTACTTCGTGGTTAAATGATCAAGTAGGAAATACATTGTTTAGTCAGGTCACAGCCCATCTAACTCTGTGGACTGTGGTGGAATTTAAGAGATCTGTCACCAGAGATCCTCCCTAAGGTTGGAAGGACATTGTAAAAATTGACAGACTTCCGTTTCCAACAGGGAGGAGGGTGTTTACCAGTTGTGGCTACTCCCTTGCACAAAGTTCCCTGTGGCAATGAAAATGACCCTGCTTTTCTTACATTACTGCCTCGTCCTTAGGAACCAGGAGGTCTGTGAACATTCTCCTTGGTCAAACGGAAAATGCTAAGATTGATTTATCCATATTCACTATGGGAGTGGACACATATAATGCTAAGTATTTCCCATTCCTGGACAGGATGGTCCCCAGGGGGCTTGTTTCTATTCTATAGGAGATATAGTTTAAAATTTAATTTCCTTTAAAATAACAAAGGAAAAATAAATTTTTCATTTTTTAATACGGCATGCAGCTTTTGGGGAAAATGACAGTTACTTTTTTGAAATCATAGGATTTGCTACAAATTTGCCAATAATGATAAAAATCTATGAAAAATCTGTAGATATCCTAGCAAATAAAGATTTGACTTTAAGGGTGTGTTGTAAGCTTTGTTGCTTTTTCTTGGTTTGGTATAGGGAGTAGAGGAAAAGCTATTGAGGCCAAAATTTACTATGTACTTGGGAATGCTTACTATGTAAAAATGAGTTTATGCTCTTCACGTTCACATGCTTTAAGGCAGTCATAGGTATGCTTTGATTCAAAGAAACACAGTTTGCATACTTCCCAGAGAAACCGTGAAGCATGCCTTTTAGCTGGTCATCATCGGCTCTGCTAACTTATTTACCACAGATTTCCTGGAAACATAGAACTGTACTACAGTATAAAACACTCAGTTTCAGACAAATTTTCATTTGAATATTTGTTACAAAACCAAACCACACACACAATAAAATTTTTTAAAGTTTAAATCAGAAGTGTTAAGTGGACTACTGTATATTTAGGTTTTTGTCCTCTTAAGAGTGGTTTTTTTTGAAGAGCACAATTTTTTCAGTGAGTTTATGTTAAAGATATTTCTGTGTATGATTTTTTACCAGACTTTATGAACACCAGCTAGCCTAATAAAGAGTACAAAGCAAAATATTTGTAATGCTATTTTATACTTACAGGCCACCTTGAACTGAAGTAGTCATGCTTAGAAGGAATTCTTTAATTTCATATGTGTTCATTTCAGTTTGCTCAGCCACTGAACAGATGCTTAAGTGCCTGCTCCATGTAGACAAGTGGCTAGATTAGGAGGATACAGTAGTGTTTTCAGTACTTCCCTGCCCTTGAGCACTGCGTGGACGGCCAAGTGAAGGAGAGAGGGTTGCCATGCCAACACATGCAAAGATGAAGCTGCAGCTCTATGAATCAGCTGTGCCAAGGAGAGGGGTACCAGAACGTGTCATGCAGAAGGCCTGGCTTGGTCTGGGAAGTCAGAGAACATTTCCCTGAAAAAATTGAGCTAAGATCTAAAAAAAAGTTATTGTTAAGTAGCACAGGGGAAAGGCATGCTGTTCCTAGGCACCCTGTGAGGGACTTGGTACTTTTGAAGAACTTCACTATGAAAAATGATTGGAGAGCCGGAGGGAGGGTAACCAACTTAAAGACAACACTCCAGAGGTCAGTAAGGGCTAGATTGTGAAGAATTTTGGAAGCCATATTAACGATCTTGGTCTCAAGCAATAGAAAATTATTGAAAGAGTGTAAGTACAGTAAGTTTATATTTTAGAAGTTAACCTATTTGAATTTAGTAGCTCTATAGTAATTCTTTAGTAGTTCTGCAATCTAGCCACAACTCAGCATCTTGGTAGGGGTTTATTTTGTACTTACTCTGTATCAGTGCTTTAGAGATACCCAAGTGTAAACATATTAACTCTACTCTTACGGCTCGTGAGGTGGTTGAGATTAGCTTTATTTTACAGATAAAGAAGATGAAGCTCAGAAGGATTAAGTAATTTGACCCAGGTCCTTAGCAAATAAGTGATCAAGCTGGGAACTCAGTCTAGGTTTTTCTGATGCCAGATCCTTGCTGCCTAATAGGAATTCACTACAGAATTGTCCACTGTACACTTTCTGGCAAAATTGTGCATCTTGTACAATTTTAGATGTACAATTGTACCTAAAGATGTTTTTAGTAATAAATTAGTGCCTGAGTTTGGGTTTTCAAACCAAATTGAATTAAAAAAGAGTTTCTCTTAGTTACCAGCAGAGGGAGCCAGAAAGATTAATAAGCTTTGGAATTTTCCAAGTTGGGAATCTTCTTTCTTAGGTAATTCTGTTGAACTCATGTTAAGCATAATCATTAAATGAAATATATATGTACCCTGTGGTGTGTTATTTTGGTTTAAAGTACATTTGCGCCTGAGTGCTGGAAAGAAGTCTACAAGTGTAGCAAAAGATGAATTACTGTCACCGCTTAGTGGTGGTTTTACTAGGTGGTCTTTTCCTACTTTTTTGAGTATTTGTTAGTCTTGTCTAATTCTTCTATTAATATTTATTATGTAATAAAAATAATTTTTATTTGTAGTTTACATGAGCCATGTAAGGGCTAGTAAATGGTTTATAAAATGTTTAAAATATTTGTGGTTGTAGTCTAAAGTACATTAATATTAATAATGCATCAGGAAATAACTGACTTGCTTAGGAAATCTTTTCCATATTGACAAGGTAAATTTAGATCATCACTTATCTGAATCTTTAAAATTCTCAATCAGTATAGTTGAAATTTAAGAACATTTAGAAATAAAATGATATTGTTTTAGGTTCTTGTTTGTTAACATTAATAAGAACATTTTACAGTAAGAAAAATTCATTATGAAAAATATATTTAATAGGATTCAGACTTAGAACTGAGTTCATGGTGTCAGCTTTTTCTTGCATCTGTCTTGTAGAATTGGTAAATAGTATACAGTTATCACCTTTACAGAACTATTACTAAATCTGTACTTTGATGGACAGCATGATACAGAAAAACAGTTGAAGAATTAGTCTTCTTCAACTTAACTAGCTTTAGGGGAATGCGAATCAACACTCCAGTGAGGTACCGTCTCACACCTGTTAGAATGACTGTTCCAAACAAGACAGGTAATAACAAGTGATGGAGAGGTGTGGAGAAAAAGAACCCGCACTCACTGTGGGTGGGAATGGAAACTGCTGCAGCCACTGTGGAAAACAGCATGGAGGCTCCTCAACAAATTAAGAATAGGGTTATCTGTGACCCAGCAGTCCCTCTTCTGGTTATCTGCCTGAGAATTTTGAAAACATTTATTCACAAAGATAAATGTGCCCTTATGTTCATTGCAGCATCATTCGCAGTGGCCAAGGCGTGAGACAGTCACAGTGTTTGGGGAGAGGACTAGATGAAGAAGATAGGGCACATGCTGTGTACAAGGTCTGTCCAGAAAAAGTCCAGCCATTGTTGACATAATGAGAATGGTTTGCCCAACGTCAGTGTCACCTGGCGGCCAAGGAGAGTGGGCCGGAGTGCGCATGTGTGAACAGTGAAACTAGTCGATGCAGGAGGTAGATGCTGGTGAGTGAGCATGTGTACTGTGTAGCCATCACATTCAAGATGACTGAGTGAGGAGAGCAATGATCTGTATCCAGATTTGCTTTAAGCTTGGACGTTCCTCTGTGGAAACTATTCAGATGGTTCAGAAGGCCACAGCTATGGGCATCTGGTGACTGGCAGCTTCATCACCACAACATGGCTGCTCACGCATCACGCCTAGTGCAGAGGTTTTTGGCAAAACATCAAATTACCCAGGTGACTCAGCCCCTCTACAGCCCAAGTTTGGCACCCTGCAACTTCTGGCTTTTCCCAAAACTAAAATCACCTTTGAAAGGAAAGAGATTTCAGATAGGTGATGTGAGTCAAGAAAATACGTTGGGGCAGCTGATGATGGTTGGGAGAACTATGTGAGGTGCCCAGGTGCCTACTTTGAAGGGGACTGAGGCATCATTGTCCTATGTAGAGTGTTTCTTGTATCTTTACAGTAAATATCTCTATTTTTCGTAGTACATGGCTGGGTACTTGCTGGACAGACCTATGGAGTACTACTCAGTCATAAGAAATGATGAAATACTTTGTGACAACATAAATGGACCTTGAGAATATTATGCTAAGCAAAATAAGTCAGTCAGAGAAAGCTAAGAACCATATGATTTCACCCTTATGTGGGATGTAAAGCTGAAACTCAAAGACACAGACAGACAACAGTATGGTAGTTACCACAGGAAAGGGGGTGGGGAGAAGGTAGAGGGTAAGAGGGGCGAAATATATGGTGACAGGAGATGATTTGACTTTGGGTGGTGGGCACATAATGCAGTGTACAGATCACATATCATAGAAATAGACACTTGAAACCTATATGACCCTATTAACCAGTGTCACCCCAATAAATTTAATAAAAAAAGAATTAGATAGTTGGATTTGAATTTTAACTCTGTCACTTGGTAGCTATATTTAACGTTGTCAAGTTACTGAACTTCCCTAAGTTTCTTTCTCTTTATGTGGAAAATGTAAATGGTCATGAAAGTCTTTTCAGTTATAGTTGAGGACTATGTGAAGTGTGTGTGAAGTGTTTATTATTAACAGTAAATGTTAAAATATCAGGTTATAACCTTAGGTTTACCTTTGCCACAGCATCACCTCCAACAAGTAACCTGCTTAGTCCTCTGCAGGGTCTTATTTACCTGTGCCCGTAGCTGTTGTGGAAATGTAGATCCTTCACCAACTGTGCTTACATGCAATCGTAGGCATCTCACACTGTATTCAGTAACCAAAATAGTAGCTATGCATCACATAATTCCTCCCACTTTTACCTTTTATTTCATTTGATTTCTGTATTAATCAGCTCTCTGCAGAAACAAATAACCCTCAGATCTTGGTGGCGTATATCAGCATTACGTTATATGTAGACTTCGGGTTGCCTTTGCAGAGTGGTTCTATTCCACATTTAAGAAAATATTTTATTTGTTTTTAGAGAGAGGGGAAGGGAGGGAGAAGAGGGAGAGAAGCATCGACCGTTTGCTCTTAAGCACCCTGACCAGGGATGGAACCTGCACCCTAGGGATGTGCCCTGACTGGGAATCGGACTGGTGACCTTTTGCTTTGTGGGACAGTGCCTAACCAACTGAGCCAGAGTGGCCAGGGCCCCACAAGTTTTTTTTCCTGAGACCCAGACTTAAGGAGCAGCCTTTATCTGGACCTGCTATTTGCATAATATTGAGGACTCAGGGCTGGCTGAAATCTGTGGTACCTCGGAAAGCTTCTCCTCAGGTGTGGAGTGCTTCATGACTTCCAAGGCATGTGACATGGCTAGGCTCAAAGATAGTAAGGCACAGGGGGAAATACTCTTCACACTGGAGGTATAGCCAAGTTATGAATAAGTGGGTGGGGATGTATAAACCTCTTCCGAGGATGGGGGGTGGTAAATAGTGAACAATAGTATAATCTACCACAATCTGTCCTTTTGGTCAAAACTATTAACTTTTTCTCCCTTCTGCATACAAAATGCATTTTCTCAAGGAAAATACCTCAAGAATTTCGGTCACAGGCTTACAGTCTAGAACCTCATTAGAATTTCCACCTTTATACATGTAGATTTTCTGTGATCCAAAGACCAGTTATCTACAACATACAGTAATGGAGTAGAGGTAGAATATCCACAGTAAATGTGGCTGTTAAGAAAGGAGAAGGATGGAGGCACACAGCAATCACTGGTCCCTGGTACTTGTGAGAATCCTGCTGCATAAATGTAACAAGGGTTTATTTTCTTGGCATTAGGGGGACGTTCCTTAACGAGGCCCTGGTGTTGCTCCTGTGTGTAACTCCCAGTCCATTGTGTTCCGTGGCTCTTGGCTGTGCCCTCCATGGCGTTTCCTATAATATATCATCCTTTTCCACATTTGAAAAGAGGATTGGAGGATATTCCCTTGGCTGGGGAATGAGGTTAAGGGTTGAGCACCTTTCCTGGCCTGCCTCTCGCCAGTAGAAATCTGGGGCCAAGGATGATTCAGAAGAATTGCAGACCCTTAAGCTAGGGGTAGTTTTGGAATTTGTCTTTTGTCTTTTATCTATCTGATGTCAGTCAGATACACTTGCTAATAATTATATTCTCAACTCCCTGGGGTGTGCATTTTTCTCTAGACTTGCATACAGTTACCTTGAGCTTATTGGGCTTCTGTGGGACCACATCCTTAGTCTTTTCCTGTGGGGAATCCCCCTCCAAGTCATTTTGTTTCACCGGAAAGGGCTCAGTGGGTGAAGGGAAAACACTCGTTTCCTTTGCTCACTACTCACTGAGTACTTTTGGACTGTAAGTGTGTGGGGGGGTTTCCACACCACACAATTCTCTGTTGGCACAGACTGGGTGTCCTACAATTTAACTCAGTTCTGACGCTACCCAGACACCCATAGGTTCACAGTTCAGTCCCATAAGACTGCCTCTCTCCCACCTCAGACTCCACTCACAAGTCAGGCTTGGTATTTACCAAGTTATCTAATTTTTTATACCTAACAGTTTTAGTTACCACTACGATATGTGGTTTACCATTTTTCCAATCTCCAATAACAGTTTCTTTGCTATCTGCCAGCTGGCTCCAAAGCTTACATCACAAAAATTTTTTATTTTTGGAGGTGGTGGTTGTTAACATTGCCCTCCACTTATGTCCCAATTTCTGCAGTGTTTAGCTTTGTTGTAGTAATTGCTTGTGAATTTCAGTGGCTTCTTAAAATAAGAAAGTTATATTTCCTAATAACTTTATGTCGTAGACTGTGGGTCAGCCCTGTAGAAACAGACTATGGCTCCCCTTCAGAACCAAGGGTGAAGGAACAGCCCTTCTATGAAGTATGCCAATCTCTTGATAAAGTACTGAAGCAAGAAAGACTGGCCCAAATTCAGATTGCTGCTGCAAGTTTTTGCCCAGATGTGATGAACAATATATCACATCTGCTCACGTTCTATTGGCCAAACCATATCATAAGAATGACCCCAGAATTGATACCTTAGGGATGTCCATTCTTTCCCTGTGAGATATACATGAGTCATGTCTTTACATATGGATATACGAGGTCTGTCCAGAAAAAGTCCAGCCATTGTTAGTATAATAAGAATCGGCAGCCAAGGAGAGTGGGCTGGAATGCACATGCATGAACAATGATGACTTCACTGTCCTGGAGAATCGGGGTGGTAGATGGCAGCTGAGTAAGCATGTGTGCTGTGTGGCCTTCACATTCAAAATGACTGAGTGAGGAGAGCAATGAATCTGCATCGGAATTTGTGTTAAGCTTAGACATTCCTTCACAGAAACTATTTGGATGAATCAGAAGGCCACAGCTATGGGCAACTGGTGACTGGCAGTTTCATCACAACAACATGGCTGCTCACGCATCACACCTAGTGCAGAGGTTTTTGGCAAAACATCAAATCGCTCAGGTGGCTCGGCCCCTCTACAGCCCAAGTTTGGCACCCTGCAACTTCTGGCTTTTCCCAAAACTAAAATCACCGTTGAAAGGAAAGAGATTTCAGACAGGTGATGAGATTCAAGAAAATATGATGGGACAGCTGATGATGGTTAGGAGATCTGTGTGAGGTGCCCAGGTGCCATCTTTGAAGGGGACTGAGGTGTCATTGTCCTATGTAGAGTGTTTCTTGTATCTTGTATCTTCTCAGTAAATGTCTCTATTTTTCATAGTGCATGGCTGGATACTTCCTGGGCGGACTGCACAGACACACACATACAATATTCATTATCTTGCAAGGAGGCGGGGGAATGAATGATGTCAAATGATAATACAGTCTACCATACTTTCTCGCATAGTTTTGGATAATACATAAAAGAGTCAGTGTATCCTTTTTAAATTTAAGGACATATACGTTAAAGTACATATTAATAGGCCTATGTGGCTGCACCTGTGAGAGAGAGAAATACTTTAAGGAATTGCTTACTGTATGTATTTTGGGGCCTGGCAAACCTGAAATTTGTAAGGCAAATTGTTACAGTCATGAAGCAGAATTGTTTCTTCTTTGGGAAACTTCAGGTTTTGCTCTTAAAGTCTTGAAGTGATCTGGTGAGGCCTGTTCACTTTGTCGAGGGTAATGTCCTTTATTTAAAGTCGTATGGTTTTAGATGTTAGTAATGTCTACAAAATGTCTTCATAGCAACATCCGGCTCGTATTTGACCAAAAAACTGGGTTCCATAGCTGAGCCGAGTTGACATAGAATTTCCCATCACGTATACATAGCATTGTTTTGCAGATAGCAGGCTGTGAGTACAGAGAGTACTTTCTGATAAGTCTCACAGTGAGGCAGGAAGTTTGCGTGATCACAGCTACTAAACCAGGTGTGTTTTGGCTGCAGATAGTTAAGCACCTAAAACAAGGGTTGGCAAAGTATGGCCTGTTTTCGTAGATAGAACTGTGTTGGAACATAGCCATGCTTACTTTTTATATTTTTTGTTTACAGCTGTTTTCTTTCATTCTACAATGGCAGAATAGTTACAACAGAGTTGAGTAGCTAAAACAGAGATCGCATGACCTGCAAATCCTAAAATATTTATTTATCAGACCCTTTTCAGAGAATGTTTGCCAGCCCTTAAAGAATACACAGAAAAGGCACTTGTGGCTCTTACTCTGCCATGGTTCTGGCTTAGTGTTTCCACTTAAATATGAATGTATACTCACTAAATATTACAGTGGCAATGTTTTATTGTTTAAAGCCATAAATTTTACTAGATTCATAAAAATTAATAATTCTTTTTTTATTGCATAGCTATTCAGATTTTCTTTTAGTCATGGTATGGATAAAATACTGTTTTGGTGGATAAAATACTTTTCTTTTTTTTAAATTTTATTTTAATTGTTGTTCAAGTACAATTTTCTATCTTTTACTCTCATCCCAGCCCACCCACCCAGCCCTCCCCACCTTCCTCCCATTTCTGCCCGCCCCTAGTTTTTGTCCATGTGTCCTTTATACTTGTTCCTGTAGACCCTTCTCCCTTTCCCTTGAAATTCCCCTGAAATTCCCTCCCTTCTCCCCTCTGGACACTGTCAGCCTGTTGTCTATTTCATTCTTTGTGGTGGATAAAATATGTATGAATATTATTAATTTTTAAATGAATACTTATATATCTTTGGGAATCAAGAGAGTACTTTTTCTATAAATTTATCAGCTTTCAGTTATTACAATTACAGATTTCAATGTATGTGTCTATCGTCCTTTGAGGCACTAAAAAGTATATTTCTTTTTTTAGATAATGAATAAAATATGTAAACTTATTTCTCAATTTGATTGCTCTTATATGTCTATAAAATTGAATTAGACTATAAAATGTATTTGTTTTCAAACCAAAGAGTAAATTGCAGCTTTAGTTAGTGGAGGGAGTCTAGGCTGTGTATTCAGACAGTCCTAGGTTTTAATTTAGTGGCTTAAAACAACAGCTATTTTATTTGGTGCTAACTTCACGGGTAGCAGTTTGGTCTGGGCTCTGCTGTTGGTTGTCCCTCTGGCCTTGTTTGAGGTTACTCCTGTGTCTCTGTCGGCTGGCAGCTCCTCTAGGGTGGGGTGGTCTCAGATGGCCACACTGTTGTAGCTGGCACTTCGTGCTCGCTGGCGCAGCCTGGTGGCTGGGCGCTTTCTCTGTCAAGATCTCTAATGTCTAGTTAGCTAGCTTGTTCACGCTGTGCAGCACCACCCCGAGAGGATGCTCACACCTATCCTCAGAAGTCCTACAAGATCACTTCAGTATTCTCTTTGTCAAAATAAGTTACAAGGCCATCCCCGATTTAACAGATGAGGAAATAAATGCTGTCTTTTGGTAGCAGGTGTGGCAGTCACACTGCAAAGTGATGGACTTGCAGGAGTGAACGGAATTAAAAGCAGCTGAGCAGCCCACCTCCATAAATTGCTCAGTTTCTTTATGCCCCATTGGAAAGTAGAAATAGCAATATGACTTGAAGAGTTCTTCTTATAGTTTAATAATTATTATATAAAGTACTTAGAAGCATTTCTTAATTCTGAAATTGAATTCTGATTTTAATTTTTGTTTGTTATATACCTAAGTAGCATAAGAGTATGAATTTTTTCCTGTTATTAATTTGGCCAAGTAGTTGTAACATACTAAGACTGGCCGGAAGGAACGGCTGTGTGAGAAGACTCGTGCGTCTGTGCATACCTGCTCTTCATGTAATAGACAAAAGGAGGGCAGCAATGAACTTTTAATGTCTTTACAGAAACATACGTTTTCCTGTAGCCCTCTGTTGTTGTACACATATCTTTATGATTTCCATTTAAAAATGTAAAAATAATTGGCCTGTAGTGTAAGGTTTGTTACCAGTTTAATTCTTGAAGAGTCTTCTGAGTCCTAGCAAACATAGTTTTGTTTAGTTAGTTTTTTTTCAAAGCCAAGAAAAAATAGAAAGTCAAATGAACAAAAATGCCTCTCACTTTTTTATTGTGGTCAAATTCCATCAGAGACTCATTTATAAGTGTATCTGTTTTTGCATTGTCGGGAACATAGAAGGCTTCCTAAATCTGTTCTGTATTGAGGTATGTGTGTGTGTGTGTGTGTGTGTGTCAGACATTGGCAAAAATGTTTGTTAAAATTCACAAAAAGTATTCTGTTCATTGGTGTATGATGTCAGGTGGGGTACGAATGTAACAGACCCACCTTCATTTTTACCTTTGTATTTTAAAAATTTTACTCCTGCCATTTAGGCCTTTTAAGAACTCTAATTTGAATACCTTTTTTTTCTATTAAATATTCTAAGGACAAAAATTATATTTATTTTTTCCCAAATAACTGATTGCTTAACATTTTAAAGGGGATTTTAAACAAAATCTTACTTCTCCAGCCTGAGAGGGCTGTTCTTGTGTGATACACATTATAGTTTGTTGTGTTTAAGACCCACGTGTGTATTCACTTTGGAATTTACTGCTGCTTCTAGCGAGAAAGGTGAAATTAGTAATACTCAGAAAAATGAGACGTTAAAATTGGAGAGGCCATTTCCTGTCTATATTTTTAATGAACTCTTTTGGTGTCTAGACAGATCTAATAAAGGAACAAATACCTGCACTAGGGAGGGACAGACAGTCTGGTATTCATACAACAGACCGGAATAGAAGCGGATTGGATGGCTAGGAAGTCTTAGTAAAACAGTGCTTTCTGAGTCTTTCTGACTCCAGTTCTTTATGAAGGTTTTTTTTTTTTTTCAGATTTCATGGCTACCTTCTGTCCTGAAGATGTTAGATTTATTATTTAAATCATCATCATCATTATTATTATCTTTTTGTCCTTGACGTTTTTATGTAGAGAAATACAGTAAAGTGGGATGAAGCCTTTACTGTTTTGGTCAGAAAGATGACTGATATAATATAATGTGCCCTTTCTTCTGTTTGTTCCATTGGGCGCTGACTACATGCCTTCTGATCATCAAGTGGAAGGCTTGAGAGGGTTAGAGGAGTGCATGGGCGAAATTAAAAAGGATAAGGAAAAAACGGGAAAGTCAAATGTTGGTAAGAAAGAAGCTGGTTGAACAGCTTTTGTTTTCCTGGTTTATTTTAACATTTTTCTTTTTCCATTATGCAAGCTCAAATTTGCTGTTATATAAGAGAAGGAATAAATAACCTCTGGACTAAATAGAATGGGGCAACTATTTCTAATCATCATCAATCCAGGGAACTGTTGGACAGTTCTCAGTTGCGGAGCCTCATCTTCAAGGAGTGTGTGTGCCTGGGGAGCTCGGCTCTCTGCTCTCTGCTCGCGTTCAGTTGGGTGGAGCTTCTCTTGCTCGGTGACGGGATGTGGGTCACCGGAGGGCGCTGCAGGAGCCTGTTGGGATACTTTGTTTCAACTGGGTGTTCCAGGGATTTGCCTAGACATACATGCTGTTTCGTTTTTATTTATGATTTTTTTCCCCTTGGAAAAGATTTCATTCTTTTTCTTGAAGAGGCTTATCTTGAGGATGTAATTGTGAAATTCTGTTTTTTTGGAGTGCTATTTTTCTTTTAAGGTAGATTTTTAAGTGTAGTTCATTGCAAAGTTTGCTCGGGTTTTTAGGTCTGAGGAACGTGAGGGAGATTATGATATCTATTATGGTAAAATTAATTTTATAAATATTTCAAGGCAAGTTAAGATTTAGTAGTTATTGTTCAATGTAAAATTTTAAAATATTTTGTTTATTTATTTTTAGACAGAGGGGAAGAGAGGGAGAGAAACATCAGTGTGGTTGCCTCTCACGTGCCCCCTACCACCAGGGAAC
Organism: Tonatia bakeri; assembly: GCA_004024845.1. Lineage (NCBI taxonomy): Eukaryota > Metazoa > Chordata > Mammalia > Chiroptera > Phyllostomidae > Tonatia > Tonatia bakeri. The sequence continues at coordinate 84,363 of PVIA01002336.1, read as the reverse complement.
CTGGCCCGCAACCCAGGCATGTGCCCCGGCTGGGAATTGAACCGGTGACCCTTTGTTTCGCAGGTCAGTGCTCAACCCACTGAGACACACCAGCTGGGGCTCAATGTAAATTTTTAGAAACAAAAACAGAATAGTATGTTGGGATGAATACTTTTTTTAGACTTAATTCTAAAGTGGCCAAAAGAACCTTGTGAGAAAAAACTGCCTTAATTCCTGAAGAAGTACCTTTTGAAATGTTTTTATGAGAAAACTGAGAAATCCCACAGTTTAGTGCCAGCCTCTCCACACCCTCATCATATTTTGTGGTCCTTCAGACTCCTCATGTGTCAGCTGTACTGACTTTCTCTCAAATATGCCAGCCTCCTTTTACTAGTTCCCTCTGAAATGTAAATTTTCACTGGCTGGCTCTTTCTTTTTATTCAAATACAATGATCAATATCACTCTCTTAGAACTTTCCAGGTTATCCAACCTAACAGTTTATCCCCAGTATTCCCACAGCATCTTCCCTAGTCTCACCTGGTAGTTTTTCTTAGTCTTCACTCTATCATTTCCCCGTCAGAACACCAAATTCCATTATGTTTGTATATGGCTTTGATGCGATTATGGCCTTGGTGGTAGTGATGGTTTCACTGGTGTGTACTCATCCCCAAACTCATTGTATCAATGTAAGTACAGCTTTTTACCTGTCAAACTTGTCTCAGTGAAGTTGTTTAAAAAAAGAGACTTTGGCTGCCTTGTTCATTGCTGTATCCCCAGTGACATACAAGACACGTAGTAGGTGCTTCATAAAAGTTTACATATGCAAATGTATAAGTTTTCGTTCTTTTTTTCTTTTGATGTAAAGGACATCTCAATTTATGGTGTTTAAATATTTTAAAGATATATGCATTTTTATAGTAAAAATTTATTTTCAGATGATTAGAAAAATGGAAATAGCTTGATTAGTGGGAAACAGCTTAATTAGTGCAAAGCACTGGACAAGAAATCATAACAACAGCATTCTCTAATTATTCTGCCACTAACTCTAATTGCCTTATAGTGGACCAAGTTCCATAATCTCCTGGTGACTAAGTTCCTGCCTATAGTGCATGAGAAATGGTGTTAATGTTTCGAGTGATAGTGGGGCAACACTGTTCAGAGACTGTAGACCCTGTTAAGCAATTACTCGTTATCCTGCAAGAAAAACTACCAAAAGATTTTAAGTGAGGTGGGACAGTTTGTGTGGAAGTGAGTGGTAGTGGTGGCGGTGTGATTGGGTTCCTATTTTGGACAAATCAGTATGGCTGCTGTGTGGAGAACACAGGTCAAAGGGCTGGAAGGTATATGGACAGGAACTTCAGTAGATTAATGCAGTCACCCCGATGAGGGATGGTGCTAACTTGAAACAGAGTCATGTTGGTGGGCGTGGAGCTGAGCAGGTGGATTTGAGTAATAATGGGGAGGTGGAATCACCAGGACTCAGTGACAGAAGACCAAGAAGGCTGATTTACAGGTTTCTCTTGTACAACTAGATGGATCATGGTGTCATTTGCTATGTTGGTGAAACTTGGAAAAGGATCAGATTTCAGGAGGAAGAACATGTTTTTGTTTTGGGACATGGAGATACTTTTAGGACACTAAAGATGAATTGTCAATAAGGTAATTGAACACATGTGCAGAAGTATGTGAATCATTCGTGTATAGATTTTTAACAGACTTGCATGGATGTGAAGTGCTTTGTAAATCATAAAGGGCCGCAGCTTGTGTTTGTAGTTTCATAATTTTTGGTGCTATTTCAAACTTGGTGATTTTCTACTCATCTCTTAGTAGGTGCTTTACTCATTTTTTTCTATAAAACTTTTCTGATTTTCTCTCTTTTGAACTACTTCCATCCCTTACATGTAGTGATCATGATATTATTGCAGTGTATTATGATTATGTGCATGTTTGTGTACATCTGTCTGTCTTTTTAAACTGTGAGCTCAGTTGGAAGAAGGTGGCTGGGTTTTATTCCTGTGAGCTGCCTAAGGCCAGGTCTCATGTCTGCTTTGTTTAAAAATATCCACACCCAACATGTGATTCCCAATATGTGACACACCCAACATGTGATGCCCAACATGTGACACACCCAACATGTGATACCCAACATGCGACGCACCCATACCAAACGATTGTGCATATATGAATGTTGAGTAGAGTATTTCTATCCCTTTACACATAGATGTTCAGTGAAATTTGATACTTATTGAACAAATTTTCCAATTGTCTGGCCGTTGTTTATTATTTATTTTATTCACATTGTGTAGAAGACAAAAGTCTCTTGCTGCTTCTCTTTAGCTATATTAGGGGTCTTTTATCTTGGTGTTCTAACTTTATATTTGAGAGAGATCACTGAACACTCTAAAAATAAATGTAAATTTGTCATAATATTTGTACTCATATATAATTTTAAAAAGAGGGTCCCTTGTTTTCATTGGATTCTTGATGGGACCCATGGCACCAAAATTATTAAGATCTGTGAGTCAGATACTTTTGTTCAGCATGATTCCTTTCGGTTTTAAACAGCTTTCTATGAAATTTTTTGCTGTCATCTTGTGTGTGTGTGTATATATACATATATATATTTTGGTAATGTATCAAAAGTTGACTTTGGGCTAAAACTGGTCATCAAATCATTTTAACTGTGATCTGTTGAGTCGATCCTTTAAACATAGTATTTTATATGTATTTGCATGTATTTTTAAAGTCTACTTGTTTATTTGCATCAGTAAATTTCTTCTCAGGAGACCTAATCTAAATATTGAATAAGTGAAGCAACTGTTGGACTCATTTAGGTTTAAAAAAATCTTGATTAGACCTTTTAACAGGAAAGAGATTAGAGGTTAATATATAAATTTTTTTAAGGTTTTTTAATTTTAATTTTTTTAATTCTTTTTTTTAAGATTTTATTTATTTTTAGAGAGGGAAGGGAGGGAGAAAGAGAGAGAGAGAGAGAGAGAAACATCAATGTGCAGTTGCTGGGGGCCGTGGCCTGCAACCCAGGCATGTGCCTTGACTGGGAATTGAACCTGCGATGCTTTGGTTCGCAGCCCACACTCAGTCCACTGAGCTACGCCAGCCAGGGCAATATATAAAATTTATAATAATAGGCTTCTGCATGGTAGAAGTATAGTTCATCTCTTTTCATATATAAATTTAAATATATTGCAGCTTTTCTGCACTGAACATGCATTACTTTTAAATTTTTTAAAATTTCCTTTTTTCTGAAAAAGTTATGAATTTACAACTGATGTTAATATGAGTTATCACTGTTAATTTTTTTAAGTATTTCCTTTATGTTGATTTAGTGTTTAAAGTTAACATCCAGATAGGTCTCTACCTAGTGAAATAATTACTTTATGTTAGAATATTATATTTATTCTCTAGAAACATCTGTATTTTGACTCTTTCTTAAAGAAAGATTTTATTTATTTATTAGAGTGTTGGGAAGGGAGAGAAAAAGAGAGGGAGAGAGAAAGAGAGGGAGAAAAACACTGATATATGAGAGAAACATCAGTTGGTTGCTTCTCGCATGTCCCCAGCTGGGGCCCAGCTGGGGCCCAGCCCACCACGCAGGCATGTGCTCTGCTTGGGAAGTGAACCAGCGGCCTTGCAGTTTACAGGCTGGCGCTCAGCTTGCTTGAGCCACATCAGCTAGGGCCGTATTTTGAGTCTTACCAAAGGTACTTTGGCTTGCTGCATTCTGAGTTTGGTGAATATCTCCTTTTCAAACTAATGCAATGCCCTAGTACAGAAGTATATTCATTATAATATATAGTACACATTAATGCTCCTTAAAAATCTTACTGCTTTTTAGAATGCTTTCACTAGGTACCACAGGCTTATCTTACAAGTATATGATTGTGGACTCACCAAGATATGTTGAAATGTCAATAGCTTCATTCTATTCCAGAGAGAATTGAGCACATCCTGTTGCATTTCCTGCCATATAAATGAGTCAGCGACGGGCCTTGGCAATAAGCATGTAATGTAGTTTAACATTTTATACATCAACCAGATTTATTGGACCATGTATCAAAAGTGCATGAAATATACAGAAGGGGAGAAAGTAATTTAGTAAATGATCCCTGATGAACCTGTAACTCAGCTTTAACAATTATTAACCTATGGCTAACGTTATTTCATGTATACCCTGACCTACTTGATGGTGTTTAAAAAATTGTTAACTCATATTAATTATGATAATGATACTATGAGAGATTATATTTCTTTTGTTTCATTATTTTTTAAAAGATTTTATTTATTCATTCCTGGAGAGAGGGGAAAGGGACAAGGAAAGGGAGAGAACCATCAGTGTGCAAGAGAAACATCAATTGGTTGTCTCTCGCACACCCCCAACTAGGGACCTGGCTTGCAACTCAGGTGTTTGTCCTGACTGGGAATTGAACCAGTGACCTTTTGGTTCACAGGTCGGTGATCAACCCACTGAGCTACTCCAGCCAGGACTCATTATTTTTATTTTTAATTGTGGTAAAAACATACAGTTTACCATTTTAACCATTTTTAGTTGTACAGTTCAGCAGTGTTAACTACAGCATGTTCAGATTGTGCAGTTGATCGCCAGGTGTTTTGATCTTGCACATCTGAAATGCTATACCCATAAACAACAACACAACATTTCCTTCTTACCCAAGCCCCTGGTAACCACCATTCTACCTTTTGTTTTTGTGAATTTGACAGTCAGATACATCATGTAAGTGGAATCATACACTATTTGTGACTTTGGGACTAGTGTATTTCACTGTCCTCAACATACATTCATGTTGTAGCACGTAAGAGAGTTTCCTTCCTTTTACGTAGCTCAGTGCTCTTCCATTGGATGTGTGCGCCGCATTTTGTCATCTCTGCGCCCGTCAGCTGACGCTTAGACCCTGCCAGCTCCTGGTGGTTGTGCGTGTGCTGCTGTGGGCCCGAGTGCGCCAGTGCCTGTTTGAGGCCCTGCTTTCAGTCTTTCTGGTACGTGCCCCAAGGAGGGATTGCTGGCTCATGGGATGATTCTGTTTCTAACTTTCTGAGGAACTACCATCCTGTTTTTTATAGTAGTTGCACCATATTTTATTCCCACCAACAGTGCACAGGGGTTCCAATTTTCTCCACATCCTTGGCAACCCTTACTATTTTCTGTTTTTTTCTTTTGTTTTAGTAGCCATCCTAATCAGTGTGAAGTGATAACTTGTTACGATTTTGATTTGCATTTTTCTTATAATTAATGATGTTAATCATCTTTTTATATGCTTGTTGGCCATTTGGATGTCATCTTTGAAGAAATGTCTATTCAAGGCCTTTGTCCATTTTTAAATTGGGTTGTTTCTCTGTTATTCAGTTGTTAGAGTCCTTTATATATTCTGCATACTAGCCCTTATGTAATGGGAGAAAATATCTCTCCCTGGGATAATGGGAGATATTTTCTCCCATTACATAAGTTGCCTTTTCATTATGTTAATTACATTTTTTGATGTACAGAAAGTTTTTATCTTGATGATGTTCCATGTGTCCATTTTTGCTTTTGCTTTTGGTGTTACATCTAAGAAATCACTGTCAAATCCAATGTCATGAAGCTTTTCCCTGTATTTTGTTTTAGGAGCTTTATAATTGGATCTTAAATTTAGGTCTTGCCCTGGCTGCTGTGACTCAGTGGATTGAGTGCTGGCCTGTGAAGCAAAGGGTCGCTGGTTTGATTCCCAATCAGGGCACACGCCTGGGTTGCAGGCCAGGTCCCCTTTGGGGGCATGTGAGAGGCAACCACACATTGATGTTCCTCTCTTTCTTCCTTCCTTCTCCTCTGTATAAAAATAAATAAATAAAATCTTTTTTAAAAAAGAAAAGAAAATCAGTTTAAAAAATAATAAATTTGGGTCTTTAATCATTTTGAATTATTTTGTGTATGTGTAAGACAACTTCACTCTTTTGTGTGTGAATATGCAGTTTCCCAGCACCATATGTTGAAGAGACTGTCCTTCCCCCATTGAGTGGCCTTAGCACTTTTGTCGAAGATCATTTGACCATATATATGAGGGTTTATCTTTGGGCTCTCTATTTTATTTCACAGATCTGTGTAGCTTCTTTATGCTAGTGCCACACTGTTTTAATTACTATGCCTTTGTAAGATGTTTTGAAATCAAGAAGTGATTTTGAAGTCATTCAGCTTTGCTTTTGTTTTTCTAGGGTATTTGGCTGTTTGGATCCCCTTGAGATTCAATGTGAATTTTAGGATAGATTTTTCTATTTCAGCAAAAAAATGAAAATTGGAATTTTGATAGGGACTGTGTTGAATCTGTGGGATCACTTTAGGTAGTATTGAAATATTAACAATATTAAGTCTGCCAATCTATGAACACAATGTCTTTTTGTTTATTTGTGTCTTTTCTAATTTCTTTCAACAATGTTTTTTAGTTTTGGTGTACAAGCCTTTCACCTTCTTGGTTAGTTATATTCCCAATTATACTTTTTTTGATGCCACTGTAAGTTGAATTGTTTTCTTAATTTTGTTTTTGGATTATTTATTGTAAGCATATGGAAACAATTGATTTTTGTGAGTTGATTTTGTATGCTACAACTTTGCTGAATTCATTTATTTGTTCTAACAGTTTTTTTCCTTGTGGAATGTTTAGGGTTTTCTATATACACGTAAGATCAGATCATCCACAAACACATAGTTTTGCTTGAATGCCTTTATTTTCTTTTCTTGACTAATTGCTCAGGTTAGGACTTACAATACTATGTTGAATAAAAGAAGCGAGAGTCAGCTTCCTTGCCTTGTTTCTGAGCTTAGAGAAAAAATTTCAGTCTCTTACTATTGAACATGATTTTACCTGTGTGCTTCTCATATATGGCATTCATTTTGTTGAGATAATTTTTTTCTATTTCCTGTTTGTTGAGTGTTTTTTGTTGTTGAATCTTGTATAATACTTTTCCTGTATCAATTGAGATAATCATATGATTTTCACCCTTAATTCTGTAAGTGTGGTATATTGCATTGAGATTTTCATATGTAAATAAAATCTCATTTGGTCATGGTGTATAATGCTTTTAATGTGCTGTTGAATGCATTATTTTGAAGCAAGCATTAGACATGGGCAGTGAGCTAATGAACAGGCAAACATGCTATAATGGCAGATACTGGTAAGTATTATGAAGAAAAGTAAAGCAGTGCAGGAAGCTAGAGTGGCAGGTGTAGAATGGGCTGGGACTGTTTTCATGCAGAGACTTGAGAAGCCTTCTGAGGAGGTGACGTTTGGGAAGAGTCCGAATGAAGGTGAGGGAGGAACCTCATGGGCACTGGAGACAGCAAAGGTGGGAATTTACCTAGAGTTTTGGGGACATATCTGGGAAGGAGGTGGTGAGAGTAGGAGTAGATTAAGTCACCGAGGCTGGGGAGGTCAGGACATCTGCAGTATAGGAGGGCACGGAACTTGTCGCCCTAGCACGGACAGCTCCTTATATGGTTTTGAATACTTGTTGCAGGTTTCCCCTTTTCTTGTTTCCTTTGCTGTTGCTGTCCTATTTGTAGAAGGAATGTGCCTGCTTTGTTAACCAAAGGACAGAGCCTGAGTTCTATTCCAGATTTCCTTTGAAGAAGGGTGGAACACAGTGGGTGGAGTCTCTGGGTCCAGCCAAGAATTCACTGTGATGTCTAATGGGATTTGAGGAACAAATCATTGTTTCAGAAATAATACATTATGTGTGTGACCTTATATATATTTTATAATTAGAATATGCACCCGATATTTTAAATTTAAATGGCGAAATGGATTTCCTGCTGAGGTTTGCAGCAGTTTGAACTGGCAGCGTGACCTCTAGCATCGCAGTTCACTGCTGCCTGCGCTGTTGTGTTGGAAGGGTCTGCATTCCCGTGAAACATTTTTCCAAAATCTGTCATTTTGGAGGACGTATAAATTATTCTCACGGTTGTGGCAATTAAAAGGTAAAAACACCCTGGAGCTTGCAGATGTTCGTCCGGTCCCTGATGATATGAGGAATGTTGGTACGAGTATTCTAAACGTCATCCAGAATGTGGGGGAGTTATCTGCTTTGTCTCCAAGTGGAGTTTTATTTACAGTCTAGCTCAGTGTTTAATATACATTGGCCTCTTTTATCGTTTAATCGGTTTGTTTTTTAATCCTTGAATCCTGATAATTTGACTTTCCACTGATAAAATATTTACTTGTCATATCAGGCAGGATGCTAAACTTGGAAATTAAGAATGCTGAGTTAAATATAGAATTTGCTGAGGCGTGTTCATCGTAGAGCAGTCTGTTTAATGTGCTGGCGGCACCTCCAGCTCCTCTCGTTTGGCGTGTCGGGAGACAGGCTGGCAGCAGTTGTAAACCGAACCTGCTTGTGTGCGGGAGACTGCTGGGCTAGGAAGGAAAATGGAGAAAATTTGAAAGTGTTACTGTGTGTGTGTTTTCTTAAATTAAAGTGTGACACATTTGTTTAAAATAGAATTTTAAATTCTGTGTATCAAGGCTATTATAAGTTCACTATGGATGGTCCTAAGGCTGAAAAGCTGGTTTTAAAAATTATTTTGTGGAATAACCAAATTTGACCCTTAAAAATATTGTCATAATGTCACACATGTTGTTTTGATACAATAAGCATATTTTATAATATGTTTGAGTCATTGGTCCCCCAGTAGACCTGAAATGTATTACTCAGAGGAGAAGCATGCATTTACAGTATATTCTTAGCTGCTGCTTTCTGTCACTCAGCCGTCAAGTCCTATGGAATCTGAAATAGAACCTGACCAATGGGAGACAGCCTCCACACTGTTTACCGATGATCTGGATGTGGACTGTTTTATCATGCACTACAGCGTCGGTGCTGCAGTTTTGAGGCAGCAGGATGCAGGGTGCACTTCAGATTTTCCACCAGAGTCCCTGAAAGGGAACAGCTTTGAAAGACAGCCTCTGAAGAATAAGAAACAGGAGGAGTTACGGTACCTGACTTGGGGCTGCTCTTATTCAAGTTCTGCACAGCGAAGAAGATAGTTTTCAAGAGTTATGAAGGCGGAGAAGGATCCCGAAGATGAAGAAAATGTCGTTAGAGATCCCAGCTAAGTGCAGCACAGCATGAGGACTCAGAACAGGAAGAGTCGTAAAGAGAGGGAGGCACTGGTTGGGAGTTTGCAGGCTTGCTTTGTGAGCCACAGGGATTTGTAACTTAATGCGAAGTAGTTTAGTGTTAGCAAAAGAAACTAAATCCTGTCTATGATGAACTGCTGGTTTTCTTGTGCTCCTAAGAACAGAGTAGGTATCCGTGCCGTCCAGTCTAGCAAGATTCTCTTTTAGGCTTTCTGAATTGTATTTGTTTAAAGCCTACTACTGTTTTATTAACTTTGGTTTCTTTGTCTTAATGATATTCTTTCTGATTCATCCGATTAACAGATTGGTGTTAGTAATAGAAAACAAAATTTCTTTTCTTTTTCTAGGTTTAAAAAGCTTATGATAGAATCTTAATAATTCAGCCATATTTCTGTTAACAGACAGTGGAGCAATGTGGAAAACCTGCTTGGTAGAGTAGAAGTGAAAACCACGTGATAATAAGAGACTACAATCGCCTTTAATTATCTTTTAATCGCCTTACTTTTGGATTTTACCTTTTTTAGTGTTTTAAATAGCTTCTTTCTCTCCCAGCAAATTTACTTGGATTATAAAGTTAAGATTGTTTTTAACCGCAAGAATAAGTTAATCAATTTAGATCTAGTATTTGTGTGACTTAATCCCTTAGGCATTTGAAAACAGTCTCCTAAGCCTGCATCTCCTAGCCCTCTCCGAGTCCGTAAACCCTTTGTTTTGCTTCAAAGCTAAAGAAAGGGGGTACCTAGCATGTAGTTTAGACTGAGCCAATAAGCAGGGCTGTCTCTACTCATGTAGAAGGAAGGGGGTTCATCTCCAAATTTGATGACTTTAGAGGCCACAATTCTGAAGTCTGTGTAGGTACTGGAACTAGATTCCACTGAAATACTACATTTCAGCAGTGGGTGAAAATTTTAATGTATTTACCTTCTTTCATATTTAATTTCCATATTTATTTTTTACTTCAAGTATTTAATAAATACATTGCTCATTTAGCTGGAAAATTAGTGATTTTTTTCCTTTTGGTTTTGAAGAGATACTATATAAAATAATCATACTGGTCAAACATTTAGAGGATATGCTTCCTATAAGTGATTCATTTTCCCCCCAGAAATTTGTTATGGTATTTGTGGACATAGGAATTGCTTTGTCAGTTAATTCAAAATTTTGTACATCTTTTTTTGGTCTAGAAATAATAGTGGACTTAACACAAAATTTAGCAATAAGCTCACTATATGATATTTTAAAAGGCTAAAGTAATACATATTTTAGTTCTGGGTTCTACATTTCTGCTTACTAAGATCCAAGTCATTGGCTTCAGAATATTGTGACTGTATTTTCTCCATTCGAAGCTGACGATAGCCTCGATACAGTTAAAACATACTTTAAAAGTTGCCTTTGCTCTTTTAAATACATGTACACTGCGCTTTTGTTAAAATTAAAAAAATTTTTAATAAAAACAATATATGTTGAATGTAAAAAAGAAGAAAATGAAAGTCACTTATAGTCCTGTTGTCTTAGGATTTTTAAGTAGTTAATACTTCAGAGTCCTTTTTAAAATGTTTTCTCTCTAGAAGTTTCTTTTTATTCTAATATATGTATAATGAATTGCTTTCTCTGTTTAGGAGTGTGTGTGTCATTTGCCTCCATAAGTATATTTCCAAGTCTCAAAGTGTGTTAGAGGGTAGGAGAAGCACACTGATTTTGGAAATCATGAGAAGTCACGGTTGGGCTTGGCCACTTTAATCATTTAATGTTTTTGGAGCCTTGACTTTTCTCATCTGTTAATTGGGGGTAATAATTTTAGTGTACTAGGGTTATTTGAGTAATTCATGCCTGGCACAGGGTAGGTGTTCAGCAATTATTAATTTACTGTCTTTGTTATGAAAGCAAAGAAAAGAGAGCAGAGAACATGAGAAGCATGCTTTTTCTCAAAAGTACAATTTGAAATATTTCCTGCATATCATGTGTTTTTGAAAGGTTCTCTTTGTGAAATTAGCACAACAGGGAGAAGGAAATTTGGGATGCAATTGGAAACAGAATGATATAGTATGCAATAATGTTTTCCTTTCTTTTTTAGAAAGTCTTGCTAGTATAGTATATATAATATGCTATGTTTACTTTTTTTCCATATTTGTAGCATGCTGCAGATTGGAACAAATATGATGACCGATTGATGAAAGCAGCAGAAAGGGGAGATGTAGAGAAAGTGTCCTCAATCCTCGCCAAAAAAGGGGTCAACCCAGGCAAGCTAGATGTGGAAGGCAGATCTGCGTAAGTATTACTGATGATATCCTAAAGGGAATTTGGGAAGACCCTTGGATACAAATGTAGCTTGTGAATTGTGCTTATCAACTTTTAAAATGAAAAATCTTTATCAAAACTCACACTTAAAATGTTTCAAACATCACTTTTGAGCATTCTGGACTAATAAGTGTTCTTCGTTTGAAAGATTTCCAAGCTAGAGAGAAAATGTTAAAGTGCCAGCAGTGATCTGGTTCTTCAGGTCCCATGGCACGCCGCAGCCTGCGTCGTTATTGGGTGCGTTTCCTTTGGAAGCTTCTTCCTATTCCTTCTCCTATTTAATCCTCGCAGTGGCCCTCTAAAAGAAATAGGAAAAGTTTACAGAGGTTAAATAATTTGTTCTAATCTCCCTAAAAGTTACGGAGCTAGGATAGGAACCCAAGTTCTACATGTCCAGTTCTGTAAATTGCACTGTGTTTTCCTCTCTACCCCCAATTCATTCGTATCTTTGGGTAAATGAGACTTACGTGTAGTTTGAATGAGAATGTTTCTAGCAGGAAGGGAGGCAGAATAACTTGTGTGGCTTAGGGAGACATCGAAAGTGGTCCTTTTCTTTAGTTTCGTGTCACTGCGGCCTGTGGCTTGTTTACGCGTTTATCTTTTCTCCCACCCTCCCCAGCCACCGCTTCCCTTCCAGTGCAGGATGGGGATCCGTTGAGTTAAAGGGTAAGATCTAGGTTCTGTTACTGTCATCTATAATTGTAGCAGTTAAACCACATCTGGGAAGCCTTCCAGAGTTAGAGGTGAAAAGTCTCAGTTCCTGAAATTCCTCAGTCTCACACCAGCGTGAATTTGCTAGACTCTCATGACTGGAAACCAGACGCCAAATGGAGAGACCAGTGTCAGGAAGTGAACAGGAAATGCCTGATGGGGGCCACTGCCTTAGGGTGCATAGATGATTAAGAATAGTAGAAATAACAACATATAACATGAATTAAATAGTTTTTAGGAGCAATAAAGCTTAAAAAGTTCCAGTTTTTCTATACTATTTTAATTTTATCAAGTAGGCAATTTGATAGCTACAGAAACATTGGTTATTTTGAGTCCTGCTCCTATTTTAGATAGATTTTAAGCTATTAATAAGACTCACAGCATAAATAGTGAAAATTTAATATCTAAAAGTGACTTTGCTTCTCATGTTTCTTTTCTCCCAAACACTAAGATGTTAAAAAGATATAAGGGAATCTTCTTTGGGATTGAAAATCTTCATTGAAACCCTTCTTTCTTCCGTTCTGCCCATCCGTGCTTTGAATGTTTTGAATGAATGGTTGCTGAGTTTTTGTTCAGATTCTTTTGAGCTAGGGTTCACTTTTGAGTGAAATTACTTGTGTTAATGGTCAGAGTTGTAAAAATATAATGTAATTTGATGAACTGTGAATTTTATTTTGTGAAATATTTGAATGTAACTAGTCTTTGAGGTTTTCACTGTAGGAGGTATAATTCTTTCTGGGATTTATAAGATAAAATATTTTTATTTTGTTACACACAAACTGTATTCTCCCTTAGTTAAAGCATTTTATAATTAGTCAAATATACAACCTGTTACAAATATATTCTGTATTATCTATAATTATAAAAATAAATTCATTTTTGATGATGGGGTTGGTTGATTTGGAAATTTAAGACAAAAGTAACAAGTGCTCTTTGCGTTCAATCCCAATTTCAAAAATGAAATATTTGGATCTTGGCTGTAGTCACTGCAAGGATCTGTTTTCTTCCTGTTCACCTCTCTCTCAGGTTGCAGTCTTTTGCCAATGCAAAATGGGGCAGATCCACCAAGAAGTCTCCCTACCCCTTGGAGAGTTGTGGATTCCAGTTCCCATCTCCCCAGCCCTAAAGCTGTCAGAGGTTCAACCTCCCAGTTATTTTCTCTGGAATCAATAATTGCTCCTCGACAAAAATGGCCTCAAACACCAAGCTCACCTCTCTGGACCTCTGTCTTTTCTTGCATCTTGCCCTTTTAATTTTTCACTATCTTGTTAGCTCACTGATGATTTCAAACATATGCCGTATATATTTTTAAAAATATTTTATTGATTGATTAGAGAGAGAGAGAGAGAGAGAGACATCAATTTGTTGTTCCATTTATGTATGCATTCACTGATTGATTCTTATATGTGCCCTGACCAGAGATCGAACCTACAACCTTGGCCTATTGGGATGATGCTCTAAGTAACTGAGCTACCCAGCCAGGGCCAAACATATGTCTTATGTTTTATGCAGCTTTTCTAGTTGTTCTTCAGGGATTGGGATTGTTCTTACAGGGTAGGTATGTCCAAATTATTTGCATTTCTGTTATGGAAGTAGTAGTACGTGTCTTGTTTAAAAAAGAAAATGTATTAAAGAAAAGAAAATGTATTGATTTTTTAATTGCAAAAGAGTGTTTCTATAATGCAGCTTTTCAAATTTCCTTTACAACTCTTAGCATGCAATTTAATGATTGCTATATCTTCTTTCTGAAGCACATCCATTTATAGCACACCAGCATTAATAATGCATTGAATATTGTTGTGATTTCTGCCCTTTAGTACATCGCTAGTATATAATGATGATTTATTTTGAAGAAAGAAGTCTTCCAAATTTTGTGAGCTAAGAAATGAAAACAAGCAAACAAGAAATAGCTCTAAGATTGCTGGGAGAATAAAACCTATGCTCAAAGGAAATTACCATTCCTCCAAAGATCCTAATGGTGTAAAGATGCATCTTGCATGGTGTAATTCCCCACTTCAATGCTGCAGAGAGATCGATACCCTCAACTTTACACCATTTTAATTCTACTATAAGTAGAATTTATCTAACTTTTAAGAACACTATATTTCTTTTATCAGAAGCATCTCTTTCTCTCTAATTCAAATTATACCAAGTCTGTTTAACTTTAATTGGTAGTGCTGTGTCTCTAGTTTGCACTTACGTCCTTCACAGAGATGCATGACTGAATTTTGTAATATGTGAGAATGGATTTGTAAGCTATATCCAGATTTTGTCTTTAAGCATTCAGTTATTCAAATATCTTAGGGTCCATCTTCTGACTAGTACTTAGTTAGATTGGTTCTGGGAATATAATAGGAAACCAAATGGACAAAAATCCTTGCTTTTATGAATTTATAATTGAGTGGGAAGGGATTGATAGGCTATGAATAAAATAAATCCTGAATTTACATATTATGTTAGGAAATGCATAATTCTATGTAGAATAATAAAGGCAAGGATGGGAGCTGGACTACCGAGGTTCCGGGGAGCGGGGAAAGGTCAAACGTTTAAGTGAAGGGGTCAGGAAGGACCCCGTCTGCGGATGTGGCGCGGAGTGCACCAGCATCCAGGACCTTGCTGAGCACACGCACACCCTTATCTCCCGCCAGCCTCACGGCAGTTGCTGTGCTCATTTAGGGCCTCAGTTCTGTCTCAGCCTGGTTCCCCGTCCTTTGCCAGCAAGTCCTTCTGTGCCTACTCACCCACTTGGGTTTGGGGGAGTATAGTCAGTGTCAGTTCTTATCGCACACAAAAGTTTGTAAATATTTGTTGATTAGTAAAGTGTTAGATGATCAAAGAAACAATGGGATTATTCATCTCGTGTCTGGAATACTTGATGGCTTAAAACTACTTTTTAAGTAGGTTTTACTTGCCTTATGGAAAATTGTTCAATTATGTCTGTTTATGGGAAACTTCAGTCATTTGTACCAGTCCATGAGTGAAAGGAAGAATTAGGTGGTAGTCATTGTTACTTTTAGAGAAGTTGACGCCAGTTCTTTTATGGCTTTCAAGTGTAGTTTAGTTGGTTGTTTTTGAAGACTTATCTATGTCAGGTTTAATTTGATAATTCTAAAAAAGAAGGGATAGTATTTTGATCGGTCTTTGACTTTGGTATTCTGCTGTAATTTCATTTGTTTTGGCAGTTTCAGTATATTTGAAACTAATCAGTATAGATAATTTATTTTGTTTATATCAATAAACTATAGAGTTAATGATATACGAGGTCTGTCCAGAAGCTATCCAGCCATGTAGTATGAAAAATAGAGACATTTATTAAAGAAGATACCAGATAAAAGAAACGTTATACATAGGACAATGACACCTCAGTCCCCTTCAAAGTAGGCACCTGGGGACCTCACACAGTTCTCCCAATCACCATCAGTTACCCTGTTGTATTTTCCTGAATCTCATTGCTAGTCTGAAATCTCTTTCCTTTCAAAGGTGATTTTAATTTTGGGAAAAGCCAGAAGTTGCAGGGTGCCAAACTTGGGCTGTAGAGGGGCCGAGCCACCTGAGCGATTTGATGTTTTGCCAAAAACCTCTGCATGAGGCGTGATGTGTGAGCAGCCATGTTGTGGTGATGAAGCTGCCAATCACCAGTTGCCCGTAGTTGCAGCCTTCTGAACCATCTGAATAGTTTCTGCAGAGGAGTGTTCAAGTGTAATGCAAAATTTGATGCAGATTCACTGCTCTGATTGCTCAGTCATTTTGAATGCAATGGCTACACAGTACGCATGCTCACTCGTCAGCATCTACCTCCCTCACTGACTAGTACTGTGAAGTCGGCACTGTTCACACATGTGCATCCCAGTCCACTCTCCTGGGCTGCCAGGCTACATCAGTGTGGTGTAAACCATTCTTGTTATGTTAATGATGGTTAGACTTTTTCTGGACAGACCTCTTATAGTATAAAATTTCTATTATTGACTATTGATTATTGGAATATTCCATTGGTTCTAAGGAGGTATTTCTAGAAAGAATTGGCCCTTTATGTATGTTTGGGTTTAGATGAGTTTTTCAGTAACATAGGATAGACTTCTTTTTTCTTCTATTAAATACATAGATATGCCAGCTTTTAAAATGTGTGTGTCTGTTGAATAGTGATGTGACTGTAGCATTTCAGTTGACCTTTGGTAGTTTCCATGGCATAACAAATATTTTTTTTGTTTAGCTTCCATGTGGTGGCCTCAAAGGGGAATCTTGAATGTTTGAATGCCATCCTTATACATGGAGTTGATATTACAACCAGTGACACTGCAGGTATGTTTGCCTCGACAGTCAATTACAAAACCGAAAGGAGATACAAACATGTCCACTGTTAATGTTCTTACACAGATATAAATGTGATTTAAAAAGAGAAGTCCTTAATTTTCTGTTTTTAAGTAGTTGAGAAAAGGTTTACTTCTGAGGTTTTGTGGGGGAGAGGTCAGGTACAGGAAACTTAGTAGAAAGGATTACTGAACTGCTGATCAGTTGAGAGCCTCAAGTCTAGTGGTGGTCGTGGTAGTGTTACAGGATCCTAAAATCTCAGATTTTAAAGGACCATTAGGGACTGTTTAGTTTATACTCATATTCTGTTCAGTATATGGATCCTTTATGTTGTAAGGTCATTTGGCATTTGGTTGGACATACCTTGTGATAGGAAACTAACAGCCTCATGACAACAACTTTACCGGTAATGGTTACAACAGGAATAGCTGACACTTACATGACATCTGAGTGCTACACACCTGCTAACTCCTTAATCGCTACATCACCCTGATGAGACCGTGAGGCACTGGGTCCTTCAGTGGATGCGTCACCGGCAGCGTCTGTGTCCTTAATTATTGTGCCTCACAAGGAAGCCTGTTCTGTGTTTGGTTAACTAAATTTTAAAAAATTATTATAGATAGTTCAGGTCTCTCCATTACCATGTTTTCTGCTTAAATTTAGTTGTACCTCTGTCTGTCTTTTAAAATCTCTCAGCATAAGTCTGAGTGCATGTCACAAGGTCAGCCTTTTGGTATTCGAACACAGCTATTGCTTTTCTTCAATGAGTGTGTTAGTTTTCTCTTCATCAGGGTAACCATTCTCAGTTCTCTGGGACTCTTGACAGTGTATTTCTCTGCAGTTCTACTTCGGTATTCAATTAAATAGGAGGTGACCTAGAACAGAGAATTTTCTTACCAGCTTCAATATTTTATTCTATGAGGCCATGTGTGGACAAATAAATACATTACTGTCAACCAGCTCTTTGTTTAGAAATGGAAGGAGGGAGAGGAAGAGGGATCACAATTGAGTTAATGAGGAAAATCTTTACCTAAATGTGTATCAAATTCTAAATTGAAGACCAAACTATCTGCCACCTTTGAAAGAACAGAAGAATGGCTCTATTATATATGCCTTCCATTGATGTAGAGGAATATTTATTTTTAGAAATTTGAACTAACTGTACCTTTTTAGAACTCTTAAGACTTAAAATTTATTACTGATTCAAGTAACTGTCTTGTTTTTTTCTGTGTCCTTTCTGGTGGACGTTTCCTAGTGGCCAGTCAGTAACTTTTGCCTGGCTTCCTCTTGTGCGGGTCAAGCTCACCGGCTTCCCCAGTCTCAGAAGAAATCGTTTCATATACTCTGTCTCAGCATACCTGCTTAACTTGGTCTTTTGTTTTTGCTCTTGTTTAGTCATACTTTTATTTGCTTTGTTTTATTATATTTGTCCTTAGAGTTGTCCTTTTCTGAGGACAAAGATCTTGTCTCACTTGTTATATTATTTGTTATAATCCGAATGTGGATATTTGATAAAATTGGATTAAAAAACTTTATTTGATCTTAATTTCTTTATTTGCAAGCAATATGAAAGTATATTGAAAATAACTAGATTGCAAGTTAGTGTGGTTTTGGTGTATTTGTGACTTGGGTCTTACCAGGTATGAACCTTTACTATAATTTATAGTGGTAAACATTAGATCTAATATTTTCTTAATTTTTAGTGCCCTGTCTTAAGTGGCTGGATCTGAATTTGGCCAACAAAATACCTGACTTGACATTTTTATGTGACCAGGTGTCTGTGACATTTTGTTGAACACCAGGGACTATTCCACCATTCCACTTTATACCCTCCCCTCCCTGTCCTCTCCTCACCTCTCCTCCCCTCTCCTCATAGGTGAACAAGACTGATTTTAAGAGACAGTTTCTTAATGAACTTTGAATTTTAGTTGGAATATAGAAATTAGAGAATACCTTTTCTTTGACATACCTCTTAATTTACTTCATTTTAGTATACATGCTGCTGATTCGGAAATGTTATGAGAAATCTAGGTATCTTTCCTTTTCTTTCTTCCTCATTCTCTTTTTCCTTCTCCCTTTTCTCTCTCTCTCTGTGCCTTCTCTGCTGTGCTGGTGTGTGTTTACTCACTGTCTGAGGCACTGCTATAGGTATTGTAGGTCCAGGGCAAATGAGACAAAGTGCTTGCTCTCTGTGCATTCATGTGCTGCATAATTTTTCTTCCTGCCTTTATTGTTTCGGTATGCAGTTATATCTTATTAAAATATCAATCCAGGTGAAATATCTTAGAAACTGAAAACATGCTTACAAATTAAGTAGCCTGTCAATTCATTTTGAAAAAGTTAATCACATTTCTATGGAAAATTCACATATATTTTAAACTTTTATAGGGAGAAATGCTCTTCACCTGGCTGCAAAGTATGGACATGCATTGTGCCTACAAAAACTTCTACAGGTAGTAAAAGCGGTTAATATTTTGGCTTTATTATTTTGACTGCAAATAATAGATGTGTTTTTAATATGTTTTCGGAATTTGAGATAAAAGAAAATAATAGGCTAATGGAAACTCTAATGGTTTACATAATATTTTTCATAGTTTGTGAAAGAATGTGAACAATAAAGAGCAAAAACTCTGAGGGAAGTGAATTGCATAACTTGGTGTATTAAAAATAAATAACAAAGACGTGACCTTCCTGTTGACATTAGCTGGAGATTGGAATTCTCTGTGGTCTGGTACATGACGTAAGATAAAGTGAGGCAGCATAGGATCTGTGCATTCTCAATAAACATCAGTAACCTACACTAAATAATGTTAATCATTGCTTAAGCATGTAATCAAGCACCCACAAAATTTTATGACTCAGTGGGCTGAATTTTCAGTTAAAGGGTCCAGTCATCTATTACCATAAACGTTTTCACAGCTAAGTTTAACAGCAGGACTCACTGGTTTTTCTGATTCAGTTGTTCAAGTTTTAACCTATGATGGGAAAAAAAATACAACCAAACAATAACAGTAGTTTCTATATCCCAGATGATTGTAATGCACCATATGTTTTCCTGTTTGATGAAAAATTGTAAAATATACAGCATAAAGTTATTATATTTGTTTCATGTCAAAATATTTTAGTGGCCTGACTAATAGTCCTTGTTTTTCAGTAAATGGAATATTTAAAGATTAAATGACAGCTATTCATTGGAATTTAGGTGTTTAATTTTAAAATGAAACTCTCAGATGACTAGGTTTCTGTGTTTTAACAGTACAGCTGTCCCACTGAACAGGCAGACCTGCAGGGAAGAACCGCACTCCATGATGCTGGTAAGCTCAGACTGCACTTGGGCAGAAACAAATACTTGTTAAGTGACTAGGCACTTACATTAATTTTAAAGTTTTAAAATGCATGTATTTGTATGATTCATGGAGAAATACAGTATTACAAATTTCTTTACTTGAATTTGAATTTCTTTTAGATTGTATGGCTTAAAAAGATTCATTCAGCCAATATTTACTGCCCAATTTGCTAGATACTGAAAGTCCAGAAATGAATAAACTGTAACCTACTCTCAAGGACTCGCAAGGAAGGAGGGAGGGAGGGATGGAGGAAGGGAAAGGCGGAGGGAGATTTAGTAAGTTAGTGAGTTAGTTTGGGAATTGGCAGGAGAAATAGGGGGGAGGAAGACTTCTCTTTCTTGAAAACTACATTTACCTATTTAACATGACTGAACTTCATTTTTCTCATCTTCAAAATGAAGTTAATACTACTGCAGTAAGTGTTTACAGTTAAATCATAAGTGGTGCCTGGCGCGTAGTGTGGCACTAAGGGTGATGGTGGCTGTTCAGTTAGAGGTGTCAGTGCTGAATTTCATATCACTGTAATGTGCTGGATTTTAAAAAAGATTTATACTAATCATTTCACAGATTTTGTTACTCAGGGCTTACTTGTATTATTCTTTAGGTGTCTTAAAATACTTAGAAAAAAGTAGTATGTTAAATATTTTTCGAATGTAATATCTGACCAACTCTTCTTCTAGGCCTGACCGTCCTTCAGTTTATTAGGAGGTCAAAGGAAAGAAAAAAAAAAATCACTTACCCTCTCTTCTCACATATGTGGACTGTCTGCAATAGATTAAAGTTGTTTGTGTTAGACATGGATTGTACTTCAAATTTCCTTCAAACTTTTTATACCTTAATTTTCTTTTTACATTTTATGTGCTTTTATGATAGTTTAATTTTTTACACAATGCATTTTTCTTTTATATTTGTATAGAATAGTATTATTTTCAAAGTATTTTAACATACATTATCACTTCAGTCTCACAGTGCCCCTGCGAGTTACCATAGATTTTATTTTTGATGATAGTTCTGCATTGCTCCTTAAATAAAATGTAAGCCTAGATTTATGAGCGATGTACTTACCAAGCTTGTACGGTTATGGAATCATCAAGACAAGTTTACAAATTAAATTTAAAACCATTAAAAATACAGCTTCTATTTATAATGCTAATTTGTGGTGTTCGATGGGATTTTGAAAATGATTTGCCTCCGGCCGAAGTACGAATGTGTGACGAACGATGTTTCTGTCTCCTGCCGCCTTTTCCTAGTTTTAAAGATCCCACAGTATTAGTAATCACTTTAGAAAATTGTTTTCAACTACTTATTATGGACAATTTTAAACACACATAGAGTTAGAATATTATATTAAAATACCTATACTCTTCACTCAGCTTAGACAGTTGTCATCATATGGCCCATTTTGGTTTATCTCCACCACCACACATTATTCTTCCGTTCCGCTGGCTTACTTTATATTAAATTCAAGACATCATATAACTTTATCCATAAAGAATTTAGTTTGTATCTCTGAAAGATAATGATTCTATTTTGTAAGCTAAGTGTAATACCATTATTGCATTTAATGCACTTGAAAATGTTTTAAGTGTTGTAAAATCAATATTCAGTTTTCTCCAGTTTTTATTTTTTTATGCTTTTTGAAGTATAATTTTATGAAAAAATTGCACATAATTAATACATAATTAACATGCTCTTTAAAATATAATAAGGGGTTGGATCTCAGGTTGTGTTCTTACCATACAAAGAGTAAGAACAACAAAAAACAAAACACACACACATGATG
Organism: Tonatia bakeri; assembly: GCA_004024845.1. Lineage (NCBI taxonomy): Eukaryota > Metazoa > Chordata > Mammalia > Chiroptera > Phyllostomidae > Tonatia > Tonatia bakeri. The sequence continues at coordinate 62,793 of PVIA01002336.1, read as the reverse complement.
ATGACATTTTTGGATGTGATGAGTATATTTATTTAGTACCTAAGTGTGGCAGTGGTATCACCATGTGTGCATATGTCCAAACTCATCAAAATGTATGTGTTAAACATGTGCGATTTTTTGTATGCTGTGGATTTTATTACCCATGTATTTAAAATTGGTACAACTTAACCAATTGAAATCTTAACATTTGTTCAACTGTTATATGGATGAAGCTAGAATGAAGTTGATGGGATAAAAGAACTCCAATATCAGCTGCTTATGAAAAATTGTTAAGTGGTAGAGGTTGGCAGATGACTCAAGGTCGTTCATGAACTGAATTCTTTCCATCTTACTGCTCTACTTCCTCGGAGTGTCTTCCTCAGCTACATGGTTGAAGCAGGGTTGCAGTCATATCTGTGTTCCAGTGGGCAGGAAGGAGAAAGAGAGCGTGAAGAAGCACATGCCTAAATTCTACGGCCCAGATTTGGAAGTCTATGATAGCCCTCTGTTAACATTCCATCAGCAAAAGCAAAGTGAATAAGCTGTCTCGTATCTTTAAGAAAGGCTCAGTGGTGTAGTCTCTAGGTCACTAGTCATGGTGAGCTGCTACACTGTGGAAGGGAAGAAAAGATTTTGGTAGCAAATTGCATTTTCTGCCATAGTCCAACCCTCTGGCCTTCTAGATGTTGCTGCAGCCCCTACTTGCCCCACACAGAACTCTTTACCGCCTCCCCAAGGGAGAGGATACACAAGCCAACCCAGTTACTGCTGCTTGCTCAAATTCTAGGGTTCTTGGGCAGTGGACCTCTTTTAATTGTTGTTTTGGTGTGGCTCTTCATGGTTCAGCAATCTGTAAACTCAGAGAGAAGAGGTCTGCTCCCCACAATATGTAGTTATGGAGCAAGAACAGGATAAATGAAAGACCAAGTCTCTTTCAGAAAAGGGAGAACCCCAAAACACAGTGCAGTTACTAGTCAGTAGCAGATACCAAATGCTGCTGAGCAAAACTCGCAAACTTCCTACTGAGGTCTTGGAGTAAATTTCTTGGTTCGCTCCTCTGGATGCCCCCCTAGTTCTGTTTTCTGGTGGAGATCCCGTGTCCATTGTCCTCTGTGGACCCTAGCTCTGCTTTGTAGGAGGTTCTTATTTATCCGTTGTCCTCCGAGATCACAGATAAATCGATGTTGAAGGGCACGCCCTCTGTAGAGGCAACACAAGAGCTGGAGCAATCATGAGTTGTAGCCAGCTGGGCTTCCGGGGCCTCAGGTAATGTAATTCCCCCAGACTTTGGAGCATTTCTGGTCTCTTGTTGCCAGCCACTTCCTTATGTCCAGAACCATCTCCGAAGTTATTTTCTGGACATAAAGTTCTTGACTCTCCTCTATTTCTTGTTTTTTATTTCTAGACTCATGAGTCTGTACTTTTAATGGCTGTCACCTCAAAGCTATCTGAAATAATAGTCTTGAACAGGAATATAATGTCCTTAATCTAATGTTTATCCAGAACTGGATCTTTTCTTTTTTCTTTTTTCTTTATTGGGAGTTCTTTGAGGAAATTTGTGACCTAGAATAGTTTTACAACCTGTAGTTTGATATAGAGAAATAATTGTCTGTCCACACCTGTGAAGGTCCAAATATCTGGACATTCTGTGTTTCCTTCCATCTGTGTTCATAAAGTGGCTAAATCTGGCTTGACCTCATCTCATCTAAATACCTTATTAAAAGCAGTAAGCAGATGCCCATATGTGCTAAAATTTTGGCTCTTTCTATTGCTTTACCTAGAAAGCCTCTATAGTCACATGGGGTACCTTCTAAATTATCATAGATGATAGTTCTATCAAATGTTTTCATACAGCGTAAGAAAAACCACAAGGTTTCTAGCCTGAAACATACTTGCTTTCCACTAGTACCCAACCACTAAACTAGGGCCTGCAGTTTGGGTGTTTGCTGCGGCAGCGCCTGTTCCCAGACGGCGATGTTGTCTGTTTGAATCGGGGAAGGCTAGGCTGCTCTGACCAAGGCACTATAAAGTAACATTGGCTTAAAAAAAAACAACCCAGAATTAACATTTCTTTTTCTTGTTTTTTGTTTTGGCTTGTGAAGCATTGTTTGTTTGTTTAGTACATTTAAACAGAATGCATATATATACACAGAATTGAGACATGAGAAAGCATCAGTTCAACACTAATGAATCTACAAGAATTAGGATTTGGGAGAGGTGGAGATTATCTGAACATTTTTAAAAACTGTAAACTGCAATCAAAATAAGCTGATAAAATCCCTATTAACACTTATAAAGAGTCTTCATAAGACTTTCTTTGTGATTTTATATTAAACAAGAGATCCTCCATCAGCTGCTCTGGGGTTCCTCATGTAAAACATAAATAAGGGGAGTCCCCTGGCTGGTCTCCAGATTGTTAAATGTTCTCCCCACTCCACCCCACCCCTAGCTTCTTAATGATGCATGTTTCCACCCTCATAGCACGAAAGAGGATGCAAATTGTTCCACAGACGTCTGTCTCCCAGTACACCCCTCATGTATACCAGGTTTTCGGCTGTGTTCTAGGATCACCATGTTGTACACATTGAACCACATGTCTGTGCTAAGCATGTAAGATAATGACTGATGGGGGAAAGGTTTGGTTTTTTTAAAAGTTATGTACACAATACATTTGGTGTATTTCAAAAGGTACAATACTTTTCTTCATTTGTCCTTGAAAGAAGTTAGACATTAACTTCAAAAAATCAGCAAATGACTAACAAATTTCCTTGACAGTCACAGTTACATATGTAGTGCATCTGGAAAAGAGGAGGGATGAGAGAGGTCCCTCCTGCTGTCATGGGTTTCATCGAACACTGGACCTGCTCAAGGGTGGAGAGAAAAGGCAACTTCCAGAAAGGAGTATGTTATTAAATGAGGCATTTACCATACATGCTTCTTAAGAGCACCAGGTGGGGAACATATTTTCTAAACTAAATCTAGGAAGTGATTATGAAATCACTCATTCTCCTTAAGTGCTGACCTATGGTTAATGAATTTTTTTTAAAAATGACTCAACAAAAACAAGTCCCTTTCACACACACACATACCCCACAAAAAGATAAAAATCTAGATATCCCAGCTCACTCTCCAAAGTGGAATCTGGGAACAGCTTTAACAACTTGAATTAGACTGTTACAGAGGCATCACAAGTATGCCTTGCTTTTAAACAAAAATAAAGTAAAATTTTTTGAAGCAACAAAACAAAAACTAGTACTGATCGCTTTTCTGATAATGCGCAGTTACTCAGAGTTAACGAACAGTGAGCAGGGGGAGGGGCCATACCTGTCTATGGGCTTTTTGTCTCACATGAGTGGGTGTGGCTGAGTGTAGAACATGTGTCATTATTGCAAAAACAAATTATAATTTTTAATTTTAAGTTTGATTTAAACATTGCTTTTAATATGATGCTGATACCAGCTGTGTAGAAGGATGCTGGAGTGGTGTCCACCTGTGGCTCTTCATTTCTGGAGGCTCCAGGGTAGCCAATATTGCTTTGTCAAATGCATTCTTTAAACCTTCCTGTGTGAGCACAGAACACTCCACTTACTTGATGGCCTTTGGGTCACGGGCCAGCTGTTCAGCAGTCTCTGGAGTGATAGTGTTCTGTTTGTTCTTGAAAAGTTTCTCAATAGGAGGGAGGTCATCTCTCAGATCAGTTTGGGTCCCAATAGCAAGAAAGGAGTCTTCAGACAGTGGTGAGTTATCTCAGTTACCTACTTTTCTTCAACATTTTCAAAGCAGAGTGGAGAGACCACTGAAAAGCAGATCAGAAATACATCTATTTGTACATAAATCCATGGTGGTACTCATAATCCTCTTGCCCTGCAGTATCACAAAATCCAAGAGTATATGGCTCTCCACCAATCATAACTATGACAGCATAGTTATCGGAAACAGTACGTACTCAGATGGAAATGTGTTTGTTATGTAGGATATCAGGAGACATGTTTTACCAGCGGTACCATAGCCCAAAACTCATTTAATTGTCTGCATTGCTGAAACAGTTTTCTATTCACCTAAATATTCCCAATCTGATGATGGCCTTAGCTTCTTTAGCAGGGCATGGACAGTACTCCAGAATTAATTTCTTTCATGTCACAGTTCTGATTTTCACATTGGCTTGTGCCTTTGCTCCATATGGTCATCCAGGGATCCAGACTTCTCCCATTTTGCAGTTTTACCATTGCCCAGGGCCTTGTCCTCATCTTTAAGACTGAAGCTGGTGGCAGCACCTCTGTTTTCCTGCTAACAGGAAGGAGAAAGATTGTAGAGGAATGTAAAACCCCTGCTTTGAGCCCTAGACTGGAAAGGGGCACACATCACTCTTGTCAGGGCTCATAGGCGTGATCTAACTCCTGTGGTCATCCCTACATGCAAGGGGCACTGGGAACTCTGGTCTCGAGGTAAGCCACCATGTCCCCAGCACAACTTCACCGCCCTAGAAGAAAGACGACCAGAGTTTGGTGACCAGATGCCACTCTCCACCGTAGCTCCTTTAATAGTGACGGCACTTGTTCACTGTCTCATCACTCTGGAATTTATCGTGCTTTACATTTCTTATTTTTATTTTTAATTGGGCCTCATTGGTTTTTAATTTTATTTCTGAATTAATGTATTCAGTTTCAGTTTACCTTTTTTTAAGTTTATATATTTTATATAAATGACTTGCGGATTAAAGACATCCAGAAATGAACATTTACTTGATTTCATGTATGCTTGGTTTGTTCTGTTGAATTATACACCACAGACAAAGGGATGTTGACTTTGTTAGTACTTTTTGTGCTGATAATCTAGGATTAATGCATAGGCTTTAAAAAGTTGATAGCAGTATATATACAATCCTGTTTTATGAATTTAACAATATTTTGTCATAATACAAGTATGTACTCTAGTGTTGGTCAGAGAGGACACATCGTGCAATTTTATAATCTTTAGCAAAATGACCCTGCTGTGTGTCCTTAAGGGCAGACATTGCAGTCTCTGCTTTTGAAAGGTAATGAATTGTATGAGTCATACTTTATCTCCTGTGGCTCTTTCATAAAAAAGTGAATGTGGTCCTTTAATAAAAACTCAGCTAACACCTCAGGATCAAGCCAGTTGTAGCCATGTTTAAAAATATACTATAGAAAATTTCAGCTTGATTTTTATTATCTGTGTTTATCCTTAGAAGAGCAGCATATTCTTGCCTTCTGGAGGGTAATAAAATTTGTTGTTCCTTAAAAACTATATGAGATTTATAAGACGGTCTTGTCTAGTCCATTTTCTCGTAGAAAATGATGCTCACAGTGCTAACCCGAGAGTGACTGATGTGAAGCTTGGTAGTTTAGAAAATGAAGAGTTTACCACTTACATGGACCTAGCAAAATACCACAGGTCTTACCAACAGATGTTCTGCATTTATCATTTTCCTTTGTTCCCCAAAGCCATGGCAGACTGTCCCTCTAGCATACAGCTGCTTTGTGATCACGGGGCTTTGGTGAATGCCAAAGATGTGGTAAGTCAGCTTATGTTTATTCTCATTTCAACTCCTGTGTTCAGACTTTTTTGTTTTGGGAGATTTGTTGTCTTATGCTGTTTTATTTTTCTCATTGCTTAGGATGGGCGGACACCACTTGTTCTGGCCACTCAGATGTGTAGGCCAGCAATATGTCAGCTGCTGATAGATAGAGGAGCGGATATTAATTCCAGGGACAAACAAAACAGGTAAATGTTTTTGTTTTTGTTTTTTATCACAGCTCCCCACACCAGCTGGATCACAGTGATTCTGAAACTGCTGCTGTGGCTTGGCCTGTCCATCCCCGTTGGTTCTCCCCTTCCTTGGAGTTAGCACCACTTCTTATTTTTCCTCAGGGTTGGCTGAAGGAGGATGGAGAGAGGCACACAGGGAAGGCAGCGGGTATATGCAGAATACACACAATGATTGGGGCCTGTGTTGGAGTCGAAGAATTAAAGAAAGAGAATCCCAGTTATTTTTAAGCTATAAGAAAATGCTTAATGAAATGGGCTCAAATAAGGTATAAGGAAGAATAAAACATTACACCTGCAGCCCAGTTCTTCATTAGTGAGTCCTTTGGTCCTTGGCTGTGCTGGGGGCTCCAGGTTTCAGTCCCGATTTCCGCGGGGCGTGTCCCCCTCGCCCCGCCCAGGTGCTGCTGCCTCCGGCTCCGGCTCTGAAACCGGGTTCTTTCTCCCACCCAAGTTTCTGTTCGCTTATTTTTGCTTCTGTATTTCATGCCAATTATAAACTGGTTGCACTTATAATTTCTGTCTATGATTTTCCCTTTCCCCTTTTCTAGGTCTAGTGTGTCATGGCACTTGCTGTGTTATAATTCTAGTATTTATAGTCAGAAGGTATCTGACAACGAAGTATCTGAAATACAGCCCTCCACTAGTCGAAGCATTACAGTAATTTATAACAAATTTCTAGAGTTTTATAGATGATTATCAGTGAAGTTGTTGATTTCTTAATTTTATTTTTTTAAACGCATTCTATTTTTTGTAGTTCATTGGAAGTAGGAAGTATAATAGTCTTTAGATGTTAGATTTTATGGCTCTAATTGCTTTTATTGTTCAGGCATTTCAAAGGAAGAAATTCTTAAGTAGTTAAATCATTGATGTGATTATTGAGAAAGTGGCTTTTTGTATTACTTTGTTTTTGCAGATATAATCTGGTTCCAAGCCTTACTGATGAATATGATTTAAAAATAAATTTCAGTATCAGAGGGCAATGAGCCAGTTGATCCATGTATCATGCCTCATTTTTGAAAATTGATCTTATATTTTTTTCAAGCATGTTTTTTTCCCATTGGAATGAAACAAAAAAAATCAGTGAGGTAGGGCAATGTGTATTATGTAGAGTACATAACAGATGGTTTTAAAATAAAATCTTAGGTTCTGATATCATATTCAAGTTTCTTTTTATTCCCTGTTCTATCTATATATAGCATTTTCCCCAATATTAAAAACTTTGTTAATTCCTGTTTTATCATAAAATTGTATACCAACAACTATTGCAGAGTATAAAAAAGAAATAGAACATACATAGCAGAGTAAATCAGGAATCATTTTCCTTGTAAAATCTAATGTACACATTTGAAGACTGAGTTAGATACAGGATAAATCACTTCATTTCATGAGGTATTAGTTTCCTCAGCAATAAAAATAGAGAATTGGGCAAAATGATCACCAGGATCCTTCTAAATTGTCATAATGATTTCATTGTTTTGCTGCATTATTACTACTTGCTAATATAAACAGGAATTCAATTCTTGTTTTGTTTAGAGTGGAAGGGACTCATTGGGGAGGTTTGCATGCTGTGGTTCAGTTCACGAAGGGACTTGGGTAGTTCGGGTTTGTAGGTTTTGAGCAGGCGGGATGACAGTATCAGTTGTGGAAGATTTCTGGTCATGTGCTTGTTGGACATAGTAGGACTGGAATAAAGCGTGTTAGTTTGGTATTAGAAGTAACAAATGTATATAAAGTGGTAAAAGATTTTAGCTCTGCAAACTAAGAAACAAAGCAAATATTTTTATAAATGCTGTGATGTTAAAATGTGAGATTAAAACTTAGAGTTGCCCTGGCTGGCGTAGCTCAGTGGATTGAGCGCGGGCCGCGAACCAGGCATCGCGGGTTCGATTCCCAGTCAGGGCACATGCCTAGGTTGCAGGCCATGTCCCCCAGCAACCGCACACTGATGTTTCTCTCTCTCTCTCTCCCTTCCCTCTCTAAAAATAAATAAATAAAATCTTTAAAAAAAAAACTTAGAGTAAAATTTGAATCTGTAATAAGTTTGACTTTTTAAAGTAATATTTGTTCTTTAAAAATGGGGGCTCTGGAAGATTTCTGAAGTATTTTCTTGGATATTTCTCAAGGTCTTTTATTCTTCTGTCTTCCCTTTTAGAACCGCTCTCATGCTAGGTTGTGAGTATGGTTGCAAAGATGCCGTAGAAGTCTTAATTAAAAATGGTGCTGATGTAAGCTTGCTGGATGCTCTTGGCCATGATAGTTCTTACTATGCAAGAATTGGTGACAACCTGGACATTCTAGCCTTGTTGAAGACTGCATCGGAAAATACCAACAGAGGTACCAGAAGTTTTCTGTAACTAGAGAAGTCTAGGTTAGTAAAGAGCAGCTTTTAAAGATTTAGATGGTAGGACTACAGTTTTTAAGAAGCAAAATACTTATTACTGATGAACAATATTGGTTTATCTCCCTCTACCATGGATTTGTGTATTTAAATTGTCACCTGTTCTTTTTAAGTATTTGTTATTGATTATGCTATTACAGCTTTCCTAATTTTTCCCCTTTATCCCCCCTTGCCCTGCCCCCCAACCCTCCAGCATTCTTCCTCCTTAGTTCACATCCATGGGTTGTACATATAAGTTCTTTGAGTCCTCTGTTTCCTATACCATTTTCATCTCTCCCCATCTATTTTATGCCTACTAATTATGCTTCTTCTTCCCTGTACTATTTCCCCCCATTCCTCCCTTCCCCCTCCCCACTGAAATCCCTCTGTGTGCTCTCCATTTCTCTGATTCTGTTCCTGTTCTGGCTGTTTGCTTAGTTTTTGTTGTTTTTCTTTTCTTTTAGGTTCATTTGTTAATAATTGTGAGTTTGTTGTCATTTTATTGTTCATATTTTTTATCTTTTTCTTAGATAAGTCCCTTTAACATTTCATATAATAATGGCTTGGTGATGGTGAACTCCTTTAACTTGACCTTATCTGGGAAGCACTTTATCTGCCCTTCCATTCTAAATGAAAGCTTTGCTGGATAGAGCAATCTGGGATGTGGGTCCTTGCCTTTCATGACTTGGAATCCTTCTTGCCAGCCCCTTCCTGCCTGTAAGGTTTCTTTTGAGAAATCAGCTGATAGCCTTAGGGGCACTCCTTTGTAGGTAACTGTCTCCTTTTCCCTTGCTGCTTTTAGGATTTTCTTTCTGTCTTTCATCTTGGGTAACTTAATGATGATGTGCCTTGGTGTGTTCCTCTTTGGGTCCAACTTCTTTGGGATTCTCTGGGCTTCCTGGACTTCCTGGAAGTCTGTTTCCTTCACCATATTGGGAAAGTTTTCCTTTATTATTTGTTCAAATAAGTTTTCGATTTCTTGCTGCTGTTCTTCTCCTTCTGGCACCCCTATAATCCAGATATTGGAACGTTTCAGGTTGTCCCAGAGAATCCTCAGCTTCTCTTCATTTTTTTTTTTTGGATTCTTATTTCTTCATTATGATTCAGTTAGATGTTTATTTCTTCCTTTTGTTCCAAATCATTGCTTTGAGTTCTGATTGCCTTTTTGTCACTGTTGGTTCCCTGAATATTTTGCTTTATTTCATTTTGGGTATCTTTCATTTGTTCTTTCGTTTTTTGAACAAGCTCAATCAGTTCTGTGAGCATTTTGATTACCAGGGCTTTAAATTCTCCATCAGCTAGGCTGGCAATCTCCTCATCGGTTAGTTCTGAGGTTTTGCTGTGTTCTTTTCCTTGGGCCATATTTCTTTGTCTTGGCACAGCTGATAAGTTGTAAGGGGTGGGGCCTTAATTATTCACCCAGGCAGGCAAGCCTCTTGCTGTGCTGCCTGTGTGGGAGGGGCCGGAGAGGGAACAGTGCAGCTCGCTTGTTCACTTGTTCGTCTCTAGCTCACTTTCCAACAGACTCTTGTGTCAGACCAGAAGTGTCTCCCATTGCAGCGACCCAGCCTTACCCACAGTCAGCTCTGAGCCTCAGTTTTCCCCTTTAGTCAGTCCCTCCCTGAGCAGCCCCCAGAGCTTGGCAGTCAGCCCCGTCCCTCAGCCCCCTCGCCACTGTTTTCCTGTGTGGTCCATCTTACCAGTCTGGTTGGTCTGGTTGATTTTTTCTTTAGTTCTGTGGTTGTTGGAGTTCCATGCAGTTTGATTTTCTGGCACTTCTGGTTGTTTAGTGGGCAGCTTGGGACCTCACACAGTTCTCCCAGTCGCCATCAACTGCCCAATTTTAGATTGGTCGCTGTCCTCCTTTGTTGTGCGAGGAAGCGAAGCCTCCATCTTGGCCGGAACTCCCATTGTCACTTGTTTTGAGGCAGTGTGTGTTGCATATATTATCTAGTTTGTCAGTAAACCCTGCTGTACTGTGGGGTAATTTAAGAACTGAGTAGAAGGAGTCAAATCAAGCGTTTTAGTAGTATATTTTTTGATGGCAGGGGTGAAACTCTTAACTTTTATATTTACGGTTTTAAAGAATCATTGTTCAAACCTGTGTATAAAATATCCAACCAGTAGTTATTGAGTACATGTGCCAAATATTTTTCTATGTTTTTTAAAGAGAAATTGGAAAATACAGAAAAGTACAACAAATAAAATTTGTCAGTCATCTGACTTCTGAGGAGCCTCTGTTAACATTTTGAGAAATATCTTTTCAGTCTTCTCTCTACATATGAAATCTAGGTTACCTGGAATGAGCTGTAGATTACTTTTTGTGTAATATATTTTGTAGGCCTTTCCATTATAAATAAGTGTTTTTTTCTATGATATGATTTTTATTGATGCTTAAAATTCCATCTATTTAAGTTTAATTAAGAAATTTTCTATAGGTGTCAAGTTGTTTATAGTTTTTACTAATATAAATAACAATTTAGTGACTGTCCTTGTACATAACTATTTCAGCATATTTTTATTATACCCTTAGGATTAGTTTTTAGAAGTTGAATCATGGAGTTTCAGGGTATGCATATTTCTTTAAACTTTCAATATACAGGGTCTGGCACAAATAATGCCCCTTTTTATTACAAGATCTTTTATTGCAAAATCACAAGGATGTACTTCTGTAACGTAACAATATCACATTCAAGTACACCATGTGACATTTTAGGTGAAATGTTCAAATTAAAACTGTAAATTATTATATCTATATTATTACCCTACCAACCATACTGAAGCAGGCATTACTTCTTCCAGACCCTGTATATTATTGATAAGTTACCTTTAAATTTAGGAGTGTTTTAAATATTGCATTTTCACCTGTCTTCTCCTTACCATTGAATATTATCTACCTGGATATTGTCATAACAAAAAAATATTGCCAATTAGAGATTCATAAATGATATTTTACTGTTATTTTAACTTTAAAGTAGTAAGCTTGAGAGGCAACTTTAAAATTTATTTGTTTTATATTGACTCAATTGTATAGTTAGGAAATTCATAGCTACTCAAGTTAACCGGCTGTTTCACTACTCTTCCTCATGTCTCTTCAGGGAGAGAACTTTGGAAGAAAGGACCATCATTACAACAGGTAGATGTTAATTTTAATTTGAAAAATTATATGTTTGAGGTCTTCCCAAAAGGTATCCAGCCATGTATTTTGAAAAATAGACATTTGTTGAAGAAGATACAAGATACAAGAAACATTGTACACAGGACAATGATGCCACAGCCCCCTTCAAAGTAGGCAGCTTGGAACCTCACACAGTTCTCCCAGTTGCCATCAGCTGCCCTGTTGTATTTTCCTGAATCTCATTGCTGGTCTGAAATCTCTTCCCTCTCAAAGGTGATTTTAGTTTTAGGAAAAGCCAGAAGTCACAGGGTGCCAAACAGGCTGTAGAGGGGCTGAGTCACCTGGGTGATTTGATGTTTTGCCAAAAGTCTCGGAACAAGACGTGGTGTATGAGCAGATGTGTTGTCATGATGAAGCTGCCAGTCACCAGTTACCCATAGCTACGACCTTCTGAATCATCCTAATAGTTTCCAGGGAGGAATGTTCAAGTTTAACATAAAATTTGATGCAGATTCATTACTCTACTTGCTCAGTCATTTTGAATGGGATGACCACACAGTACACACGCTCACTCAGTGGTGTCTACTGCCCCCACTGACTAGTACAGTGAAGTCGTCATTGCTCACACATGTGCATTCCAGTCCACTCTCCTTGGCTGCCAGGTTACTTCAATGTGGTACAAACCATTCTCATTATATTAACAATGGCTGGACTTTTTCTGGACAGACCTTCGTATTATTCAGTTTAAGTAAAGTACTTAATAAATGTGGTTCATGATTATACATAACTGAGTTTAAATGAATCCTCCTCTCTCTGCTCAGTTAATTGTGCCCATGTAGAACCTAGGTATTAAGATCTGGAGGCTTTATCTAAATGCTGTTGCTCAGCTTAAGCCAATGTATTTTTACTGCAATGAATGTATCCAATGAAAAATAAATAGCTGCCTGATTGCTGACCTTGAACATCCAGCCCTTTCCAGTATTAGATATTGCACCTTGTTGAGATTCTTGAATAATGGATTTTGGCCTGGCAAGTCATGGACTGGTTTTCCTATTCTCCCTTAATAACATCAAATATTTACTGTTATGGGAAAATTCTTCCTACACAATAAGAAATGAAGAAAACAGAACTCAAAATTGATTATGTATTATGATTTCAATACCACTGTTAATGTTTTGATTCCCTTTTTTTCTGTGTGTATTTAATTTAATGAGGACTTTTCTTTACAAAAATACACAATACATGAAGTAGTTTATGCCTTGCACTAATTTTATGTCAAGTCACCATTTAACCCAGGTTTTGTGACCTCGTCTCAGTAAATGTCTTATATTCCCCAGTCTCTTCAAGTTACAGGGGTTGGTTTACGGCACTCTGTCCATCTTGCCACAAGCTAGTGTAGGCAGCTTTCCTCTTCTGTGGCTGTTTCCTTCCAGGCTCTCAGCTTTTCTCTAGCGAAAGGAATCTGAGCACTTCCAAACCCTGAAGAGAAAGCCATCAGGTACTTTCTGAGCACTTCTGATCGCCATCCGCATCATTTCTCCACCGCGCGCCTGAACCTGAAAGCTGTGTTAAAGCGTATTTTCCGTTTTAATCTGTCAGAATTAAGTAGTGCATTTATGCATGGATCGTATCTGCTGTCATTTTGCTTTTCCATCCGGAGCAACTGTTTGAGCCTCCTCTCTCGTTCCTCAGATAATTTAAGTGGGGGGTGGAATGAAATAAAATGGACACTATTGTGTCTATACCAGCCATCTCACATGGAGTCAGAGAAAAGTAATTTCTAAAACATATAGATATTTAAAGAACTATTATTGAATATCAATATGGGAATGGTATTCTGCTTAGTGTTATCTGAAAGAACGCATGGAGTTAATATTCTGCTAGAAACTGTAAAACTCACTTGTTTCCATTATTTATTAAATATATTAAAAATATATTCTGTAACTAGGATATTTTCCGGTACTAAAGGACATATAATTCCTGTTAAGAAGACTACAGTATAGTTTCAAAAATAAAGCTTACTCAGTTTGCCTTACAGATACCTGTAGAGCTCCTATTATATGCCAATCCCTGTTCTAGCTACTGGGGAGATCTTAGTGTGCAAAGTTTCTCAGTCGTGGAAGTGATGGGACTAACTCCCAACCTCGTGAAGGAGATGATCAGCAGGTAGATGAGTACCTAATTAAGGTTACAGCAGAATCTTTGAAGAACAGGATTAGGAGAGGAAGAGGGAGAGGGCAAGAAGCTGTTTTAGATTGCGTGGTCAGCAAAGGCCTCGCCCAGGGTGTGACATGGGAGCAGAGATCTGATGGAAGCGAGAAGGAAGCCACTGGGGTCCGAGGGAGGTGCCTTACTGAGAGGGGAAAGGGAAGTGCACGCTCCTGTGAGGGAGCGTGTGTAACAAGGCCACAGCGGCAGGAGAGAGATGCACTTCGTGGGGCAGGAGAAGTGATGGGACCCATAACCTGGTGCCAGACTGTGAGGGACCCTCGGAGAGGAAGGAGGACGTGTGAAAGTAGTGTGAGGCTGGTCAGATTCCATATAAGAACAGTCCTCTGGTAGAAGGAAAGAGGCTAGAAATACAGTTTGGGCCAAATTGTAGATACAGAACATCTTCTTAATGGGAACTTGTCCCTCGAATTCTAAATTCAAACTCGTTAAACACTTGGTTAAATGAAACTTGGCAAATAATACAAAACATAAAATATTATCTTGGAGAATTAAAGCATTAGCTGCTCTTTCTTTCTTTCTTTCGCTCTCAAATAGGAAGAAAGAAATAGCTTTCTAAATTATTGTGTAGATTTAAAGGTCAGTCTGGGTGAAAAAGGTTGTTTGCTCTCTTGTTTGATAATTCTGTTTTTATTAAAGCAGATCTCTAAGCTGGAGTAAGGTTTCAAAGCAGTAAGTGCACTAGACAACACGTCCCAGCCAAGTCTTGAGAGATCCTTTACATAGCTCTGGTCAGAGGATTGTCTGTCCCTTACTTACCACAGCCCCTTGGTATTTTATTTCATCAGTGCTCAAAGAAAGAAATAATTTCCGTATTTTTCTTTCAACATGTATCTCCCCTCCTCCTTGTTTTAAAGACTAAATTCTTCCTTTGGGAATGGTTGATGATGCCTTACAGCACAACTTTAGTTTTCTGTCTAGTACAAATTCTCTCTTTCAGAATTTGGTTACTTCGATTAAAATAAATCCTTCACAATAAGTAATTTAAGTTGCGTTTCTTTTTAGCATTTTAAAATAAATTATGCTTGATTATTTAAAATCAATATCCTTAAATATGATTTCCATTTTGAGTTTTAAATGGAAACAAACACTGCTACCTTGTGTTCTGTACACCAAAAGTTAATGCTGGATAAACTGAAAAATCCCTAATTGGGTTTATTGCCTGTTGAGGACAATGTGTATTTTTGTATTCTCACACTTGCTAACCTGTTGTTCTCTTTTGTTTCACCAAAGCGAAATTTGATACACATGCTTGATGACGTAAATATGAAGTCAAATCAGAGGGAACATCAAAGCATTCAGGTAAAAAAAAAATATTATCATCTTTTTTTTGCAAAGAATTCCAGTGGTTTTTTTTGTTTGTTTTTGTTTTTTGGTAGTGGGGCAGGGGGAACAAGAGGGAGCAAAACTGGGGGGGAGGGAATGAGCAGGGGAAGCAAGCACAGGTAGCTTGTTATGTTTTGTGACTCCATTTTCTCACCCATTCCCTTCAGAAAGAATTTACTTTCAATATGCATGTTTGGGTCAGTATTATCTTACACAAAGTATTGTTTTAGTACATATTAGGAAGCAAATAATTTAACAACTTTACATAACTTTTTGTTCATTTAAAAGTATCCATTTGGGCCATAAATAATAAATTGCTATTCATTGTACATAATTAATTATAATGATAAAATGATGCTTGTTAATGTAAGTAAAATAAAATCTGAACTTTTCCTGAAAGTAGTTTTATTTCGATTCAGAAAAATTATTTTGTTAACCACACAGCACTTGTTACCTTTTATATTTGTGAAAGGGTTCAAAAAGTAATTGTTATGTGGATTATGTTAGAAGAAGATCTCAGAATTAAATAGTTTATCTTATGACTGAAGTACCATTAAAGTATAAATTGAATAGCTGTTTTCCATATGCTAAAATAGAAGTATTTTATTTGGGTTTTATAGTTTACTATGTAGTATTAAGAAACTGAAATATATAGCCTTAAATTGGAGACTTAAATGTTTTTTTTTTTCATAGCACTGAAGTGGTGATTAGTTTAACAAAAGCATTAGAATAGTCTTGTAAATTTGAGAGGTGTTAAGTTAAAATGGCATATTATTCTGCTATTTTCCATTTCTAGATAGGTGATCCTTTTACTTTTTATTAGAATCATGATGATTTGCTGTCTTGTATGTACTTGTATTCACGGGATATCATAAGACTATAATTTTCTCTTTTATTTTCAGTCTATGGATTTATATCATTTGAATGTCATTGAAATTATTGTATCTTTATAGTTAAAGCTCTTTTATATACATATATATCATTATATGATAGCAAACTTTTTAAAAATTTCTTTCCTAAGAATTGATCTTTTAAGGTTGGTCTACCTAGCACCTGTTATCTTTACTATTTAAGGAATTGGAGCTTGAAAATGGAGATTTGAAAGACAGGTTGAGAAAAATTCAGCAAGAACAGAGAATATTATTGGATAAAGTCAATGGTTTACAACTACAGCTAAATGAGGTAAATAATCTGCATATTAAAAAATCCAAACTATTTTGCTACCAGTATTACCATTGATAATAAATTGTTAATAATCACCTGTCAAATCAAGTCAGATACTATGTGCTTAAAAAGCTAAAATTTGGTCATTGCTCTGAGGGAAGTTCTGTCTCACTGGGACCTTTACATGAAGATTTTAATGTTTGATATATGAGGGGGGACCCAATAAAACCAGAATTACCTTCTGGAGGGTGGGCCCCTTGTAGTTCAGGCTTCTCCCACTAGGTGTGTGTTCTAGGAGCCCTTCTGTACCAGTGTGCCAGCTGGTGTTGTTGTGATAGGCTGCATTTGGCTTGAGTCAATTTTTTTTGAAGACTCTTTCAACACATTTTCCTATTTCACGGGGGGTGATTTACAAGTACCTTCCCACACCTCACTGAGTGTTCAGCAGTTTTTGACCAAAAACAGCATGACCCCCATGCCCCATCCTCCCTATCCACCTGATTGCCCAAGCAATTTTTTTTTTGTTTCCCTGGATGAAAAAAGTCCTTAAAGGGAAACATTTTGCTGATATGGAAGAGATTAAACAAAAAACAGCAGAAGCACTAAAAAGGCATCAAAATCGACGAATTCAAAACCTGTTTTGAGCAATGGAAAAGTCTTGATAGGTGTATTGCATAAAATGAAGAGTACTTTGAAGGTGATGGAAATTTAAACATGTAAGACTAAATATACAATTCTGTATAAATAAATTCCGTTTTGGGGGGTCACCCCCTCACAAGAACAGAAAATAATGTTGGTATGTAGCAGTAACAAAGGACTTAATTATAGTTGGGACTGTGGGATTGTAGAGGAAGGGGCAACAGAAATGGGAGGAGGAAGAGCAGGTAGGGGTTGATAATTGATGGGTTTCCAGGAGAATCAAAGGTGCTTCTGGACCTGGAGAGTGAGGAGAATGAATGACAACTCAGCGGAATCGGGTGGACATTGAGAGTGGGGCATTCTTGTACCCGCTCTTAAAGAAACTTGCTGGTCTTTTTAAAAGATATTTGCCATATTCAAGCCTTTTAAAATAAACTCCCAAGAATGAAAATGCATGTCTTTTTTCTTTTTTTCAATTTAGGAAGTAATGGTTGCCGATGATCTGGAAAGTGAGGTAGGACGATAAGTTCTGCTTTAAAGCTGTGAAATGTTAAGCAGATTGATGATATTTCAGTAGAGGTTTAAATCCTGAATTGAGATGGAGACCAGGATTCTATTTCTGGTTATTGCTCAAAGCGAAAAAAAGCTTACATGTGACTGTAAAGAGTGTTTTGAATATAGTGGTGTAGATTATCGTTGATATTTTGTTGTTATCACCTCTGAATATCTCATTTTCTGTGATGTTTTTCATAAAAAGATGTAAACTTCTAAACATTTTAAATAAAATATCTGAAAATAATATTTAAGACAAACAGAAATTTTGAATTTTTTAGAATATTGTTTGTATATATTATATATTTTATTAGTATATTTAAAGAAGTTTTTAACTCTGCTAATAGTTAAAAACCCACTATGCTAGAGATTTCGTTAACTGCAGCCCTCAAAGTAATTCGAACTCATGTTCCCTAAAACGTTTTAAACTCAGTTTCAAGCATGGTGTGATTTTGTTCTGTATTTATTCCTTTCTACTTCAGAAAGAAAAGCTGAAGTCCCTTTTGGCGGCTAAAGAAAAGCAACATGAAGAAAGTTTGAGAACTATTGAGGCTCTGAAAAATAGATATAAATATTTTGAGGTATAGAAAGCTTACATAAATTATTTCATATAACTCATAATGGATAGAGTTAAAGGGCTTGGAGTCAGACGTGAATTTGTGGTATCCTTCTTTTCTTTATGGTTTAAATACATTGACCTTGGGCAGTTTTTTATTTAAAATTTCTGAGCTTGTTACCTTTTGGCAAAATCGGAGTTATTGTGCCTTTTCCCCAGGTTGTTGTAAAGGATAAATGGGATCATTGAAATGGACTAGCGTGTAACTGACATTTAGTTTAGTTCCAGTTGCTCATGCCCAGCCTTCCTCATTGTCCACTCTTACCATTTGAAAAGGTTTCCTTACCTGTAAATTTGCAGTGATTATGATGGCAGTAGTAACAAGGCATTGTATCAGTGAACGGTGGTATTTCCAGGATCGTCTCAGGAAAAATTTCGCGCCTGTCTAGACTAAGTGGAACACGTTGTTCGCTGAAGAGTAGGGCGGGCGCTAAGAAGGCTCAGATCAAATACTGGTCTTTGGTTGGGTCAGTTAACCTTTAGTTTCTCCAAGGCCATGTTTTTCTAAAAAAACTGTATTGAAATATTAAAAAGTACAAATGCTCAAGAGTATTAGCTGAAAAATTTTCACAAATTGAAGATACCCAATCAAGAAACAGCACCATCAGTTTCCAAAGGCTCCTCACACTTGTCTCCTGTCAGTACTCACGCTCTCCGCCCCAAGGGTGACCATTCCCCTGACTTTTAACTGCACAGATTCATTGTGCAAGGACAGAATGTGTGTTTTATAAATGTCATTCATCACTGGGGATTGCTGAGGGTTATTCAGTGTCAATCTTTATCCTTATTGGGGAATATACCGCGTTTTTCGGACTATAAGACACACCTGCCCCCCCATTTGGGAGGAATAATGGTTGTTAATGCTGCTGTTGAATTCTGTTTACAGTTACATTGGTGAAATATTATGTTATTTGTGTTAAGTGTTTTACCACATTTTTTGCTTCAAAATTTTTTTTCCTATGTTCCTCCTCTAAAATCTAGGTGCATCTTATGGTCCGAAAAATACAGTACCTCTGAAGTACATAACAAAAGTAATTTTTTAAATTTTGATTTTCGATTGCAGTTGACGTTCAGTATTACTTTATATCAGTTTCAGGTGTGCAGCATAGTTGTTAGACAGTTGTGTAATTTACAGAGTGGTCCCTGTGATAGTCTAAGTACCCCTGGCACCACACACGGTTATTACAGTATCACTGGCTGTGCTCCCTGTGCTGTGCTTCGCATCCCCGCGGCTGGTTTGTTGCTACCAGTTTGTTCTTCTCTCTTCGCCTTCCCCTCGGCGTCCCAGCTCCCTTCCTCTCGGAGCCATCAGTTTGTTCTCTGCCTCTGTAACTCCGTTTCTGTTTCATGCTCTTTTATTTTGCTCTTTAGGTTCCACAGGTAAGTGAAATGGTTTGGTATTTGTCTTTCCCTGACGTAGTTCACTTGGCACAATACCCTCTAGTTCCATCCACATTGTTACAGATGGTGAAATTTTATTCTTTGGTACAGCCTAGTTATATTCCATTGTGCATATGTATTAC
The DNA here is from genome assembly GCA_004024845.1 of Tonatia bakeri. Classification (NCBI taxonomy): domain Eukaryota; kingdom Metazoa; phylum Chordata; class Mammalia; order Chiroptera; family Phyllostomidae; genus Tonatia; species Tonatia bakeri. Next base: position 43,480 of record PVIA01002336.1, on the reverse strand, counting down.
ATCTTCTTGATCCACTCATCTGCTGATCAGTTGCTTCCATATCGTGGCTATTGTGAATAACACACAATGAACATAGTGGTGCATACATCTTTTCAAATTAGTGTTTGGGGTGTCTTTGGACACATACCCAGAAGTGGAGTCACTGGGTCGTAGGTAGTTCTGTTTTTAATTTCTGCATCCTGTTTTCCGTAGTGGCTGTACCAGTCTTCATTCTCACCAACGGTGCATGAAGATTCCCTTTTCTTTGTATCCTGCCAACACTTGCTTGTTGAATTATTGACGATAGGCGTTCTGACAGTCGTACAGTGTTATCTCATAGTTTTAGTTTGTGTGCTTCTTTACTGATCAGGGATGTTGCGCTCCTTTTCATATGTCTATTGGCCATCTGTGTGTCCTCTTTGGAGAAATGTCTATTCAGGTCCTCTGCCTGAATAGACAATTTTTTAATTGTATTGTGTGTGTTTTTGGTGTTGAGTTGTATGAATTCTTTATCAATTTTCAATATTAACCCCTTACCTGATGTATCACTGGTGAATATTTTCTTCCATTCAGTTGGTTGGCTTTTTATTTCATTGATAGTTTCCTTTGCTGGGAAAACCCTTTTTAGTGTAATGTAGTCCCATTTCTTTATTATTATTATTTCTCGTTTCTCTTGCTTGGGGAGATATATCAGAAAAAAATACTGCTAATAGAAATGTCAGAGAGTTTATTGCCTGTGTTTTCTTCTAGGAGTTTTATGGTTTTGAGTATTACATTTAAATCTTTAATCCATTTGAGTTTATTCTTGACTATGGTGTATGAAGGTGGTCTAGTTTTTTTTTTGTTTGTTTTTTCATTTTTTGGTGTATATCTGTCCAATATTCTGAACACCACTTATTGAAAAAACTGTCTTTACCCAATTGTATGTTCTTGCCTCCTTTGTCATATATTAATTGACCACATACGTGTGGGTTTATTTCTGGGCTCTCTGTTTTGTTCCATTGGTCTTTGTGTCCCTTTTTTTATGCCAGTACCATGCTGTTTTGATTACTGTGGCCTTGTAGTGTAGTTTGATATTAGGTTGTGTGACACCTTCAACTTTGTTATTCTTGTTCAAGCTTTCTGTGGCTATTTAGGATCTTTTCTGCTTTCATATAAAATTTTGAGTTGTTCTAGTTCTAGTTCTGTGAAAAATGCCATTGGTATTTTGATAGGTATTGCGTTAAATCTACAGATTGCTTTGGACAGTATGGACGTTTTAATGATGTTAATTCTTCCTATCTATGAACATGGTATATACTTCCATTTATTTGTATTTTATTCAGCTTCTTTCTTCATTGGCTTGTAACTGTTCAAGTACATGTCTTTTACGTCTTTGGTTAACTTTATTCCTAGGTATTTTTTTTTTATTCAACCAGAAATGGGATTATTTTTTCTTTTTTCTTTCTGATCATTATTGGTGAATAAAAGTGCAGCCAACTTCTAAATATTTATTTTGTGTCTTCCTACTTTACTAAATCATTTATCAGTTTTAGTAGTTTTCTGGTGGAATCTTTAGGGTTCGCTATATATAGTATAAGGTCATGTGCAAATAATGACAGTTTTGCTTCTTTCTTCCCAACTGGGTGTCTTTTATTTCTTTTTCTTGTTTGATTGCTGTGGTAAGGACTTTCAATACTATGTTGAATAGAAGTGGTGAAAGTGGACATCTCTTGTTCTTGATCTTAAGGAAAATATTTTTAGCTTTTCTCCATTGAGTATGATGTTAACCACAGTGTGTTTGTCATAAATGGTCTTCATTATGTTGAGGTATGTTCCCTGTTATCCCATTTCGTTGAGTGCTTTTGTCATAAATAGATGCTAGATTTTGTCAAATTCTTTTTCTGCATTTATTGATATCATGATTTTCATCCTTTATTTTGTTAATGTGGTATATCACAATTAATTTGCAGTTATTGAACCATCCATGCATCCCACAAATAAGTCTCACTTGATCATGTTTTATGATGTTTTTTATGTATTGCTGGTTTCAGTTTGCTAATATATTGTTGAGGATTTTTGCATCAATGCTCATAAGGGATATTGGCTCATAATTATTTTTTATAATGTCTTTGTCTGGTTTTAGAATCAGGATAATATTAGCCTCATAAAATGAGCTTGGGAGCTTTTCTTTCTCTTGAAGTTTTTTTTTTTTTTTTTTAAGATTTTTTTTATTTATTTATTTTTCGAGAGGGAGAGGGAGAGAGAGAGAGAAACATCAATGTGTGGTTGCTGGGGGACATGGCCTGCAGCCTAGGCATGTGCCCTGACTGGGAATCGAACCTGCGATGCCTGGTTCGCAGCCCGCGCTCAATCCACTGAGCTACGCCAGCCAGGGCTCTCTTGAAGTTTTTTAATAGTTTAAGAAGGGTAGGTGTTAGTTCTTTTCTTTTCTTTTTTTTTTTTATGTTTGGTAAACTCACTGGTGAAGCCATTCAGTCCAGGACTTTTGCTTGTTGGGAGTTTTTTGATTACTGCTTTGATTGTGTTGGCTGTAATTGGTCTGTTCAGATTTTCTGTTTCTTCTTGATTCAGTCTTGAAAGATTGTATGTTTCGTGGAATTTATCCATTTCTTCCAAATTGTCCAGTTTGTGGGCATATAATTGTTCATAGTATTTTCTTATAATCCTTTATATTTCTGTGGTATCAGTTGTAACTTTTTCTTATTTCTGATTTTCTTTATTTGGGTTCTCCATCCTTTTTTCTTGATGAGTCTTGCTAAAGGTTTATCAATCTTGTTTATCTTTTCAAAAACCAGTTCCTGGTTTCATTAATCTTTTTTTGTTTTTTTTTAGATTCTATTTTATTTCCACCTTGATCTTTATTATTTTCTTGCTTCTACTGCCTTTGGCTTTGTTTGTTGTTCTTTTCCTAGTTTCTTTAGATGTAAAATTAAATTGTTTATTTGACATTTTTCTTGTTTCTTGAGGTAGACCTGCATTGCAGTGAACTTCCCTCTCTGGACTGCTTTCACTGTGTCCCATAGATTTTGTGTTGTTGTGTGTTCGTTTTCATTTGTTTTTCAAGGTATCTTTTGACTTCTTTGATTTCATTGTTGACCCAGTCATTGTTCAGTAACATGTTATTTAGTCTCCATGTGTTTGTGTGTTTTCAGTTTTTTCTTTTAATTGATTTCTAGCTTCATACCATTGTGGTCAGAGAAGATGCTTGATTTGATTTCATTCTTCTTAATTTATTGAGACTTGTATTGTGGCCTAGTTCCTGGTCTATCCTAAAAAATGTTCTATGTGCACTTGAAAAGAGTGTGTATTCTGCTGCATGGGAGTGAAATGCTCCAAAAATATCAATTAAATCCATCTGTTCTAATGTGTCATTTAAGGCTGCTGTTTTCCTGTTAATATTTTTTGTCTGGAAGAACTATCCATTGATGTCAATGGGGTCTGAAAGTCCCCTACTATAACTGTACTACTGTCAGTCTCTCCCATTATGTTCATGAAGATTTGCTTTACATATTTAGATGCTCCTGTATTGGGTGCATAAAGGTTTGCAGGAGTTTATTCTCTTGTTGATTGATTCCTTTATCGTTTATGTAACGTCCTTCTTTGTCTCTTACTGTTGTCTTTGTTTAAAGTCTGTTTTGTCTGATATAAGTATTGCGACCCCCATTTTCTTTGTTTCTACTTGCATGAAATAGCTTTTTCTATCCTTTACTTCCATTCTGTGTGTGTCTTTTGATTTGGAGTGGGTTTCTTACGGACAGCATATGTATGAGTCTTGCTTTTGTATCTGTTCAGCTGCTCTGTGTTACTTGATTGTAGGATTTAGCCATTTGCATTTAAAGTGATTATTGTTAGGTATGTAGTTGTTGACATTTTATTATCCATATTTATGTTATTTTTTCCTTTTTCTTCTTAAGTACTTTTAACATTTCTTCTAATGCTGGTTTGGTGATTATGAACTCCTTTAGCTTTTCTTGTCTGTGAAACACTTTATCTTACCTTCAATTTTAAATCATAGCCTTGGGTAAAGTAGCCTCGGCTGTAGATCCCTGCTTTTCATCACTTTGAATTTTGTGCCCATTTCTTCTAGCCTGAAAATTTTTGGTTGAGAAACCAGCTGATAGTCTTATGGGTGCTCCCCTGTAAATAACGAACTGTCTTTCTCTTGTTGCTTTTTAAGAGTCTCTCTTTGTCTTTAACCTTTGTCATTTTAATTATGGTGTGTGTTGGTGTGGTCCTCTTTTAGTTCATGTTGTCTGGGACCCTCTGTGCTTTCTTGTACTTGTGTGTCTTTTTTTTTTTTCCACCAGGTTTGGGAAATTCTGAATCATTATTTCTTCAAATAGGTTCTTAATCCCTTTCTCTCTCTCTCTCCTCTCTTTCTGGTACCCCTGTGATGCAGATGCTGTTGTGCTCGGTGTTGTCCCGGAGAACCCTTAAGCTGTGTTTATTTTTCTCATTTTTAAAACTTTTTGTTTTACTTTTTTACTGCTCTGAGTGGGTGTTTTCCACTCCCGTGTATTTTAAATTGCCGATTCAGTCCTCTGCTTCATCTGTTCTGCTGTAGATTCCTTCTATTGTAGTCTTTATTTTGGTTATTGTATTCTCTGTTCTGACTGATTCTTTTTTTATGGTTTCTGTGCCCTTTTTTATGCCTATAATCTATTTCTTTGTTGAAGTTTTCTCTAAGTTTTTTGGCCATCCTTAGAACCATTGTTTTGAACTCTCTGTCTGGTAGCCTTTCCTCCATTTTATTTAGTTCTTCCTTGGAGATTTCTCCTGCTTTTCCATCTGGGACATGTTTATTTGTCTCCCCGTTTTTCCTGCCTCTCTGTGTTTTTCTATGTATTAGGTAGATCTGTTATGTATGCAGTCTTGGCAGGGTGGCCTTATGTAGTAGGTATGCTGTGGGCTGCAGTGACATAGTCTTTCTGATCGCCTGATCCAGGTGCTTGAGGTACGCTGGTCACGTGTTTTTTGCTGTGTAGGTGAGTATTGGTTGCTGTTGGCACACTCGTGGGTGGTGGTTGAGGGCTGGCTGGCCATGAGAAGTGGTCATGGTGACAGTGTACGAGCTGTTACATGGGAGCTGATGGAATTTGCCACAGCAGGGTCTGGAGTCATCACATGGTGTGTTGGTTCTGGGGGCCTTTGGGGAAGAACTCCAGTGCAGATTAATATCAGATGCTGTCTGTGACCAAGCCTGGGGCTACCTGTTAGGAGTTACAAAGTGGTCCACGGTTGGTAGCTGCTTATGCTGGGCCTGGGTGCATGTGGAAGGTGCCGAGCTATGAACTGAGGCTGGCTGCCACCAGTACCGGGCCTGGGGCAGATCAGCAAAAGGCACAAGGTACTCTAAGACCTTCTGCCACCTGTTGGCTACCTGCAAGGCCCAACCACTCAAAGAGCCTAGGGGTACACAAGTTGGGTGAGGCATTTCTCAGTGAGTCACCAGGGTGGTGCAAGTGGTGTTCACCAGATCGACACAGATTCAGATTTTGCACTTTGCTGGATCTGAGGCCACTCAGTGAAAGTCTCAGGGTACATCAAGGCCAGCCATCAGCTGCCTGGGGCCTGTGGACCTTTGCAGTGGGGTCTCAAGGTGTTGATAGGTTGGAGCTGGTAGAGTTCACAGGCAAATGCAGATTAAGATTTAGCTGGGTGGAGGGAGTGCTCAACAAAAGAAAGGTGACCCTTGCCTTGAAGTGATATGACTCAGTTTCTCCCTCTGTGTCTCAGCACCCCCACAGCTTGATTGAAATTTCTTGAGTGTTTTGACAGACTGCATGCAGGCCCAGGCTGGTTGCAGCAGACAGAGCCTTAGGTGGTACACAAGTTGGGCAGGGTGGGGTTTGAGGGAGTCATCAGGGTGGAGCTAGAGTAGTCCCCAAACATGGCATTAGCTCACCAGGCTGATGCCATGTTTGGGGAGGGTCCAGCCCAGGAAAGGTGGCAGCCTTGGGCCAGGCAGGAAGAGAACTCAACACAAAAGACATTGGTGGCAGTCCCTCTAACCGTAACCCTGAAGCCACACAAAGTAGTCTCTCTCCGTGTCACTGCTGGAGCCCAGGGTGAGTGCCTGCCAGTGAGCGCTTGTGTACTGACCCTGTAAGAGATGCCTGGGTTTCCAGCGGCCTTCCATCTTACGCTGGTGGATGGAACTTCACTGATTTTCACAGCCAGAGGTGTTGTGGGCTCCTCTCTTGGCACTGGTGGTCCTGGCTGGGAAGGCCCCTTGCTCCTCAGGGGAACCTTTGCAGCTGAGATGTCCCTCCTGATTCTCCACCACCACACCCAGTGCGCTGGGTACAGGGCCAGCCCATTTCCTGTCTCTAATCCCCCTCCAATCTGTGTGTAGTTTCTTTGGCAAATGCTTAGTTATAGGTCTTCTGTTCAGATGGTCTTCAAATGGTTATTCGGGTTTATTGTTCCGTGATTTAACTGTAATTTTGATACGGTCATGGGAGGAGCTAAGTGCAGCTTCACCTACTCCCTTCTTGGGTTCCTCCATGACCAATCAATAATTTTTTCTTTGTAAATATAAAAAATAAGTGGATAGCTTTGAAAAAGAATGTAAAAACATGGATGCATCTCACAGACATAATGTTGCATGGGAGAAATCAGACACAAAGAGTATACACTACACGATCATACTTTTATGAAGTTCAGAATTAGACAAAACTGGTCCGTGGCGATGGCCGTCAGAACAGAGGCCGCCTGCGGCAGGGCTGCTGCCGAGCATGCGCAGGAAGAAGCCGTGAAGGTGCCGGAAACACACGTCCTGACCAGGGTTGGGGTTGCACGAAGCAGAGACGCGCAAAGCTTCATTGCACTGTACGCTGAGTGTCTGTGTGCTTTACTGCAAGCGAGCTGTGCCTTGATACGTTTGAAAAAATGAAAATTGTGATTTTATTTATGTGACTGAATTCTGAAGATTATTTAGAAACACAGTTTTATAAGCTAAAGAATTATCTAGTATGATGGCCTCTGTCTTTTCCACATTTGAAGACAGTTTAATGTTAGTAGTGAACCTGTTAGCACCTAACATTTCATAGTTCCAGCGATGTGCCAGAGACCTCTCTGTGCACTTTACTTGCATTTGATAAATACATCGAATCTAGGTGGTAGGTGCTTTTATCATCCCTACTTCATAGTGAGGATATTGAGGCACAGAGTGGTCTGCCGTGAGGGGCTTTACAAATAGTGACTGGCAGAGCCAGACTTGACCCCAGATAGACCGGCCCTGCTGTGCTCTTAACTACTATACCAGTGCCACACTCAAGAGCTTGGGTGAGAAAACACAGATGTGCTTGTGGCCCTCTGACACCTGTGATTGGGTACCGTGTATGTATTACTTTTTTTCTAATAGTAGCCCCTCATGTGTTAAGAATAAAATGGTTTTACGTAGTTTTAGGTGAAATTAAAGCAAGTCTGTAACTTTCAATGAGGTTATAATAAACTATACAAAAATAACATTTTTTCTTATAATACCAAATTTTAGAAAAACTAGAAAACGTAGTTAAACTAAAAGCAGAAAGTAAGCATTCCTGCCACCCGGCGCTCTTAGCGCCCGGCTGGCGCCTGCTCAGACCCTCTCCCGTGCCCACGCACAGTTGGTGGCCGGAGTGTCATGCGTTCTTTTCTGTAACCTTCCCCACTCAGTGTAGTGGGGACACTGTCCAGTTAATACACATTCATTATGATGAGTTTTCATACTAACAATGATTTTTTAATTTCAAAAAGAAAATTACAGAGTCCACTTTGTATGTGACCTAGTATTTATGAAAGCAGCCATTTAAAACTAAGAATTCATCTCTACTGTGTTATCTTGCACGCATAAAAGTCTTCATAAACTTCAAACAGAATTGCTGTGCCATGTGTAAAAAATTTAACATGGAGGTATTTCTCTTATGTTTATAGAAAAATATGAGAAAATATGAATATTTTAGAATGAGACTAATTTTGTTATGATAAAAGCATTTGTTTCATTTACATAATCAAGAAAAGGTAATAAACCCAAACTAAGGTTTTTGAAACGCTTATGTTCGTAGGCCTCCCCCCAACCCACACATTTATAACTCCATTTGGTAGCTATTTCAGGCTCTACTATTAAATATTACATAGAACAAAGAGCTTAACTAAGTTCGCAGGCATATTTCCATTCCTTTGGGGCAGTAAGAATTAGTGGAGGTAGCATTAATTTAATTCGAGAACCATAGACCATTTTTATCGTGGTTACCTACATCGGAGTTCACATAGCTGTTAATTCTGATACACACAAATGCACAAACATAACCTTACATATCCATATCTTCCCTCCTGAAGGTATAATGTTTTAAACTTATGTGTTAGGTCCTTTGTATTTGGCTTACTTGGAGAAAGGAGCAACCCAAATGTTTTATTCAGAGTAAAGTTTCTCTCTTCTCCTTTTCCTGATGCGCTGATAGGTGTATTACTGAGTAGGTTTTTGCCTCAGTTTCATTTCCTGCTCTGTCTCCTTGTGCCTTCAAAATTAATGGGTTTTCTATAAATTCTGAAAGAAGAGGTTAATACTAATATTTCACAGTCAGTGAGGCAGGGTTCCCACTCCTGGCAGTGGGAACTTAATATGGTGCAAATGTGGCATTTCCTTCCTTTTGAGGAAAAGAAGCAGCAAAGAATATGCATTGAAAATCATTTCAGTTCATTTGGAGCTCTTTTGTTTTCTGTTGCACAATAAAATTTTTCCTTTAACACTTGGCCGCTGTTATTAAAGTGCTTAGTGAAGTAGTTTATTCCCTGCTGAGTGTTGCTGGTGCTGGTCTTTGTGGGTTCTAGCAGAATAACAGTACTCTGGAGAAACAAGGAATGTTTAAAATACAGTTTTAATAACTGGATCGTTTGGAGATAAATTAGATACAAAATATAATGAAAGGAAGCAGTATTCACCTAAAATGTTTAAATTTATACTTTTGATTTCAGAGTGATCATGTTGGATCAGGAAGTCATTTCAGTAACCGTAAGTGTAAAAATGTAGATTATCATTACCGTTAACCCAGTTCAAGTAAGAATGTTTGTGCCTATTTATTTTGTGTAACTGTGTGTTACTCCTGCTGCTACACTTCCTCCCACTACGTGTATGTTACACACCTCCGCACATGCAGCTCTGTGGCCTCTAGTGTGAATCTGGTCATCACTGAGGCTCTGGCTCTCCATGCACGTATTTTAGAAATTGTATATGGCATGCATTACCAAGTGTGCCTTGTTGGTTAGCAGGCATTTATCTTGTGATATTTGGGGCTTGTTTTTTGTGGAAATATACATGGTTTTCTGATTTGGAGATATCTGTGGATATAGTCTAAATTCAGGTAATAATTTTAAAATTAGTTTACAAGTTCCATAAACATTTATTTTAGAGTATACATAATTAATCTTCACTTTTGTTTGTTGTTTTTCAATTTTAAACAATTTCTCTAGAACATCTTTTGCTTCTCATTGAGTATTAATATTTATCCAGTAAATTGCAATAACACAATTTTTATTTTGACTGATTACAAGGTACATATATAATAATTGTGGGACTTATTTAATTTAACAGTGTTATATATTTCTAAAAGCAAACTTAAAGTCTATTCAGAAGAATATAGATACTTTCCTTATATACAAAGAAAAAAGGAAAAGAATGGATATCTTAGAACAGAGGTAATTTTATACTGTAACTTTTGCTTCTCTTTTGTTTGAAAAGTAAAAGAGAGATAATAACATCCAAATTAATACTTAGCCTACTTGGGTATGGATATTGAAGTTGATATCATTTATTTGGATTTATTTAGGAAAAGAAGATATGCTTCTTAAACAAGGTCAAATGTACATGACAGACTCACAGGTAATACTACTTTTTAATACAAAAATTATAAAAAATATATGTCTTTAAAAAGAATCATTTTTGTGTTTATCAGAAATATATACGCTGAATATGGTTTTCATGATAAGAAAACGAAGTTGGTCTTGCATTCTTTGGCAGATACTGCTGTCTCTGGTGCCCCCTAGTGTGTTTTTGATGACAGTGGCTTAAATAAGAGATTTGAATGAACAATTTCATGGTCTTATAGCAGTAAGCCTCTTATAGCAGTGGTTAACTCTTCATATTCCCTCATGAAAAGAGAAAAACATGTATGAATAATTGAAGAGCCATTTTGTTTTGACCTTGAAATATATATGTATATTTTCCTTGCTTTCAAATATTCTGTGTTTTAGAAGTTCACCTCAAAATAAATAAAGCTTCCAAGAAGGTAGTTTTGTCTGATTTTCTTACTTGTTTATCTGTCCCTCACTTTTAGTTTCCCATAGTAACAAGGTTTACATTCCTAATGCCTCTTATGGGCTTCAGAACTGATAAATATTTGGGCTCTAGAGGCCTTTTTATGCCTTCATCTGGAGACACAGTGAATTAGTGTACATGATGTCTAAAACCACTTGAAGCTGGAAACTGCTAAGGTGAGAGAATGGATATCAGTCAACTGAGTGATATTTAAGAAGATTAGATAATATTTCATCATAGTAAAACGAGTATGGAAATTGGGAAGCTGTGTGAGTAACTTGTTGGTAAATCATAGTAGTCTTAGTCTGAAGATAATCGATAAGTTGAAAGGTAATTAGAAGCAGGCTGAGGCTGGGAAATTATGCCATGTTGTAAATTTTCTTCTTGATCCAGGGAAGGGCAGCGCAGCTTGAACTGCACATTGCTAGAATAGTGGGATGGGTCAGCTGCATCTCTGGGCCTTTGAACCGCAGTTCCGCCGTCTTTCCAGCTCTCAGTCATATGGACTGCGAAGCGTTCTGAAAGTCACCTCACCATGGCCACCAAAGAGAACCCGAAGTTCAGTACAAACTTTTATTGGTTGGTGATGGTGGGACTGGGAAAACCACGTTTGGGCAATGTCAGTCTGACGCGTGAATTTAAGAAGTGTGTAGCCACCCTGAGCATGGAGGTCGCCTCTCTGGTGTTCCACACCAACAGAGGGTCCGTCGAGTTCAGCATGTGAGACACGGTGGGCCAGGAGAAGTTGGCAGGCTGAGAGATGACTACTAACATCCAAGCCCACTGTGCCATTATAATGTTTGATGTCATTTCAAGACTGTGTCTACCTGGCATGGAGATCTGGTCCGAGTGTGGGAAAGCAACCCCATCGTCTTGTGTGACAACAAAGTGGATGTTAAGGACAGGAAAGTTAAGGCAAAATCAATTGTCTTCCACTGAAAAGAATTTTCAATACTACAACATTTCTGCCAAAAGTAACTACAACTTTGAAAAGCCCTTCCTCTGGCTCATTAGAAAACTAATTGGAGCCCTGGCTGGTGGCTCAGTGGATTGAGTACCAGCCTGCAAACCTAAATGTTGTGGGTTCCATTCCCAGTCAGGGCACATGTCTAGGTTGCAGGCCAGGTCCCCAGTTGGGGGTGCACGAGAAGTAACCACACATTGATGTTTCTTTCCCTTTCTTCCTCCCTTTCTTCCCCTTTCCCTAAAAATAAATAAATAAAATATTTTAAAGGAAGAAACTAATTAGAGACCCTAACTTGAAGTTTGTCGCCATGCCTGCTCCTGCTTGTCATGGACCCAGCTTTGGCAGTGGAGTCTGAGTAGGACATGACCTTGAGGCTGCTCAGACCACTGCGCCCCCAGGCGAGGATGGCTCCCTGTGAGAGGGGAAGGCGGAGCCCGCATCGGAAGTCTGGTTTCTAGGCGGCTGTCCTGTGATGTCGGTGGTGCAGCACATCTGCCACTTTATGGTCTCGCTGGGCAGAACCTGTGCGTGGTCTCGGGGCGCTGAAGGAGATGAGCGGGCTGGGACTGAGTGTGGCAGTTTAAAAATGCCTTCATGTTTTGGACCTGCATATTTAGCTGTTTTGGAACACAGTTATTTCCTTATTGAGTTTCAAATATAAGACTGCCACTGCCGCATCACAATATTCAGTGGTGAAACCTTGTTTGTTCCTGTCATTCCTTTTCATTTAGAATCAGAATAAAGTGTATTTCACATAACAAAAATAAAATAAAAAGTGGAATGTATGCATAACACATGGCTTTTATCAATGAATTGGTACTTGTAAAGAGCCCTTATTGTAATAGGCTGTGTGGAAAAAAATAAATTGTTAAATTTAGTCTTTCATGATTATATGTTTCACTGAGAAGTTTAATTATACTTCTTTTTTTGTCAGCATTTACTAGAAAGGAACAAGATACCAATCAAATATTGTAGTAAGATTGAATGCAGAGTTCTAGTTTATCTTTCTATTTGAGAGAAAAAAACTTGTTGATATTTTGCAGATTGATTAACATCATTCTCTTGATTACTTTCACAGCTAGATTTATTTTGGTGGCATTTTTATAACTTAAGAACATCTTGGAGTTAACAATGAGGATACTCAGAAGTCAGATTTTTTTTAGAAATTAAATAACTTTGAACTTGGCAAGGGTTCCGATGGCGTCAGAATCTGCCATTCCAGCGCATTCTGTGTTGTGGAGTGTGGAGGTAGCGCCTGTACTGGTTGAGCTGGTAGTCGTGTGGGGTAGGCGTTGTGAGTGGGGAAAGATACGACAGCTTCCAGAGCCCACAGCTGTTTTTCTTGACCTACTAGAAATACACGTAAGTGACCAGACTTCCAAAATGTCACTGCTTAAGTGTGTATTAAGGAAATCTTACCCAAAACTGTTTTTTCTTACCTGACATATCAGTACTATATTTTTCTAAAATACTAGTCTGAAAACCTTATGACTACTGATGTTCTGGATACTGTATAAGTTTGGCAAATAAGTAAGCGTCTTTGGCTTTTGTGATTGATACCTTTCCTGCCCTTTTCAGTGTACTTCCACAGGTATGCCAGCTCATATGCAAAGTAGATCCATGTTAAGACCACTGGAGCTGTCCTTACCCAATCAAACCTCATATTCTGAAAATGAAATTTTAAAGAAAGAGTTAGAAGCAATGAGAACTTTCTGTGATTCAGCAAAACAGGACCGACTCAAGCTCCAAAACGAACTGGCACACAAGGTGGCCGAGTGCAAAGCGCTGGCACTCGAGTGCGAGAGGGTCAAGGAGGACTCGGACGAGCAGGTGAAGCAGCTGGAGGACGCACTGAAAGATGTGCAGAAGAGAATGTATGAGTCGGAGGGGAAGGTGAAACAAATGCAGGCGCATTTTCTTGCCCTTAAAGAGCATCTTACGAGTGAAGCAGCTACAGGGAGTCACAGGCTAACAGAGGAGCTGAAGGATCAGCTGAAGGACATGAGAGCAAAATATGAAGGCGCTTCAGCAGAGGTGGGAAAACTAAGAAACCAAGTCAAACAAAGTGAGATGTTAGTCGAAGAGTTTAAGCGGGACGAAGGCGAGCTGAAAGAGGAAAATCAGCGACTGCAGAAGGAGCTCAGTGTGTGTGAAGGGGAGCGAGAGAAGAGAGGTAAGAAGGTTGCAGAGGTGGAAGCCCAGTTAAAAGAATTGCTAGCAAAGTTGGCCCTTTCCGTTCCAGCAGAAAAATTTGAAAGCATGAAGAGCTTATTATCGAATGAAGTAAATGAGAAGACAAAAAAGTTAATTGATGTGGAAAGAGAGTATGACAAGTCACTCAGTGAAATCAGACAGTTAAAGAGAGAACTTGAGAGCAGTAAGGCCCAGCTTTCTCAGCATGCCAGACCGGAGGGGCATGAGCAGCTCAAGAGCAGGTTAGAGCAGAGGTCAGCAGAACTTGGGAAGAAGGTCTCTGAGTTAACATCGAGAAATCAGGCCTTACACAAGGAAATCGAAAAGGCTTATCTGGATAATAAACTCCTCAACCAGCAAGTGCATAACTTAACAACTGAAATGAAAAATCATTATGTTCCTGTAAAAGTGAGTGAAGAAATGAAAAAGTCACATGATATAATTGTTGGTGATTTGAATAAAAAGCTTTTAGATGTAACACAAAAATACACAGAAAAGAAGTTGGAGATGGAGAAATTGCTGAAGGAAAATGACAGTTTAAGTAAAAATGTTAGCCGCCTGGAAACTGTGTTCATACCTCCTGAGAAACATGAAAAAGAGATAATGGCTCTGAAATCTAATATCGATGAACTTAACAAACAGCTATCTGAACTTCATAGGAAGTGTGGTGAAGACCAAGAGAAAGTATATTCACTCATATCTGAAAACACTACATTGAAAAAGACTATGAGTAATCAGTATGTGCCAGTTAAAACCCATGAAGAGATTAAAACCGCATTGAGTAGCACATTAGATAAAACTAACAGAGAATTATTAGATGTGAAGAAAAAATTTGAACATTTAAATCAAGAATTTATGAAAATAAAAGATGAGAATGAAATATTAAGAAGAAACCTGGAGAACACTCAGAACCAAGTAAAAGCCGAGTACATCAGCCTTCAGGAGCACGAGGAAGAGCTGCGTGCTGTCAGTGAGAGCGCGAGGAAGGCGCGGGCTGAGGGCGCCGAAATCCTGGCCCGCTACCGGAGAGGCCAGGAAGAGATCGTGACGCTGCAGGCCGAAATCGAAGCCCAGAAGAAAGAACTCGACACGATACAAGAGTGCATTAAACTAAAGTACGCTCCAATTGTCAGCTTTGAAGACTGTGAGAGGAAATTTAAGGCCATCGAGAAAGAACTAAAAGAACAGTTATCAGAGCAGACACAGAAGTGTGATGTCAGGGACGGGGAGAACAAAAGGTGCAGACAGGAGAATGACAAGTTGAAGAAGGAGATCTGTACTCTTCAGAAGGAGCTGAAGGATAAGAGTGCTGTCATTGAGAACTCTCGTGAAGCAGAAAGGGCATTAAGCAGAAAGACAGAAGAGCTGAGCAGACAGTTGAAAGACCTGTCACAGAAATACGTGGAGGCGAAGAACGAGAAGGAGAGACTAGTAGAAGAAAATGCCAAACAGACTTCTGACATGCTTGCAGCACAGACACTTTTGCAAAAGCAGTATGTCCCATCAGAACAGGTAGAGGCCCTGAAAAAGTCTCTCAGTGGCACAATTGAGAAGCTAAAGGAAGAGCTGAAGAGTAAGCAGCAGTGTTGCGAGAAGGAGCAGCAGACAGTGACCACCCTGCAGCAGCTGCTGGAGAACCAAAGGAGCGCCTCTGTGCCGCTGGCAGAGCACTTGCAGGTGAAGGAAGCCTTTGAGAAAGAACTTGGGGTCCTGAAAGCTAGCTTGAGAGCCAAGGAAGAAGAAAACCAACACAAAATTGAAGAAGTCTCCAGACTCCAGTCAGAGGTTCAGAATAGTAAACAAGCATTAAAAAAATTAGAGACCAGAGAGGTGGTTGATTTGTCTAAATATAAAGCAACGAAAAGTGATTTGGAGACACAGATTTCCAACTTAAATGAAAAACTGGCCGATCTGAATAGAAAGTATGAGGAAGTATGTGAGGAGGTTTTGCGTGCCAAAAAGAAGGAACTGCCTGCAAAGGATGAGAAAGAATTACTCCATTTCAGCATCGAGCAGGAAATCAAGGATCAGCAGGAGCGGTGCGACAAGTCACTGTCCACAATCACAGAGTTGCAGAGGAGGATTCAAGAATCTGCTAAGCAGATCGAAGCGAAAGATAATAAGGTAGGCCCTGTGTAGTCTGTGTGCCTTAGCCTGGGAAACCGCAGAGCAGACGGGACTTTTTCAGCATCCTGCGGGCCCGTTAACAAAAGCATTAATGTAGTGACCATTAAATGCCACCCTCCTATTTAACTACTGGTGTGCAAGAAAATTTGGAATTGAATAAAAAAGAATAGTCACAGGAAAATCAAAAGCATTTCGAATTTTGCTTCCTCAGCTGGTACAGCCAGGAATTGAGGAAAGATGAGGAGATGCAAGGGTCATGTACCTCATAGTGGATCCAGTGGGTTTCAGGGTACCTGAAAAACAGTGAAGGAGGAAAGGGAAAAACTGTTCCTGGGCTGCAAGAAACCAAGGACACTGGGGAGCACCCAGACTTAATCTTGGCACTCACCCACACCAGCACACCAAGCTCTCCACTGAACATTCTCACCCCACCTCTTTCCACAGACTGGTCCCATTATCCAGAATGTGCTGCCCCTTCTTTGTCCAGTCAGATTCTGTTCATTTCTCCTTAGTGCTCATGTCAATACTTACCCTCCTTTCTGAAGCCTTCACCGTCCAGTCTAGTCCACAGTAAACGGTCCCTCTTCCAAAATGCATGTTTTGTTTTGGCTGTGCTGTCCCCTTAAAACATACATTTTACAGTGTCAGAATTATGTGGTTAATATTCCCAACCAGTTAAGAGAAAAATATAACTTACCTTTTCTTTTTATCATCCATTCTCATGGTATAGTTTACAGAATAGGTGCTCAACAGTATTTTCAGAAGTGGTAGTTGCATAAAGTATGTACAGTGAAGATGAGAATTCAGGGAGACTGAGTGCAGTTTTATCAGTTTGGCAGATAGTTGTTAAATGTCACATGCTAGGTGCTGTGCTCAGTGCTGGGGACGCTGTGTTCAGTGCTGGGGACACTGTGCTCAGTGCTGGGGACGTAGCCCTAGCCCTTGGGTAGGTGCAAGTACTAGCCTGACACGTCTGCACCGATGACCCAGAATTTGAGTGCTCCCTGCTTGTTCAAAAGGTGGTTATGAATATAATAATGTGTAACAGCAAGTTATTAATGTCTACTTAGAAAGTTGCCATTAATTGTGTATTATATACCAGAGATGCATATCTTTATGATAATGTTTGATTTTCTTAACTATGAAAGATTTTCCCTGTTTCACTGATAATGAAATTAAGAGTTAGAAAAAGAAAGAAAATCAATCAACTGAGTTCTCACAGCTGATAAACATCAGATCTGCCTATTTAAAGCCCTGAAGCCTATATATACTCTGTACTATTCTAAATAGCCTCCCTGACTTTTCCCTCTTTAAGACAAAGCAGTGTAAAACCCTACATTCTTGAGAGAAACAAGGCACATAAGTTAGTGCTGGAGGTACACGAGCCAGGCTTTTTCACTTTTAAACATTGTTGGAAAAAAACTCTACCTTCCTATATTTCAAACGACCTGGAAGATAGTCTGTATAACTTCACGTGTACATAATGTGTTATCTAAAAACAAGAACGCTGGGGTCACACTCAAATCTCAGGGAATATACCATGTTCCTTCTTAATTTTATAATGCTTTTGTAAGGAATTCCTGAGGAATATAATTCAAGAAATTAATACCACGTAAAGATGTTCATTGTAAATGAGTAATACATGTTTCTCCCACAACTTTTCTTTTTTTAATAAGATAACTGAGCTGCTTAATGATGTAGAAAGACTGAAGCAGGCACTGAATGGCCTCTCACAACTTACCTACACAAGCGGAAGTCCGAGCAAGAGGCAGAGCCAGCTGGTTGGCACTCTGCAGCAGCAAGTGCGGTCCCTGCAGCAGCAGCTGGCTGTGAGTACCAGACCCGCGGGGCCTTGGGCTGCCAGCGCAGGTCACAGTGGCTTGTTGGTTTATAAAAGCCGGTTGAGAAATCAGATGGATGTGGCTATGTTCAGATCCAAGAATGTAATCATTTTTTCTAAAAGTTACTTACGCTAGAGGTATAATATACTTTATTGGGTGCCTACTACCTGCCAGGTACTACACTACACATTTTACGTACTTTAAACTTTGTCTTCATCACAGCCTTACAAGGCTTTACTCCCCCCCGTTTAACATTCCACGTTAAGAAAACAGAGGTGAAGATACTTGATGCCTGGGGTCTTACGGCTAGGATTTGATCCTGGGATGCCCTGACTCCACATCTGGTGTCTTTCCAGCTGCGGCACGTTCTCTCAAGTATCAGTCCACTCAGCTGAAAGGAAGTTTTCTTACCTCCTTTTATCTTTACAAGTAAAGATAGGCATTCCCATGGTGTTATACCTTACATCGCTACATATTAACAGAAAATATCTGGATATATATATTCATATAGGTACCTATATCCATATAAATATCTATAAGGATATATATCTCCTTTATATATTAAAGGAAACATCTGGATTTAGAGCTGAAGATGGGAGCTCAGTTCTGAGCCTTACCTTTTAAAAGCAAGTGACATGGGACATTACCCTTTGCACTTGGCTTCTTCATCCATAAAAGTAGGATAACAAGAACTGGTTGCTTATTTGTTTGTTTGCTTTTTAATGGAATGAAATTATATGCATGGAAGCACTAAGTGAAACAGCCCAGTCAAATGTAAATTGTTGCTAATATTCTCCTACTCTACAGGAATTGGCTATGAATTATTTTTGAATAGAAAAAAGTTACTTTTTAGTTGTTCATTTTATAATACTGTAGGTCTATAGCACCTTGTTAAAATTGCTGATTTGGGTCTTATCAAAGGGATATGGTAGTCCCTTCAGTAACTGGAAATATTTGCTTGTTATTTATTATGTTCATGACATTGTGCTAAACACTGTCAGGGACAAAGAGTATATAGTCTGATGCCCAAGGAGTTCTGGGTAGTTTTAGGGGCAAAATATAGATCCAACGAAAGTAAAGTAATGACGAAAAATACCAAATATAGAGTTGTGAATACAATCCCAGATTCTAAGTGATAATCAAGTCCCAGGAAGGAATGATTACTGGTATGGCAGGAGCTAGTTTCAAAGAGGAAGGGCTGAACTTGTAAGATAGATGGTGTTTTGGTAGGTGAAAGGGAAACAGAACCTTCCAGGCAAAGGCAGTAGTGTGAAGCAAGGCATGGAGGTGGAATGCTAGTTGCATGCGTGGCCTGGAGCAGTAAAAGGCCGTCGGCCTGGCCAGTAACAGGAGCTGTATTTGCAGCCAACTCACGGAGCCTATTGAGAACCAAGCTGATGATTTTAGATTCTCTCTTATATGTAATGAGGTGTCACCCAAGGTTTTTAAGCCAAATGTGATATGAGGAAAGATCGGCCTCTGTCTCCAAAGCATGATAAGGGAGTAAAGTCTAGAGATGGGGACAGGAGAAACTTTGCAGTAATCTACAGCATAAGTTGTTAAGCATCCATATTATTTAGCGGCATTAGGCATGAACTAAGGCAATAATTTCATGTGACTTGGGATAAGCAGGGGTGCTTTCACTGTGGATGTTCCCATAGAGCCATGAGAAAAGTTCACACTACTGTTATGCTGTGGAGCTGTGCACGGGTGGGTCCGAGGTGGTTTGTTACAAGCAGCAGCAGCAGCAGCGCTTTAACAATACCGCTGTTTTGCAGCCTCAGGCCCAAGGGCAGCAGTGTCACAAGCCTCCATGTGTCTGAAAATGTGAATGCTGATAATTCTGATCTGCCCGTCTTTCCACATTTCTAGGATGCTGACAGACAGCACCAAGAAGTAATTGCAATTTATCGGACACACCTTCTTAGTGCTGCACAGGTAAAAAGCAGTTTCTCCTTTGCAAAGGATATTATTTTAGAGAAAATAATTTTTTATGTTCAAGTAAATGTATGTGAAAGTCATGTTTAAAGTAGTTGTGCCCCATATGCTTAGTTAAAAATAATTGTGTTTCTTTTAACCATGGCTTGCACCTCTCCCAGGGAAATTCACAAAGCTGTATGGCAGCACAGCATCTTAAATTTAGTGTCATCACCATCTGCTCGTCACCCGTGTCCCACGCAGTTCTGCAGCATGCGACAGCAGCACGCGCTAGCGGTGTTGCTGGCCGGAGGCGGCGCCTTGACGGCCACTCGTGGCGTGACAAGGGGAGTGGGACAGACTTCCTCGTCTCTTGGTAGTGCGGGCGCATTTCTCTGAAATGCAGAGAGCACTGTAAGAGTAAAAAATGACAAGCAAGGTGTACCCAGAATTACAATAATTTAAGGAAAAAATTTGATTCTGTGAGGAGATTATCAATAATACCTATGTATTGAGTCTTAAACTCAGTGAAGCATAAGATTAAGAATTCCCTTCTTTGGGTTCATGAGAAAGCTCTCTATAAAAAAAATAAATCTCACTAAGAAAATGTTTAACATATGAAAGATACTATCCTTAATGTTCTTTAGAAACCCTATGGTCAGCATCTCCAAAATTCTCACGATAGATTTTTCAGGCATGTGTACTGAAAGAGACTGTGTTATAACAGCAGGTGAGACGTAAGTGGGTTGTTTAGGACTTGAAGTGCATTAGGCCACACTGTTAAAAGAAAAAAAGCATGGGTATTCAGAGCAAAGTTCAAAGAAAAGTCATTTTTAAAAAAGAACTGGATAAAATAATAAAACGGAAGAAACCACGACAAAGAATTCGTGAAAGAAGAGAGCTGGCGTGTCCTGTAAGAGATGAACGGGAAACTGGCGGAAGAGAATGAGTGCGATGGGAAAAGGAGGTGTCTCAGGCTGCCTTCTCTCGAGCGGGCAGAGGATAAGCCGGAATTGGAAAGTGTGCTGCAGTTACTGGGGAAGGCTGTGGAGGGCCCAGGACGGGAAGTTTGGGAGGGAACAGCAGGAAGGTGTATGGGTCTGTACTAGAGAGGGAAGGAGGCGTGCGCTCCCAGGAGACACTGCAGACTAGCAAGCTTCTGAAACTTCCACTGACTCCTAATGAAACAGAACAAAAGCAGCTGGCATCTAAAGTAGTCTTACCTTCTGGCATCATAAAGTTAACTAAGAAATTCAGTTTAGTCAACTATGGCTAATGTTTGAAATTTAAACACCCTGCTGTTATAGAAACAGATTTTGGAAGCAAAACTTTTTATATTAATAGGAAGCATTATGCTGAAACCTATTCAAGTACTCCAGCAAAGAAAAAGGAGGGGGAACTGTAATAAACTCACATATTGACTTGCATTTAATCAACCTGCTTGCCATCTTTTTAAGTTTAAAGTGTTTCTTTCTAAATATGTGAGTCAGTGGCTAGGAGGATCTCAACCTCGCCAGTAATGGGGGGAATGGAAATAAACAAGGAGGTACCATTTCTCTCTTACGGGATTGGTGGGTGTTAAACAAGGGGCGGGGCCGTAGTGTTTGTTGGCCCGCGCATTGTGGGAGGTAGGCATTTATCCCCTGTTGGTGGGAGTGTAAACTGTTACCATCTCTATAGAAGGGAACTTTGTGATACTTAGCAAACTTAAACACTGAGCTGGCTTTTTCTTAAAAAAAGTTTTCACCCGAAGACACGCTTACTGATTTTAGAGAGAGAGAGAAACATCAGTTGGTTGCCTCCCATATGCACCCCAACCAGGGGTTGAACCCCCAATCTAGGTATGTGTCCTGACCAGGCGTTGAACCCACAACCTTTTGGTGCACTGGGATGACGCTCCAAATAACTGAGCCACCCGGCCAGGGCTGAACTTGCTTTTTGACACATCAATTTGTTTTCTGGGAATCTGCTCATAAATATTGCAAACACCTTAAAATGCCCGTCACTGGGGGAACGGGTAAAGAAGTTATGACATGTCCATACACTGGTATGTTATACAATATTTTGAAGTAATTAGGGGAATAACTTGAGATAGATTTCTATGACACCAGCTGAAAGCAAATTGCAAAATTATATGTATGATTCTATTTATATAAAATGTATAAATATGGGATTTTTTCATTAATAACCATTCTAATTAAAAAAAACTCTCAGCAGGAGCAAGAATAAAAATTTCCTTGCAGTTTACTTTGCTCCTTTATAACTCGTGCTGTGCCTTATTGTCCAAGCTGTTAGAAAAGTGTGTCTGTTTTCTGATAGTAGATGTAAGAGCAACTGGAGTGCACAACTTTTAAATGAGTTTCTTTGTTTCCATGATAGAGCTTTCCTCCATTTTCCAATAAATCCTTTAGAATGTAACCGAGGTGGTAAGGTTTTGGCATTTGGTGAATCATAGCCAGTTGGGCCCTATTATAAAGCCTTAGTCTTTCGTTGGAATTCTTGTGTAAATGAAGATGACATGAACTATTTCTCCGCTTTCTTCTTTGTCTCAAGGGTCACATGGACGCAGATGTGCAGGCAGCCTTGCTCCAGATCATACAGATGCGGCAGGGGCTGGTGTGCTAGGGCCAGTGCTGACCCAGTGTCTGCCTCACCCGCTGGTGCTGAGCGTTCTCTTGCAGCTGCGTGGCCTTTCTGTACTAGTATAATTGAAATAAAATATATTTTGTTCCATCAATAGGTTTTTAAAAATTAGATGAGTATGTTATTGAGTTTTTTTAATATCAGTTCAAATCTTATCTTCCATATGTGTTAACTTCACAGTTGGGCTAATGCTCTGCCCTGGACTGGCCACGTACGTTTAAACTTTGCATCCCTAATAAAACATGAGCCATCTGAGTGGGGTTGAAGAGGAGTTCGGCTGAAAAAATTGCTTAAAGATTTCTCTCAGAGAAGTTAATCTGGTTGGCGGCCACTCGCAAGTGGATCAGAAGATCTCTCAGATCTTCGGTCTGAGCCGAGACTGATGGTGCGGTCTCAAGGAATGCCTTGTAACTTGGCCGGCCAAGTTCACTTCCACTGAAGTAGTTTGAGTGCCTCTGACTTCTTGTGGAATTACAGATTTTTTTTCTCACAGAAGTAACTTTTATGCTTTTTAAAATAAATTTCTTTTCATAATGGTTTGCAGTGCTAAATTACATTTAGATTAAGAACAGGCCAGGGTGGAATATATCAGGAGTTTATAATAAAATTGCCTCGTAATCTCCACAGCAGTACCTTGATTTTCACTTGTGGTGACTGTTCTTGCTGCAGGATTTAGAGAAGTATGCCAGATAAATGGTATGCTAGATATTTCAGATTTAAAAACTTTAGGCATTTTTGGCAATATGTTGACATTTGCAACTGTAATAACCAAGCACTCATTACACATGCATCCTCCAAATGTTTGTGCTTATTTATAGGAAAAATTGCACTAATGAGATTAATAATGTGAAATGCAACTTTTTTGCAAAATAGCATGAAAATAGATCTTTAAGATTTTAGACAAAAGTGCAATAATATAGTAAACTTTAAGAATGTAGTTAGCAAGAAAATAATAAATAAAATTGGACATGTTTATAGTAAATACTCTGTTGTAACCAACCATTTTTATTAACTACATCTCATTAAAGTTTATATGTTTTGATATTTTTATGAATTTTGTTTACCATTCACATTGAAAATTACTAATTTGACTATTAGCAAATAAACTGAACAAATGAATTATTTCTGCCAAGTTTTTAAATTGCAAAATGTACATTAGCAATCATCTTTGAACGTCAGGAACCAGACTCGTGACCCCGCTCTGGTGTGATAACAAGGGCACAGGACCGGCAGGACAGCTTTTCCCACCAAAGGAGTCATCGCGGTTCTTCAGTGTGGAGACAGCAGTGAAAGGTCAGGACAGGATTTACTCTTAGCTCTTCAGGTGGATGTGCAGGGTTTACATAAGCAATATTTGGATTCTTTAATTTTTATATTTAATGTCCCCGACATTTCTGGCACCAGGGACCGGTTTCGTGAAAGACAGCTTTTCTGTGGACCTGGGGCAGGGGGTGGATGGTTTCGGGATGATTCAAGTGTGTTACATTCCATCTCACCTCCTGCTGTGTGGCCTGTCCCTAATAGGCCTGGAGGTTGGGGACCCCCCGTTGTACAGCCTGGGTTCTGTTTCACGAGTATCAGGTTACCTGCCGAAGCCCTGCAGTGGAGTAAGTTCCTAACTGAATGGTCACACCTCAGTGCTGTGTTGTCCATATTAGGGCTGGGAAGGGAACTTAATATGCATTTTATTTTGTCTTCATCCATCAATAAAGTGTTTTCTGTGGAATACTGTTCTGAGCATCCTTGTAAGGAAACAAAGTCTATTTACTGTCTTTGGAGAATTTGGTGTAGAGATCCCTGGGGTTCAAAGTACAGATGGTGATGTCCGTTTGCAGCTCCTGTGTCGAGTGAAGGAAGCGCCAGGCACCCTTGAATTCGTCCCAGCCCCTCATTCGCTCATCTTGTGATGTCAAAGGCAGAGACTGCATTTACAACACTAGTGTTTTTAGACAGTGAGTGAGTGTGACGTACAAAACGGGTGAT
Organism: Tonatia bakeri; assembly: GCA_004024845.1. Taxonomy (NCBI): domain Eukaryota; kingdom Metazoa; phylum Chordata; class Mammalia; order Chiroptera; family Phyllostomidae; genus Tonatia; species Tonatia bakeri. Next base: position 19,530 of record PVIA01002336.1, on the reverse strand, counting down.
GCTGGTCTCTCTGCTGCCCTGTGCTCAGAAAGACTGAGGTCCGAATTCCTGGCCCAGAGGGAGAAGACATTGCTGTCTCAGACATGAGTGCTCTCTGGAAGGACCACGGAACTCCTGTGGAGTGCGGTCCCCTCTGTGGAAGCTCTACTACACTTCCATTGTTTAGTTTTTATTATGGCTCCTGGTTCATCAGAAAAGCTTGTTCCTTTCCACAGAGCATCAGTGTTGTAAAGAACTATTCACGTAAAATCAAACATTCATCCGATGAACCTCTTAAATTTTCACATTACAGTGACTAACCTTTCACTATACCTGTGTTGTTCTAAAACTACAGATTAAATTAGTTTAATCTTTCTGATGGCTTGATTTTTGTTTTAACCTTTTCTCTTGTTCCCAACCAAATGTTATAGTTTAAAATGTTCTATTATTCTAAAGGCATGAGATTATTGCTGCTTTAAAAATCTTGCAGCTTTAGAAGGTGATCCCCTGTTTCCTGAGTGGTCCCAGCTGTCTGCTAACGGGGACGTAAGCACTGTTCTCATACACACGCTTCTTACCTGTCTGAAGGGCATGCTCTTGGTTCACTTGTTTCAAGATAGACTAGGGCAGAGGTTCAGGTGAGCTGTTGGTGTCCATGGTGACTGCTTACACGGACGCCAGACATTAGCCAGCAGTGGTTATGTCTGCTTCACCACGGTGGAAGAAAACGACTTCTCACTGCCTGTTTTCCTCATCACTGGATTCTTCAGCCTCATGATGATCTTTTTTCCTCTTGCACGTTCTGTTCATCTAAGTAATGACATACCTCTAGTGCTCAAATGAGGGTTGAAAGAAGACTGCCTGTGATGAGCATGCAGAGTGTGGCTGCGCACATCTGGCAGAAAAAAAGAACCTGGACCTTACTCCTGGCTGCTAAATGTTGTGAATAATTTTCAGAAAGAAAAATAGGAATGGCACCATAAAATGCATCATGCTCAGAGTGCATCGTGCACGCAATACAAAGTGGACACTAGGCAGTCCTGCTCTTGCTCCACTGTTCCCCCTGAACTGGATCTGACACTTCGTTGTTGGAAATTCTTGCCTGTGTTTTGGGCCTTGGCTATTTGAAACAAGACCTTCTAGACCAACCTCTCCAGATACATACTAATCTTCTTAGCATCACCTCTGTTTCTTGTAGCACGTAGGGGCCTTTGGCTGACGAGTCATGAATGCAGAGATTTTTTTTAAGATGGAGCAGCAGAGATGGCACTCCAGTAAGACCCCCTTGGCAGTGAGCGCACTTGCGTTTAGCATAATTGGGCATGTGGCATCCCTTGCTCATTAGAGGGCCTTTTCATTACTTTCATCTGCATGAACAAACACTGATGATGAGTGAATTCAACCAAAGGGAAGGTTACAAACATGTCATATGTAAGTGAGACGGAGCCAAGCCTGTGAGGGCTGCCTTCCCCGTCGTGTGTGTGTGCATGTGGGTATGTCCCATTCAGTGACATGAGACAGTGAAAACGTGCCCCTTATAATTCACAGTTAGCATCAAATCGTACTTACTGGGCCCGAATTTTATATTTTAAACAGGTTTGCAGTTTTTTTGACATGACAGTCCTGGGAATATTCTGAATTCGGGAAGGAGTTTAGAGAGGTTATTGCCTTCTTAATAATTTAGAAGACTTCTCTTGCTTTGCCAAGTCGGAAGATTAACATTTAATAGAAAAAAAATTATATATCTATAATTCAGTCACGGCTGTTAGATCAGATGGATTTTACATTAAGTGAAAAAGATGTCGAGCATTTAAGGACCATTCAACTACAGGACTTTTTTATATGGTTTTAAGGCCCAGGCCCTGCTGCACGGAGTATTTGTTTTACGTATAGAGACTGCATTAAGGGTGGGGAGAAGGGCGTGCATACTAAAAGAAAAAAGGCCATGAAGGAGTGTCATTTTCCACACTGTGAATAGCTACCGTGCAGATTCAGTCTTATTTTATAATAATTAGTTTTATGCATCATTTAGTTGCTTTCTTACAGGCTGGAAGAATGTGGTGAAGGCCCCTTTAAAAGTGGTGCCTGCGGGAGATCCAATCAGCCGGGCCCCCTCTGTTGATACTTCCTTTTGAGAAACCACATTTCTCATACTTTTCAGATCACTCTATATTGTAAAGAATTTGAGTTTGAAAATGCCTGCTCCAGTGGCCCTTAAAGACCATGGGGGGAAAAGACCTGAAAAGGAGGAGTTACTTCTAATGAGTGTCGCTTTTACAAGTGGTACCCCAACAATCCAGGAAGCACTGGAATTCCACGCACAGAACAGCCACTCACCTGTGGGGGACATCCGCACTGTGCTGCTGATTGAGTGCCGGTCACACACTTTTCGTAGTTGCCATTCAAACGTGGCGAGCAGTACCTTCACATAGACTTTTGCTGTCTACACCGCGCCTCCCGCCCCCTTCCCACCTCCAGAACCTGGGGCCAGTGTTATGTAGGAGGATAGAGGCACACAGACCTGGGGCATGTGGGAGGGAATGGAGTTGTAATTTGTAACTTTTCCCCTATGATGTCCAAACAAATTTTGTGATTTTTTTTCTTGCTATTCTAAGCTTTTTAAAAATTGCCTCTGACTAAAGTGGCACCTTATGGGCTTCTTCAGAAATTCTCTTCAGGATTTAAAAATGAAGCCGATTCATATTCAGAGTATTCCTGCTAAAAATCCGTTGAGCCAAAACAAAATGACTGCTACCTAAATTTTTTCCTCTCTGTTGCTAGAAACATTGTCTCTCGTACAAGAGTCTCAAGCTGCCCTGTGTGCACAGTGCGTTGTGGCAGACTGTTCTCTGTGGGGTGGGGGACCGGCCAGCGGAGCTCCGCAGGCTTGCTAGCACGCCCCGAGGGCTGAGGTGTGCCTGCCTCACTCACATGGAGGGGAGCGGCTCCCTGGAGCTCTGAGGCTCTTACTTTTTTAAAAGTGAATTATTCCAGTTGGCCCTAATCCCTAAGCAATATAGTTCTTCTAAAACCATCTCTATTCATTCACACCAATTGACACTTTAAGAAATTCCCCCAGCTACTGTTCCTCGAAGCCTAAATATATCTGCTAGAGTTGAAAGTGTTTAAGAGGCATTGCAATCTGTGATGATCCAAAATACTATTCATTGTCAATATTTTCGCTGTGCCATAGCCAATCTTGGTATTATAATGTGCATAGCCTCTTAACAGTGGCAGAGCCCAAGTACATCACAGCAACTGGGATGACCATGAGGAGGGCTTTTCTCTGACTGCATGCTACCCTCTGGCTCAGCTTGCTGCATTTGGTTATGAACATCAGGAAGAATTCCTTAATAAGCCCTTGCTTTTCTTCCAGACCCTTTCTGGGCAATTTTGGCCTCTGTGTTCTCTAAGTAGAGAGCAGTTACCAGGACAACAGAGAATTTGAGGTAATTTCAATTGTGATCTGATGCTAATGAGAAAAAGGAGCTAGTGCCTGGAACTTACATTCTAGGTTCCCAAGCGAATGTTGGTACGTATATGTAGTGTTTGCACCCTGCCTCATTGCAGAAAGGGTTTTAAATTAAGGTGGCATGCGATTTTTCATTAATAAGGGGGAGGAGAAGGGAGGTGGTAAATACTAGAAGGATAGGAAAAACAAGCAGCAGCTGGGGATGCAGAAAACATGCTATGAACACCAAGTATTCTGGTTACTTTTCTGCAGCCAACCTCAATTTGACTCAACTTCCCAGCAGCCAGAGCCAGGCAGAGGGCATCCCACACTCGAGGCCCAGCATCCGTTAGGAAGAGCACAGGCACCCCAGGTTCCCAGGCGGCCAGCCTGGCCTGTGGCCCCAGCCCAGCAGTCAGGACACTTCTCGCTGGAGTGTGCGCCCCCTCCAGGATGTGGGCCGTGCAAGAACAGGGGCATCTTCCCCCACGCTTCTGTCAGACTTAATGGCAAGAGGCTTAAGCTAGTTTTTAAATAATCTTATTTTGGACTAATTTGTAGCCTATGAGATCATTGAACTCAGACTAATAGTAGTCCACATTTTGGGTCCTTTGGGTGCATGAGGAAGAACTCTTTTTTTTCCTCCTGCCTTATTCTTGGTGTATAGATGTTTTGACCAAGTTTTTAAAGCAGATATTTGTCTTGGGTAGTTTCTACCTGCTTTCCTCCCTGCATTCGTTTCCTGTGTCCCTGCAGGCCTCCTGTGCTCTCACCGCCCCTCAGGCCCCTCCCCCTGCCCTCTCCGTCCCACGAACCTCCCAGTACAGGCCTGCCGGTGCTCACCCTGCCCTTGCCTCCATTCCAAGACAGAAAACGCTGTAGCTTCCCAAGGCAGAAATTAAAAAACAGTTCACCAGGTTAGTTTATACCAGTTGTAAATTATAACATGTTAACTATTATGAATGAATTTTCATTTTAAAAAAGCATGTTAACCCCCAATGATGTATTAAATCAGGGTTAAAACCGTATTTTCAGGGGATGATAATTTGCAGCAAGTGGAGGCATCCATTCTGCATGAATTATGTCCACCCACCCTGAATTCACAATTCCCTCTAAACTATTACTGCTTTTCACAGATTTCTCCTTTCCTCTGTATTTTTGATAAAACTTTTTTAAAAAAAAAAAATGTGTTAAGCAGTGAGCTATAACCACACAACATATGAACCACCTGTCTATGTTTAGGGAATTCTCTGCCTTATGATTCTTTTTTTTTTAACAGAAAACTTCATAGTTTATTAAAAGTTGCAAGTGTGACAATGTAAAGACCAAGTTTTCCATTTGGTGTCATTCACCGGAGTGTGATCAAGCCCCACCCTGGGGACCACGGCCACTCACCGTGACAATGGCAGGCCCAGGAGTTTCCAAGCAGCACCCAGTGATCAGGTGCATGGGCAGAACCTGGGCAATGATTATCTTAACCTTGCACAGCCTGGTGTCACTTTGCTAAAAATCCGTTTAACAGTAACTTTCAGGAGTCTTAAGTAGCAGATCTGAGGTATCCCCAGAGGTGTGTGAGGCATCCGGCCCACGAGTGTACCAGTGCACACCACACCCGCACATCCAGGCACACACCTGCCTGCGAAGGAAAGCAGGCAGCCCCTCGGTGTGAAAGGCAACGGAATTCTGTGCTTTCCGCGGCACCACTTCATAAGCTGTATGGTACCCTGTCAGAACCTTTCCCTGACTTTGTCAATGTGGACATCACGTTTACATCTGTGTGGCCTACAAGCCCGCTGCCCCAAATGGCTCCAGTCCTTCCACTGTCCAAGCAGCAGCAGGGACACAAACTTAATTCCCTTAAATAAGAGGAGGGGATGTTCGTATCACATGTCCCGGGCTCAGCACAACACTCAGCACATGCGCCTGCCTTACATGGACACCCGGACGTGGGGCCAGTGTGATGCCTGCCCCACAGGTCACACCTACCAGGGACAACCTCGCTGGGGCTGCCCGCTGGGATGCAGTTCTTTGTCTTTCTTAAAGAGATCATTGTATATATGATCATACGTGGCTTGGAAAACAAACACTGGGCTTCTTTGGCTTGGGTTGGGTCCTGGAAGCTTCACGTGAGTTCCGTTTCGAAGGACCAGAAGCTGAATCTCCGTTTGCCGAGAATGTTGAGCGCCTCTGCACTCCGATCCTGGTTGCTGGAGCAGACCACAGGCACCGAGGCCCGAGGGCGTGGCTGCGGCATGGGGCCTGCACGCTCCTGCTCCAGGACTCCCGCCGGCCCTGGGGCTTCCCTGCAAGCGCTGTCTCGGTCTTACGAGTGTTAGAGGAACAGACACCTGCCCTCTACAGGCTGAAAATGCCTAATGTTTGCTTTCCCGGTATCCGGGGATGTGAGTTCACGACCCAGACAAGGTCCTCTTGCCAACTGTGCCGTTGACTTTGACTAGGGGACTAAGTGACAGTAAGAGGCAGATGTCAACCAGTGGTTGTTGGTGCCAATTCAAAGCCAACACAAATCTCCAGGTGAGGTATGGTGAAGAAGAAAACTGTATTCAGTGCAAAACAGCTCAGCTGTGACACAGCGCAGCGGTGAGGCAGCCCGGGGCCAGCCCCCGCGGCGGGATAGCTCCGCTCCGCTCCCCTGTTCTGCTCCGCTCCGTGCTGGTCCGCTTTGCCCTGGATTCTGCTCCGCTCTGGTGTGCTGGCTTCGCTCTGTTCCAGGGAGACACCTTGGCTGTTTCAGCGCGACCAGGAAAGCACAGCCTCAGTCTTCCTGTGGAAAGAAAGTGTGCTCCTGGCGCCCGCGGAGAACTGGCTTCTATAGACAGAAATTCCCACCCCTGGTCCGCAGTTGGTCCCTCCTCATGCAAACGAGGACTCCAAATCTTCACAGCTGATTGGTCCAAAAAGTATTGTCTTGTTTGGTCAGAATGGAGCTTGTTTGATTGTTCCATGAAGATGTTGATGGGGGATACGGCTGCACAGCTCTGGCTGGAGGGGGAAAGCCTCAGTCCTACTGGTTGAAACTGGACGCCAGGAACTCCTCTACAAGGGCCGCTTCAGACGGCAGAAACACAGGGCAGGCAGGCAGTTCAGGGCAGGCTTGTCCCTGAGTTTGTGCAAGAAGACCCTGGGTAGAAGTGGCTGCCAGGCTCAGTTTTTAAAAATTTGGGCCCAGTTAGCCACCAGGAACCCTTCTTAGCAGGTATCTTTTTTCTCAGGGCCCACACAGGCGTGGTACTGACCTCTCTCTCCCGAAACAGGGGTGCTTGGGTTTGCTCCAAAACCAAGTCCCTGCTGCAGAGATGGAGGTGGCCCAAAGGTTAGCATCCAGTGTTTGATGGGGCAGCTGCTGTTTCCACAAAGAGAGACTTTCAAGTAGGATTTGGAAGCTTTTTCTGTCTACTGAGGTCCACACCCGGTTTCCCAGCTTCTCTGTAATTTGGTGAGCTACCCAGTGCTTTCTTAATAAATCCTCCATTTGCTTAAAACAGCCAGAAGTTTCTTGCTTGCAATTAGGAACATGGGCTGATATAAATATTTTCTCTTTATTTCAAAGCAAAGAATATTCAATTTAGAAACTTTTAGAAAATGTAGATGGGAAAAAGAAAAAATAATAATTTACCCCAAACCTAGATATAACTGTTAATGCTTGGTGTATATTTTTCAATAACACTGCATGCATCCCTTCCAAGGAAGCCTATCCTTAGAAGATTATGGCACAGGATGTTGGGGCCACTTTCTTCTTTGTTCAGGAAATCCAATAAATAGGCTTCCTACCTTTTTTTTTTTTTTTTTTTTAAGAGAGTTGAGTGCTTGATTGAATTGGACTTTGTGGGCAAGGATTGCTCTTAACCCTTGTAGCTAATTTAAGAATGAGCTATAAAGGATGTTACCTCTTTGCCATATAAATGGCAAGTGTTTCCTTTTGATTTTCTTAATTGTCCTTTAACTTTATTTTTTCTTTCATTCAGAAGTTTCAGTGTTGTATGGAATAAAATTTGTCGGTCTTTTGTGGTTTGTGCATTGGTGTCATGCCGCACTCATTTTCCCAGCATGTGTACCTATATTTTACTAGTGCTTTTATTATCTTATTACTTATATTAAACAAATAATCCCTTTGGAATTTGTTTTATGGTATCAAGTAAGGTGCAGATTCAGTCTAATTACTGTCCACATTTTTAGTCAGATTGTCTAATTAATCAATTATCTTTTATCTTTAAATCAAAAATCTTTGTTTTCTCCACTGATTGTAATGCCACGTTGCGATGGTATTGAACCCCTGTGTGTGTCCCAGGCTGGTTTTGACTCTTCACTGTGTGCCGTGGTCTACCCAGCTCCTCCCTCTGCTTGGAAACCTATGCATTGTTTCAAGTTCCACATCTTTCTGCAACTGTTCGTAAGAAAACAAATGGCAGTCTTGGATAAATAGGCAGGGGTTTGGGGGAACCTGCCCATTGGGGACTGATTGTGAAGAACCGAGTTCTTTCTTTACGGAATTCAACATTCTGGTTAATGCAGATTTTTTTGTAAATAAGCAACCATATTAAAGCAATTTACTTTGCCTTTGGGAATTCACAAGGCCTGTCAAGACCGCATGTCATCTCCGGGTCTTCAGCAACACCGCGGACACCATCGTCATGCTGCAGATGTGCTCATTGACGGCTTGAGCAGAATACTGGGTAAAACAGACCTCACCATATTTTTCTTCTTGGCTGCTGCGACTGAAGTGAGTGGCAGGGCCCTTGGGGACAGACGACAAGTCCATCAGCTTGCTTTGTGAATTACCGCACCCCCCCAAGCTGATAAATGGACTGCGAGAGCTATTAAAGAGTGATAACTAAGATAGTGATAAACAGGTGGTCAGTAATTCACGGAGCCATTTCCCAGGGGAGGGAAAAGCTTCTATCCTACTAGGATCCAAATAGCTTCCTGGCACGGGAGTCGATGGGACTCACTTAGGTGGGACTTACAGCAAACCCCAGAACACCACTCTTTAGGCTCAGATCTTAGAAAAATAATCGGTAGGGGTTTCCCACACTGGTGGGGTCACCTGTATCGGAGGGAAGCTAATGAAAACCCATGCCTGAACTGATATAGGAGGGAGCCAAGGCATTTGTACTGAGTGCTCTTCCCGCTTTTCCCACTAAGGACCCTCTTCTACCCCAGCCAGACTGGACCCGTGTCATGAGCTCACGGTCCTCGGCTTCCCAGCCTCCTTGCTTAGACCCTTTATTCTCACCACCTGGAGCCGTCTCTCACTCCGTTCCTTCCTATCACAGTTCACCTAATTCTTCAAGGAACAACTAAATTCTACTGTGCAGCCTTCTTTACTGATTAATGTTTTACTGTTGATGACATCAAGTCAGTTTTCAAAATCAAAGCACAGCCATGTGGCAAGGGATTCTCTTTTGGGAGAGTTTTACTTTTGTTCTGACCCCAGAGAAGTTTGTAAAAGGTACCTTGTATCAGAAAGGCATGTCCTGATTGTTGGGGACTGCATTAGTTTCCTATGGCTGCTGTAACAAACACCACAAATATGGTGGCTTGAAGCAACAGAATTTATTCTGTTACTGTTCTGGAAGCCAGAACTCCAAAATCAGTTTTACTGGTTTTGTTCCTAAATCTCCTAAGCCAAATTAAAAGCTACTGACTGTAGGGGTGCTTAGAAAACTTTGACTCTCTCCAGAACTGGCTGCCCTAGCCCAGAGACTTCCACGTGAAGAAGCAAATATACAAAAAAGCAGCAGATGAAAACGATCTAAAGAAAAGAGTTGAGTGGGCAAGTAAATGTACTTCAAGAACATATAACATCCTCAAAATGCCAAAATTACAGTGCCAACAGATCAGTGGTCGCCAGGGGTTGGGGGAGTGGGTGGGAGCGGGAGCAACAGCCCAAGGAGACCTAGCGGTGGAACAGCTCTGTATCTTGGCTGCAGGTGAGGTTACATAGTTACATGAATCTATTCAGGTGGTCACATGACCTAGAATTACTCATACCCTCTGTACCAGTATCAAGTTTGTGGTTTTGATAATTCCTTGTATTTATGTAGTATAACCATTGGGGGAAACTAGGCACATAGTAAGCAGGTCCTCTCTGTAATATCTTTAAAACTTTCAATGACTCCATAAAAATAAGCAATGCCTTACAGAAAGACATACACAAAGTAAAAGTAGTTATATTAGAAAATTGAGGGGTAAGGTGAAGTAGGAGAAACTCCCCATATCATAACTAAACTCAGGCTGCAAAGTCAGCTCTGACCTTCCTAAAGACCAAAGAAAAATGTAACTCTGCAGTCGTTTGTGTTTGCCACGGAGGCGCTTCTCCAAACCAGGGGAGGGCACCTTCAGGACCTGTGTGGACCAGAGAGCTCCTGTCACCACTTGACAGTGAAAACATCGGGCAGCAGAGCATGCCAGTCCTCTCCCCTCTGTGTCCGTAGCTGGCGGCATTCCAGAGCTTGGTCCGGCCCTATGCCTTGGCTGTGACGGCTGTCAGGAAAAGCTGGGGCCTGTGCTGGAAAAACCAGCACAGCGAATTTCTAAAGTTCAAAGCTTACTGAGAACATTCTAGAATGGCCCAGTTCCAGAGAAGAGGCTCCTGTCTCGGGGGGGGGGGGGATTAACTTTAAGTCGAGTGAAGGGTGTCTTTAGTGATGCTGGGGTTTTTCTTTCTGTAGAAAGTCTCTTTGTGTTGCGGGAGACTGAGACAGAGAGATAGAGGAATGAATGAGAATGAGAGTGAACATGTGTGTGAGATCATCTGGTAATATCTCTGGATCCTCCAGGACATCTTTAATGATGAGAATTTATAAGGTTTTGTGAAATGTACAGCTGTGAGCAAGATCTGGTTCTGGCTCCTGGGCATGTTCCTGAGAATGGGTGTGACCTCAGATAAATAACTGAATTCCAGTTTCTAGACCTGGGGAGAAAGAGAGAGGCTTCGATTATTACAAAAGTACTTCTGAGCACCAAAGTTTTACGAGGTCCCGTTCGTGGAGTGATCGTTGTCTGTTTTGGCATATGGACCCATCATGTTCTTGCTGTTTTCTCTGCATTGTGAATTTCGGGGTTGCTTTCTTTGACACTAAGTTTGGTTGAGATATACATGTGCTCACAGGCATGTCCACCCGCCCCGCCCCTCTGCTGAGATGCAGTCGGCTCTCGCTTACGTGCGTGAACAAAGCTGGCAAAAACCACGTGAGAGAACGGGGCTGAGCTCCTCTCCTGCCTCCGCAATAGTGACTGGAAGACAAGCCGCCTGAAAGGCGAGATTAAAGGCAGAGGATTCAAAGAGCTCACCAAGGAGGCGGCAAATTGATGCTGGAAGCAGACTCATTTGAAAGCATTTCATAGTTGCTCAAAGTGACTCCTCGTTTCACTTCAACCCACTCTGTGCCCAGAACTCTCAGTGGGTGGCCCTGCTTCTGGGGTCACCCATCCAAAAGTTAGAATAAAACTTGGCGACTTCCCCTTTCGAAATTATTTATATAATATTAACCGAAGAGTTCAGCTACAAGAACAGTTGTCTGATTTAAGAAGTAAAGTAGTTTATTGAAAAAATATCAGGAAGCTCATGGAATCACTGGGAAGACGTCTCAAGGCTATGCAGCCAAACCACGTCTCAGAGCTGGTTGAGTGCCAGGTCCTGGGCTGGCTGGTGTCCAGTGGCACCTAACTGTGCTGTCCCTGAGGGAGGCTGGGAAAGTGAGCATTGGGCATCTTCAGCGCTGCCTCATACTGAGACTCACAAGGTGGGAATTTCTCAATGATGGCAATGGACTTAAATCCAAAGTAAAAAATCAAACAAATAAAATACAAATATCTACCAGCTTCCTTTTACTATCCAACACCATAAACCCATGTTGTCATGATATGAGTAAGTGCCCTCCAGTATTCAAGCCTTGTTAAATGTGGGCTATATCACTGTGACCAAATTTAATACCTGGGCAAGACAGCACAGCTGGCTGGATGGCAGGCTGAGAATCCCACTGCGTGATTCAGCTGGGACTAGGTCTCGGCTTACATATGGTGCCACTGGGGGCAGCTGTCAGCTCCAGCTCAAATATCGAGAGAATGGTTCTGGGTCCTGCAGTGGGAAGGGATTCTAGAACAGCTGCAGTGATTCTAAGACTCTCCCACGTGGCTGGTTCTCATGATGCTGTCCGGATATGGGGAGGATGCCAGTGATGTAGGAGTACGCTGTCCGTTTCTCTCCTCTACCATACGGGTTGCCTGCTGCTTCCTTGTTCAGCCTCATCCTCCTTTCAGCTCCCTTGACCCCATCACAGAAGCAGAAGACAAACTGAGCCTGCCTCCGTTTGAGGACGGAGGTTGAAAGAGGACGGAGGCAGTTACTGTTGTGCTGTGTCCAGGTTTGCATTAGGAGGTAGTGTGTTATTGTGAGATTTTACCATATCAATAATATCCCTTCTTTAAAACAAAATAAACATGACTCCCTCTGTCCTTACCCTAATGTAGTAAAAAATGCGTCCACCCATTTTTCAAGGGGAGACAACCCACTGTCTCATAAGAACTGTCACCAGTTTCGGGTCCAAGGCCAGGGTCTCTGGGGCATCTTCCTCTTCTAGTTTTCAGTTTCTTTTTCGAAATTCTGTGATCTGACCCAGAGACTAAATTGCAAAGTTAACTACACCAAGAGTGAGGGATAATGGCAGGAAAGACAAGGAAAGTTGGCGAAAGCCCACAGATGTACACATGCAGTGAAAGGAACTCTGGGTAACTGCCCTCGTCTTCGGGTTTGCAGCTGGACCCCAGACCAGAAAAGGAACTGGTGACGTTTCTCCTCCACAATACCGGAGCTTCCCTTTGCCTGCAGCTAGAACCCCACCTGGATTATTTAACCAGGAAAGGCGGCCCAAACCTGCATTTCTGAGGGATCTGAGCCCTTTGTCGGTGGAATTCTTCTCGGGGTGTGCTGAATCTATCCTGTACTGACATGTGAGAATAGATTAGTACATTTTCAGCAAAGCTGTGGGCCATTGGTTGAAAACAACCACTATTAAAAATCAAATTATATAAATTCATGATTAAATAAGTATATTAAAAACAATGTAATAAATACCCTCAAACTTATCACTTTCTAATTGTGTGACTAATATTTATCTTTTGGGGGTTATTTATATCTTTTAAACCTGTGGCAAAAGTATGGCATAATCGCGTGCCACCATTCATCCTGCCCAACCATTTGCCATAATGCAGGAAGGTGCTGTTGGGAGCGTGAAACCGGCCATAACGGGGGTCTGCACTCCAAGGAAACCGGCACACACTACGCTCGAGCAGCACTGGCCACAGCTTCCATTCCTCTTTACCACGCGCGGTGCCAGGAGCAGCCCCACGGGCCCTGCTAGGTTCCAGCCTGTCTTCCTGCCACATGCAGTGGTCGTGTGACAGCACCACAGAGACACAGAGGTGACACAGCCAAGTTTCTGAAATGGCCAAGAGCTTGAAACCATGGTTTTGTCTTCTGATGGAAGTGTTCTTCTCTCAAGATAGAAATATTTAAACCAAATATTGAACCCTGCATCATAGGGATGGGAAGCAAAAATGCCACAAGTGGGTCATTAGCGTGCTGACAAGCGAGACTCCCGCGTCCACCGCTGGGTCCTGGCCCGCGCTCTGGTTGCTGGTTCACGGCACACGCTGTACACTGTAGCTCAGCATGCTGACCTCAGAGGCGCTGTCTCCCCAGTGGTGCTGTCATTCAAGTTTTCAGTAGGTGACTGCACCCTTCTGGCTGCCTCCGGGTGACTTGGAACATGGTAAAAACTAATGAATGAAGACAATCAACCCATTTTCTAACATTGCAGAAAAATGGGTTCCTCAGAAGCAAGGCTGTCTTCGACACCAAGTCCGTGTGGAAGGCGAGTCCGTGGAGAGCCACGCGGGCAGAGGCAGCCGGGCGTGGAGAGCAAAGCCAGGTGCGTGTCAGCGAGAACGAAGCTCCGTCTCCGCACGGTGCTGTTCGAGGTCTCACGTCGGTCTCCGCTGGCAAGTTGACCCATGGGGTCGAGAATTTAAGGATCAGAGTTTTTCATTCTTTCTTTTAGCTGGTCATTGACCTTAAGAGGAACCACCCACCCCAAACTCCTTGAATTTGTCAGATTCTCCCTGTTGTTCTTCACTGGCTCCCCCAGGCCTTTGGATTGAAAGCCAGGTTCCTCGGTATGGCTGTTATTCGGAGCCCCATCTGCCACTCCAGCCTCACGTCCCACCCGCATTTTTGTTTTTGCAGTACCTCATCCCCAGCCAGACCAAGCCACTCAGCATGCCAACTGTTGTCTTCTCCAGGGCCTGCCCCTCCCCCACTGCTGTGCTGTCACCCTGGATCTTTTTTGTCTGCAGGCACAGCCTTTCAGATGTCCTCTGCCTTGGCTCAGTTGAGAGCAGCCGGTGCAGCGACCCCAGCAGAGCATCATGGGACCAGCGAGGAGGTGGGGTGGGGTCAGAGAGAGTGTCCGAGTGAATGAGATCCAGGCGCTGCCTCTCTCCTCCAAGGCCCAGCCACTGGTGAAAAGCCTGCCTTGGGTTCTGTTCAGGGCCCGAGTCACGAGCAGCCACACACCTCACTCGCCCTTTGAAGGCCTCTGGGCTCCTGTTACTCCAGGGCACAGGCTGCATAATGAAGGCTTGCCAGTAAGGCCAGAGCTCACACTTCCCATGGACAGTGTGGGTTTTCTCTCTCTCTGAGGTCATTAAGAAGTGTAATACTTTTGCGTGGATAGCAATAGAATCTTAGAGGCATAAGGGACTTCATCTTTCGGACATTGCCAGTGGCGGGCAACTCGCTGCCAGTCTGTGAAGCTCTTTCCTTATTTTGACCTGACCTCCTTCTATTGGTTTTGAGCCTAAAAATATAGGTGGCTGGAAATGACATTAACTTTTTTGGGGGACAGCCACATTCCATTATCGATTTTTATTGGTCTTACTACCAAACAAAGCCTCTAGGATTATTTTCACATGTGATTACATCAGGCCTCTTGTAGTGTTAATATACAGATAACTGAGAACAAAGTAAGTACGGGATTTGACAAGTAACCTATGAAATGTTGTCATGTTGTTTTATGCCTGTCCTCCTAGTTTGTTCCAGCATTGTAAGAGTTAAACCAGGGTGCTAGAGACATTGCAAGTGGGAGGGGGTCCCAGGAAGAGCCAGGAACCACTGTGGTGTCCTCCAGGAAGGTGAAGATGTGGAATCCTGGGAACTGGGGAGGAGACAGGGAACTGGGGCCGAACTGGCCCTCGGGGTGAGGAGCAGGGAGGTGGGGAGGTTGCACATAAACTGGAGCAGAGTGCCACCCGGAAGAGGAGAGTTTGCAGGCACTGCGCACAGGTGGGCTAAATGGGGGAGCAGAGCCAGGCAGCTGGGGACCACGCCCAGGCCCCTGGTGGGAAATGCAGGTGGAGGCAGCACACGGCCAGTCCCAGACCCAGAAGCAGCCTAAGGGGGCGACGAGGTGGGAATGGGAAAATAAATTACGTAACTCACCTGTGGTGGAATATCCTGCCCTGATGATAAAGGGTGTTTCCAAAGAGTTTTAATGACAAATTTCTTTTTTAAGTTGAAACTGGAAATCCTACTGTTGATCCTAATTATGTAGTAAACATCTGTGGTGTATGCGTGTGTTCTGTGTATGTGAATGAACAAGTGAATATTCTGAGCATACATTCTGTATTGAGACAGAAAAGAATTAATTAAAAAGTTAACATTGGCCCTGGCTGGTGTGGCTCAGTGGACTGAGCACCAGCCTGTGAACCAGAAGGTCACAGGTTCAGTTCAGGTCAGGGCACATGCCTGGGTTGCAGGCCAGGTCCCCAGTAAATCTTGGAGATCACATGCTTCATCTATAATTAGAAGCTATGGTGACTATTATCAGAATTTATGGCGGCGTAGAACTGGGGCACAATGAAGGAGTATAATGATAGGATTCCTGCTTAATACTTACATGTCTGAGCCGACTCCTTGTAAGGCAGGTATCCCTCCTCCATGTGGCTTGTGCCTTCATTGGTCCTTCAGCTACTTATCAGACACTTAGCACGGGCCAGGCACTCTGCTGGCATGGGAGGACAGTGTGCTGTTGTCGCTGCTACGACGGCGGCCTGTGGTGTACCAGGGCTCG
Organism: Tonatia bakeri; assembly: GCA_004024845.1. Lineage (NCBI taxonomy): Eukaryota > Metazoa > Chordata > Mammalia > Chiroptera > Phyllostomidae > Tonatia > Tonatia bakeri. The sequence goes on along the minus strand of PVIA01002336.1, from coordinate 3,948 downwards.
GGATAATTCCTGCACAACACGCAGTGAGGGGCGAGGAACACACTTTACTGGGAGAAGCACACAAAGTAAAGATCAGCCAGTAGAGACAGGAGCTCCTCATCTTTCAACAGCCCATGGAGAGGCATGCTAGCCTTGGTGTCTGATGGAGGGAGGCCAGACGAGTGGCCCAGAAACGAGTCACCATACACCTGGGGACCAGGGGGGTCTGCGTGAGTTTCAGGAAGGCACAGACCCTCCTGCTGAGCCCAGCAGTGCCTGGTCCCATGAGGGGCTGAGGAGAGGAGGTTGTGACAACCCAGAGAAAGTTACCAGGGTTGTTTCCACATGATGCTTCTTATATCCCATCCCCCAGCCCCTGTCCTTGTTCTCACAAAGCTCACAGCGTTCTAGAGAGACAGAAGTATCCGGAAAAGCACATTCCACTGGCAATTTCAGGTCTTATCACTATAGGACTGGCAAGATTCTGCCATGGCCCATCATTTGAACCTACCAAGAGTTTTAGAATTTTGTCACCCCAAATTTGCTGTCCTTCACAGCTTTGTGCCATTGTCACAGTTAATAAATGTCCTCAGTGTCTTCATCCCAATGGCCCAAGGAGCAGGCTACCAGGAGGGTCCTTGGGGTGGATGTCTTCTCACCTTCCCCATACAGCCCCTGTGAGCGAATTGCCCCCAGGCCCTGTGACCTGTCATGCTTTCCCTCTCCTCACCTGCCAGCCCACCACCAGCTCAGGCCTTGTCTCCAGCCTAAAAAGCCACTGCAGTCTCCTCGCCAGTCCCCTGGCTTCCAGGGTCTTTTTCCTCCTACCCACCTTCCATTCTAGATCAGCATCGTCTTTTAAACAGACCCCTGACTGGAATATTGTTGTGCAATAAAAAGGCACAAACTGCCGATTCATGCTCCCACATGAATCAAAACACAGTGCTGGGTGAAAGAAGACAGAAGCAACAGAGCAAACGCTGTGTGATTCCGTTTAGAGGAACTGTCCAGAAACAGGGCATGCACAGAGGCAGAAAGCAGATCAGTGTTGCCTGGGGCTGAGGGTAGGAATGGGGGTTGACTACTAGTGTGCATGCGGGGTGATTTGGGGTAACAGAAATGTTCTGAAGCTGGATTATGGTAATGGTGACACAACTCTGCAAATTTACTACAAATTACTGTATAGCACACTTAACAAAATTTGGCACATATTAGGGCAAAGGAGGGACTGATGCTTGTGAATGTGCAGAGTATTATGGTGTGCTCTGGAAGGTTCCAGTGTGTTCCACTGTGTTTTCATGTGCGGTCCTCATGGTAGACTTGTTAATGAGATGAATATTATACTGATTCTTTACATGACAGAAGAATGTTTTAACTAAAGAGATATAAACATATTCTTATTTTAAAGAGGTTGCTACTATCTGCTTGAGAACTTTCTTGAACTCTGTGGTTCTCTGACAGAGTCGAGCGGCCCTTCCGTGGCATTTGGTGCCTTCCCACCCTGTCTCCAGTCATTTCTTAAGAACCTGGCACTCCGGTCACACTGGAGTCACACGCTTAATGCCTCCACTCACCCTTCATCTCCACCTTCTGTCCTGGACAAAGTTCCACTCATCTTTAAAGCCCAGCTCATGTGGCTTAGTGGGATTGGTGGTACTTTTATCTTATCTTTTTATCCTCACCTGAGGACATTTTTTCATTGTTTTTAGAGAGAGGAAGGTGGGGAGACAGAGAGAGAGAGACAGACAGACAGACACATCCATCAGCTGCCTTCTCATATGTGCCCTGACCCACAACCTCGCAACTTTTTGGTCCACGGAATGACACTTTGACCACCTGAGCCATGCTGGCCAGTGCTGGTGATCCTTTTATCTGTGTTCTCGTATCCCCTCCCTTAGAGCGCATTTCCCATTGTAGTGCCGCCGCTTGCCTCTCTCTCTCACACCAGAGTGTGAGCTCTTGAGTGGGGAGGCTGCCTTTTTCATCGGTGCGTTCCCAGGGAACACAGGGGGCACTCAATAGCGGCCTCGTTCATTCAAAGGGGTCCATTCGGAGCTGCGCTTCTGAACCTTGGCGCTACTGACATATTGGCCCACAGAAAGCTTGGTTGTGTTGTGGGATGTCCTGTGCATCATAGAAAGCTAAGCAGCATCCTTGTCCTCTACCTGCCACATATCAGTGGCACCTCCACACATAACCCAATTGTGAGAACCAAAAATGGTCTCCAGATCTTGCCAAATGTCCTGTGGAGAGAGGTACAGGTGTAGAGCTTTCTCTGTGCTTAGGATCTCTGTTGTGCTCCTTGGAAAACATGCTGGGACCAAGGGCAGAGCCCTGCAGCCCACTCCTAGTTACTACTTGCCCAGCTGCCCTCATGACTGACGTTGTTGTTCCAAGGCGGAGACCAAACCCAGCCCCACTGACTCACAGGCGTCCACTAGCCTAGAATCCCTGTCAAGCCCCAATGCCTGCCCAGCCTTTCGCTGAGTGTTGATTTCTCTTAACTCTGTGTGTCTTCACCGTTTATGTTCTGAATCCTTTGCCTGACAGCAATGGCAGGAGTAAAACAAGAGTCCCTCAGTTCTGCTTTCTCCTGCCACTTGGGAATAGTCCACAGTCTCTGGCTTGTCCTCACCCGCTTCTCCCTTTCATCAACAAAGCCCTTTCAGATAGAGATGGGGTCCAGGTTCTTGGCAGCTGCAAACAAAGAATTGAACTGACCACATAGATATTGTAAAGTGAAGCCAGTGGAAATGTATTAAGGAAAGCATACTTCCCAGGACAGGGGAGAAGCTCATCTTTGGCCAGGGAATGGCTTCTGTCTGTTGAACAGTTACAGGCTGTATAAGGTTTTCACTTAAGCTCCCACACATGCAATTTCCCACAATCCTCCTTGACTGCTCACTTGGGGAGGATTATTATCAGGTGTCACAAGGCGAGTCTCAGAATCAGGAGCTGACTGACGACAGCCGCAGTGTCTCGGGACTTCCTACTCCATCTCCCGCCTCACGCTGTCCTTTGGACAGTCACAAGCTTCTGTTCATTCTGGGGTTTGGCCTCCCAACACCTGCCTTACAGGCTGGGGTGCATGGGAACCTTTGTTCTCTGTCTTGCCATGGCTACTCCTATGCTTGTTGCTTTAAATACTTGCTCCCCTCCCCCACTGAGGAGTGCATCCTGGAAAACCAGTGTTTCTGTAGCTGCTTCTGGGGAATTACTTGTATAGTCTAAGGGGGTTAAAAGCTTCCCATCTGTCCTGACCCATCTTCCTGTTCTTAGAGTTTCCAGCTATGCCGGTCCTGAAATCTATGTCTTAGTGGCTATAAATAACACTCATTTTAATATTAAATATTTATACACTAGTATAGACGGACTCACACACAGACTATCCAACTCCAAAGCCTGTAGGTTTATCCGCTCTACTGCCGTGTTTCCAGTTTCCCAGATTTACATTCTTGGTTATCACATTGTCTTAGTTTGAGTCCCTCTAGACGCAGAGCCTGGGAGAAGGATTTGAGTGTACGTGCTTTTTTAGGAAAGTGGTTCCAGGAAACATTGATAGGGGAGTGGACAAGGAGGCAAGAAAGAAAGAAAACTCAGGGTGGGGGGCGTGTTATCATTTGAGTTACCCTGTGGGCGACAGAAGCTGAGCCCAGTGGAGAGCCCAGGGGGCACTAGAGAGCACACCACAGAAGCAAAGGGAGTTGGGGTCCATTCACTAAACTCCTCCTCCCTGGGGTGCGGGCTGCTGCGGAGGGCACCAGTCTGCCTCTCCAGGGGGGGCGTATAGTCTCTGGTGCTCAGGGACACATGAGGATATGGGCACTTGCCTAGTCCACATCCATATTCTGAGTTGAAGGTCATGTTCTCACTTTTCTTTCTCTCCCATTTCCACAGCCAGTTCTTTTTTGACCACCGTTAAGTCCGTAGAAAGAGTTATTCTTTTTCTTCCACTTTCTGTTTGATTAA
>PVIA01002335.1:0-215317 GCA_004024845.1 Tonatia bakeri | reverse complement strand
GGCCATTTCTTGTGGGGAAAGAAGTTTGGAATTAAAAACCAAGAGGGATGAGATAAAATTTCAGAAGGTGGAACCAAAATCCTTAGAAAACAATTCCCAGAATGGAGTCCTAATCAAGAAACCCAAAACATATGTCCCAGTGGATTTCAGAATTGCTTTGGACCCATGACTGCTGTGTTTTGTCCCCTTAGGTCCTCCACCCCAACCCTCTGGCCCCCACTTATGAATGACAGTATCCATCACAGTTATAATACTGTGGTATTAGCATTGTGTTTTGAGGTTATGTGGTGTAGATAATTTGTATCTTTTGTTAACAGGTTTTCAGATGGAGAAAAACTGTATTCAAGGGGTTGCACAGGAAGATTTACGCTTGACAAGCTCTATCTAAATTTGGGTCTGATTTAAATACTGCCTTATGCTCAGCTTCTTAGCCTTCTTAACATGGGAAACTTAAACATAGGAAATATTTTATGAAAAACATGACACAAAATGTTGGCTTTCTTCCCTATACTTACTTCTCTTTTGTCCAAAATCTCTTTTTTTTTAAGTTTTTAATTATTTACTTTTAGAGAGAGGGATGGGGAGGGAGAAAGAAAGGTAGAGAAACATAAATATGTGTTTGCATCTTGTGTGCTCCCCACTGGGGACCTGGCCAGCAACCCAGGCATGTGGCCTGACTGGGAATTGAACTGGTGACCCTTTGGTTTGAAGGCTGTCACTCAATCCACTGAGATACACCACCCAGGGCATCTTTTGTACAAGATCTTGTTTTGGCTGCTTCAGTTTTTTTTTTAATGCCTAAAAAATACTTTTAGCATTTTATCTATTTTATAATTGTTCTTAGTAACAAGGTTGTTCTGATGCAACCTATTCTACCATAATCCAAGAAGTCCAATTCTTTCATGAGGATTCTTTTTGAGAATATTTTTCACTTACACAGTGCTATCTTTTAAAGGATCCAAAGAATTACCCTCTACGCTTGGTTACCAGGAGATTGCTTCTTCAAATCATCTAGAACATTTTTTTTCAAACAGAGAAAATGAATTGTGTAATTATGTTCTCAGTTTTCTATTTATTTTTATTTCTAACAAAAATATTAAATTTTAATAGAATCCCCTTTTTCTTGGGGTGAAGAAGTTCTAACATATGGCCTTTTCATTTATTTGCTTACTATATGTTATGTATAATCTTTTAAAAATTTATTTGGAAACAAGGTAGAATGTGAACTAAGAAATAATGATAAATTTTTATGTTTGGAAATTTGGAAATCAGTAAAAAGCTTAGCAATTACAGAGAACTCTTCTTTTTTTATGTTTGTTCATCCTCTCCTGAGGATGTGTTTTTATTGATGAGAGAGAGAGAGGGGGGGAGCTATCAATGTGAAAGAGTAACATCAATTGGTTGCCTCCTGTATGCACCCTGCCCAGAGATTGAACCCACACGCTAGGTATATGCCCTGGCCAGGAACTGAAACTGCAACCTTTTGGAGCATCAAACCTTTTGGAGCATCAAATGGTGAGATGATGCTATGGGATGACACTCCAAACAACTGGGCCACTCAGCTAGTGCCAAAGGAGTCTTTCTTACAGGTTAACCAGTGTGTCAAAGTTGATTTTTATGTAAGTATGAGAAATCTTTTAAATAAAATGAGGGTAACGTTGGTCAAGTCCTTGACTTTAGATGAACAGTCTAAATTACTTCCTAAGTGCAAAGTATTCATCCATGGGAGATGAATAAACCTGGGTTTTTGGTTAATAAATTACTTCTTTCCAGACACTGAAAGACTTCACTGATGCCCTGGAAAATATCACTTAGACATGAGGGAGAGACAATTTACTGACAGAAGGGAGGTTTGTGCTACCTCTGCATCTTGAAACTCTACTGTTTTAAGTTTTTGACCACCAGGCTGTGCTAGTTCGAATACAATAAACTTCAGTGTAAACAGAGTTGAGAACAGGTTGTTAATTCAGTTTATTTGTTTAATAGAGTCCTATGCATAGTAGCTTACTATGCATAGTTAATTTCAAAATCTAATCCTTGGAGTCTGTATGTGATAAGTGTAAAATACCAAAATATACCAGCAGGAACTCCCCTCAGGCCTCCATTCCTTTCTTTCCCTCTTCATTTCCTTATTCATTTTGCATCATTCTGTTACTTATTCCAAATCAACAAGTCAGCAACCACAGTATTTCTGTTGCTGAGTTACTGGCAGGGGCAATAATGAAATATCTAACAACTGTATGGCATGAGTACCAGTCAATCAGAACCGCTGCCTGATCAGCCAGAAAAGGGGCCAGCCGTGAACAACCAGACATGGCTACACCTGTGAAAAGCAGCGGAATTCCAGCTCTGGTTTTGGCTGTTTTTTTTTTCTTTTGGAGAACAAAATAAGAAATTTAAGAAGCTAAAACTCAATTCTTTTAATCCCATAGTCTGATGTCTACTTGATCACATCAATATTATCATGGAACAAACTATATTTTTCTATGTCTTATAAGTTTTATTTTTTCTTTTACAAGGTGTTTAAAACAGAAACTGTCATAAGTAAAGGTTTTCTTATCATAATTTATCTCCTTTCAAGTTATAGGAGAATTTAGAAGGAAAACTTTTCATCTTATCACACTTGTTTTTTTGTTTTTTGTTTTTCTTGAAGGAAATCCCAGGATAATGAAATGGCAACCTTTGAGGAAGAGGAATAGAAGCAAGGAGGTAATTTGTCATTTTTCTTTATCATGTAAATTGAAACAAAGTATGTGGTTATATTATGAAAATAATGCTTCCTAGGCAAAAAAAAAATAGAGCTGTCATGATGTAGAAAAAGATTTTTCTTTTTTTTTAAAAAAGATTTTATTTATTTATTTTTAGAGAGGGAAAAGAAGGGAGAGGGAGAGAAACAATGTGTGGTTGTCTCTCTTGCACTCCCTACTGGGGACCTGGCCCACAACCCGGGCATGAGCCCTGACTGGGAATCCAACTGACAGCTCTTTGGTTTGCAGACTGGCACTTAGTCCAATAAGCCATATCAGCCAGGGTGAAAAATATTCTTCATTTAATGAAATAATTTGAGGAAAATTTAAAATACTGGAAGGAAGAAAGATAAATTATATTTTGTGAGATGGTGGGACTGGTTAGATGACATGAGGTGAGTGGAAACCATCTGATTTGGAATAGAATTGAGATTTAATGGCTGTGAGGAAAATTAAATGCCATTATGTTCTGTCCCTTCCTGTTTTACATAAAGAAATGAAGACCCAGAGAGGTTGAGTGGCTTGCTAGGTATCACACATCTAGTTATTTACTGAGGAAAATAGAAAAGTAGAAAGAACACCTAGTTTCTGAACCAATTAATTTTTAAAAAGTTGTGTGTACATGATGCCAAAGTAACTGATTTATTCTAAATTAAAAAAAGGAAAACTACTCAGGAAAATTGTTTCCCTCCTCCAAGGCCTTCTTGCTGCTCCTGCATGTGGCCAGACTCATTCTGTGAGGATCTGTCTCCATCAACATTCTCTTGTCCCACATCTAGGCCTACGGCTCTATCACATGGTAGATAGTTAAGTTATCTGCTAAGTGGGTGACAGCAAGTGGAATTTTGGAAGTGGTTTTTATTTCTTCTCCTTGCCTCTTTTTTTTAAAAAAAATTGAAAATTTGGTGGGTGGTGACAGACAGGCAGGATTACAGGAAAACTGAATCAATGCCCTGATAAAACCCTATTTGAAGCCCTGGCTCTAGGATACTTGTTAGTTATATAGTAATTCCTTATAGTTTAATTCAGTTTGTGTTGACTTTTTTCTCCCTGTACGTGAAAGCATTACAACGGGCATGTCTGGACACCCACACACTTTCCCTTACTTCTGCCGTTAGACTTCTCCCTGCCTTCCTCTGGCCTTTAGAGCTAAGTCAGCACACAATGAAAGGGCCAGGAGCAGACTACATGTGTCTTCTGTACACTGCAAGTGTCTTTGTATCTTAAGACTTTAAAATCCGTGCAGGAATCTGTGGTCTAGCTCATTTCTGCTTCCTGTTACAAAAAACACAACCCTCAGTGCAGTGACCTATGCACAGCTCTAGAAATAATCTGCCCACAAGAGAAAATGCACTTTGTTTGGCAGGCTTTCACAGCCAGTTAATATGTTTTTTTTCTTTTTACCTTTTTTTCTCCTTCACCCATTTCTCCTATCCCCACCCCGTTACCTCTGGAAACCACCTAGTCTGTTCTCTATATCTGTGAGATATTTTTTCTTTCAGATTTCACTTACAAGAGAGATTATCTGGTATTTTTCTTTCTCTGTCTGATTTATTTCACTTAGCATAATGCCCTCTAGGTCTATAGCTATCATTGTAAATGGCAAGATATTACTATTATTATTTATGGCTGAATAATATTCCAATGAACATGGGAGTACATATATCTTTTGGAGTTAGTGTTTCCATTTTCTTTGGATAAATACCTGAAAGTGGAATTCCTGGATCATGTGGTAGTTTTATTTTTAATTTTTTGAGGAACCTCCATGCTGTTTCCTATAGTGGCTTCCTTCACCCATTTACAAGTGCACAGGGGATCCTTTTCTCATATCCTCACAACACTTGTTATTTCTTTTTTCTTTTTCTTTTTTTTTTTAAGATTTTATTTATTTATTTTTTTTTTTTAGAGAGGGAAGGGAGAGGGAGAAAGAGAGAAACATCAATGTGCGGTTGCTGGGGGACATGGCCTGCAACCTAGGCATGTGCCCTGACTGGGAATCGAACCTGCGATACCTGGTTCGCAGCCCGAGCTCAATCCACTGAGCTACGCCAGCCAGGGCTCTTTTTTCTTTTTTTTTAATAGCCATTTTAAAGGTATGAGGTGGTAACTTTGTGGGTTTGATTTCCATTTCTCTACTGATTATTATATTGAACATCTTGTATGTTGTGGATTTTTATATCTTCTCTGGAACAAAGTTTATTCAGAATTTTTGGCTATTTTTAAATCAGATTTATTTATTTTTTGTTTTGTTTTGCTATTGAATTGTATTAGTTCTCTGCTTGTACATTTTTGATATTAGCCCTTTATCAGGTATATGAATTGCAAATATTTTCTCCTATTCAGTAGGTTTCCTTTTTATTTTGTTAATGTATTTTTGTTTCCTTGTTTTTTGCTGTGAATAATCTTTTTAGTATGATGTAGTCCTACTCTTTATTTTTACTTTTTGTGAAGGGGTTGGTTCAAAATATCATCACCAAGACCTACGTCAAGAAGCTTGCCACCTAGGTTTTCTTCTAGGTGTTTCATGGTGTCAGGTCTTACGTTTAAATCTTTGATCCATTTTGAGTGAATTATTGTAAATGATGTAAGATATTGGTTGAATTTCATTCTTTTGCAAGTGATGGTCCAGTTTTCCCGATGCCATTTATTGTAGAAATCATTCTTTCCCTATTGTATGTTCTTGGTTCTTTTGTTGCAAATTGATTGACCATATATGGGTAGATTTATTTCTGAGCTCTCTATTCTGTTTTATTGGTTTATTTGTCTGTTTTTATGCCAATACCATACCATTTCAATTATGATAGCTTTGTAACATAGTTTAGAATCAGTGCGCATGATTCCTTGTTTTGATCTTCTTTCTCAGGATTGCTTTGGCTATTTATTTTGTGTATGTGTGTGTTTGGTTTCATACAAATTTTAGAATTATTTTTTCTATGTCTTTGAAAAGTACCTTTGGAATGTTGATGAGGATTGCATCAAATCTGTAGATTGCTCTGGATAGTATAGACATTTTAACAATATTGGTTTTTCAATCCATGAGCACAGAATATCTTTCCATTTATTTGTGTCTTTAATTTATTTCTTTAATATCTTATAGTTTTTAATATACTACAGATATTTCACCTCCTTAGTTAAATTTACTTCTACATATTTAATTCTTTTTTGATGCAGTTATAAATGGGATTGTTTTCTTGATTTCTTTTTTTGATAGTTTATTAGTATATAGAAATACAAAAGATTTTTTGTATTAATTTTGTATTCTGCAATTTTACTGAATTCATTTATTAGTTCTAATAACATTTTGGAGTTTTTATGGTTATATATGGTGTAATGTCATCTGAAAATAGGGACAGTTTCACTTCTTTCTTTCCAATTTGGATGCCTTTTATTTCTTTTTCTTGCCTAATTGCTCTATCTAGGATTTCCAATACTATGTTAAATAAAAGTTATGAGTATGGGCATACTTGTGTTGTTCTTGATCTTAGGCATAAGGTTTTCCACTTTTCACTGTTGAGTATGGAGTAAACTGTGGGCTTGTCATATATGGCCTTTTTATATTGAGATATCTTCCTTCTATACCCACTTTATTGAGAATTTTTATTACAAATGGATGTTGAATTTTGTCAAATTTTTTTTCTGCATCAATTGAGATGATAATGTGATTTTTATTTTTCATTCTGTTAATGTGGTAAACCATTCTTGTATCTGTGGAATAAATCCCAGCCAATCATGATGTCTGGTGTTTTTAATGTATTGTTGAATACAGTTTGCTGGTATTTTGTTGAGGATTTTTGCATCTATATTCCTCAGGGATATTGGCTTGTGATTCTCCTTTCTTGTGGAATCCTTGCTTGGTTTTGGCATCAGGATAATAATGGCTTCATAAAATGAATTTGGAAACTGAGTAAGTCTAGTCTCTGGCTTTCAACCTAGTGAGAGAATAAGCACATAAGCAAGTGAGGATATAATTGGAAAGTACAATGTATGTACTAACTATGAGGGGGCAGAGTAGAGAGAGTGACTGATTCTTCCTGGAGGGATTTTGGGAGAGTTGATAACATACAGTGGAAGGAAGGGTTAAGGGAGAAGCAGTCAAATAAGGTAAACCTTGTAGCATGAGTGGGGTATTATTACCTCGGGGCAAAAAAGGAAAGTTACTCTGGTAAAAATACTCAGAAACATGTGAGCACAGGCTTCAGGTACCTGGGACATAGGTTTTCCACAAGAGGCTGAGGAGGAGGTGGGGAGATGAGCCTGCCATCAGATGCCCTAGGCCTTGCCCACTGCTGAGGACAATGGGGTCACATTAGCATTTAAGATTTTGGTTCTCATGGCTTTTCATTGCTATCTAATTTGTGGGGGGTATGCCTGAATTCTCTTCCAGGTATTTCTGGGGACCCATCTCTACCAGGCATGTGTCTCACCTGGACTCAGGATCATTTGCTCCCATTTCTGCTTTTGTGTCTTTAACTAGGTTGCTTGAGCTTGCCACTGCTAACTGTGCCCTCCACCAGACTTTCTCTGCCTAGCCAGGCATCTTGGCTGTGGCCACCCTCAACTCTCTGTGTCAAATCTATCCTCTGATCTGTGACTGGGAATGGGGATTGGTCAGGCTCTCACCTCTATTCCATTTTATGTGAATTTGTGTATGTGTGTATGAGAGAGAGGGAGAGGGGAGAGAGAGGGAGGGTGGGAGGGAGGGGTAGGGAGAGAAAGAGGGAGAACTCTGTCTATGAGGCTATATTTCTTGCAGACTCCCCTGTAAACTCTTTAGCTTGTATCTTAAATTCTTCCCTCATTAGGACTTATAACCATCCCCCAAGCCCAAAGAAGAGGCATTTGCCATCCCATTCTTTCCTCTGACTTTATCTCTTTCACTATTACACAGGTACCATTATTATTATTATTATTATTATTATTATTATTATTATTATTAATGTTCACCAGAGGATATGTTTCTTGATTTTAGAGATAGAGGAAGGGTGAGAGTGAAAAAGAGAGAGAAACAATCTGTTGCCTTCTGCATACACTCTCCGAGGGAGGATTGAACTCCTGCCCTATTGGTGTATGGGATGATGCTCTCACCAACTGAGCCACCCAGCCAGCATGGCACCATGACTAATGCACAATTAATGCATGATTTTTTTCTCCTTTCTTTTGTCAGTAAAAAAAAAAATCCCCAAATACATATATAATAATAACAATTTATACTTGATCAGAGGGTGTTGCCCTGTACCTTTGCATTTGATTCTCAGTTTGGTCCAGTCAATAGCTCTTGTGGGTCTTTTGTTGGCTAGGTGAGGAGTTTATGGCATTTAGGAGATATTCAAGATATGATTATTGAATTGAACTGAGTTTCTTGTAGGCAAGGAGGCTAAGGGTGGATTTGTTTGTTGGTTTGTGGGTGAGTGGTATGATCAGATCTTAGTCTTAGAGGATGCAGGAAGACCAAGTAGGAAGCTGTAGCCATCAGCGTGAAGGATGATAGAGGCTTGGACCAGAAAAGTGATGCTAGGGATGAAGTGATGGGGACAGAACTGAAAAATGATGGGGTCAGGAGAAGATGATATACAGTTGAAATGTGGTTAAATGTGGGAGGACACAGAATAGAGATTGCTCTGGGTTTTGTCTTGGGAAAGAATTGAGTGGATAGTGATGTGATGAGCATCATTGACCCATTTTGCAAAAAGGTTAAGTGATTTGCCCAAGTCCGGTGAACACACTGATGGCAGAATTGCATGTCCTTATTGTGCTAAAAACTCCAAACCACAATAGTTTCTAATTCATTACCCTCATGGCCTTTTTCTATTACACAAAAACTTCTATGCACAGAACATACTCAAATAATTTTCTAAAATGTCATTAAAATTAAGAAGATACTTAAAAGGACATATGAGAAGTCACATTCAACAAGTACAGAAATAAATTAGAGATGAGAAAATATTAAAATATCTGACCTGTGTGGGTATCTGCATAATATTTAAAATGATCTCATCCATTTAGTTCTAGTGTTTGGTGTTCTAATCTGAAATATGAAAAATGTTCTCATGGAGAGGCAGGCATGATGAAGGAGGACATCTTAATACACAGTGAAATATAAATTAAAAAGCCCTCTAAAGCTATTAGTAAAAGTACTGAAACGCATTAGCAGGTGCATGGGTTCAACTTTGGATGAATGTTCTTTGAAATCGGATTCATCCCCAAAATTAATCTGAGAGGCGTCAAATCTGTGCTGGGTTAAAGAGGTGACAAATGGAAAGATTTCACTGAAGTTCCAAATAGTAAAGGGATCAGAATTAATAACCCCCTGCCATGGGTAACCTGAACACACAGGAGTTTAAGAAATTCACATCTTGAAAAAGGGTGGAGAAGAAACCTGAAATATTGCTATTGAAAGGGGCAGTCTGGTCATCAGATGGGTTGGTTCGATTTTATAAACTTTAAATCAGCCACAGATAACCATGAAAATATGTTTCTGCGACCTTCACATTAGCGGAGTTTATGTATTTGAATGGGCTGATGAAATCATTCTCTTAGAATGAAGTAAGTAGAGCATTTTCTCCCATGTATTTAACTCAGAGCTTCTTGGAGGTGATGCAGTTTAGAAGTGCCATTCTTGATTCATCAGTGGCTTCTGTTATGGGCTCTTCATTCATATGAACTCATATCATGAAGACAAGGCAGAGGCTGGGAACCCTGCAACACTCCAAATATATATATATAAATATATATCTCCATATATATATATATATATATATATATATATATATCCAAATACCTAAAATAACATTTATTCTTAGTCAGAAAGTCATGTATCTTGGCCAATTTGCAGGAAGGTTTCCATATTTCCAGTGATGAGTTCAGTATTACCTATTAACGAGACATGGGGGTTCCCTGCATCATAATCTCAAGGGTTAGGTAGACAGTCCTCTGGCACACTGCTTGACTGCACATAGGCAGCAGTGGGATGAGGATGGCTGAAGAGTCTTTTGAGCTTGGCTTGCTACATTTTTCTGTGAAGAACAAAGCTACAGCTGATATTTGAGCCTCCTACCAACTTTGCCTCATGGCTTCACAAGATGAGAGACTGCCACAATAGATGGCTGTTTGAGGTTTAGCAGCCTGGAATTGACATTTTATCCCTGAAAACAAACCACTGAAGGGTGGAATAGCTGTAGGTAGACTTAGTAACCTAAAGTCTTCAACTTAGCATTCAGCCCTTCTCCTGTGAGTGCCTAAGTCTATTAGGAATAGTTTTGACTGCAGTGCCAGGGTGTGTTCTAGAATCACTTGGTGTATGGATCCCTAGTTTATCCCCACCCAAAGATCCTCCCTCTAAGTATTGTAGAAAGAAAGAAAGAAAGAAAGAAAGAAAGAAAGAAAGAAAGAAAGAAAGAAAGAAAGAAAGAAAGAAGAGAGGGAGGGAGGGAGGGAGGGAGGGAGGGAGGGAGGAAGGAAGGAAGGAAGGAAGGAAGGAAGGAAGGAAGGAAGGAAGGAAGAAGAGATCAGGTCCAAATAAGTTTTCATTTTTTGCTCATCTTCCTTACGCTTCCCATACTTTCTATCATTTATGCTTTTGAGAATCTAATAGATATCTGATCTATTATATTTGCAAAGTAATATTCTTGATTCTCCCTCCTTGATCCTATCTAAGTAATGGAACTACCATCTTCTGAGTTGCTGAAACCAAAAATCTAGATGTTATTCTTAGTTTTAAAGATTTCAGTCCCCCTTCTCAGTTGGATCAGGAATCTTTAGAATTATCTATCAATGTTTATTCTCACCTTTTTTTTCATCTGCCACCATGCAACTTGCCACCCCTGTCTGAATTGCTCAATCAATGCTCTGCACCTGAAACATTCTCCCACTGAAACCTGAGTGTTGAGCTGTTAGCTTCAGTTTTTTTTTTCTTACTAGGACAAACCTTTCCCTGTTCTGGATCTGCAATAATTTCCTTACATTGTTCAAGTATGCACGTCATCTGATGCCTGACCAGCCCACCAGTATATGCCCCCTCTGCCCATGGAAAGGGAATGGGGTCTTTGCCTACAGCACAAGAAGGGTGTGCACAGCCCTTCACCATGAGTTAGCCATCAGGAGGGAGCCGCTGGCGGAAGGAGACTACAACACACTACCGATGCAGGTTTTTCTGCATCTCTTCTCTTGTGTATGAGTAAAGTTGTCCCAACCGATGCCTTGTATGCTGAGTCCTTCATGGCGACCTGGAACCCAGAGAAGATGTAGCAGAGAGAGGTCTGTGGGCTCCCACTTGTGGTGGTTGGCATCGTTATAGTCTTTGCCATCCTTTAAGCAGTGGGAGTCCTCCGTGAGGACTGGTGGCTGGTACTTCCCACTCCACACACCAGTTGTTAATGCTGCTGGAATGAGCCTCCGCAAGAACTCTGTGTGATTGGTATCCTTTTGTTAATCAAATATCACTTTCTCCAGGACGCCTTCCCCAGGACCCAACCACCCAATTAAAGGTATCTAATTGAAAGTATTCATGCATTCTCTGTTAGTACATTGCATTGTTTTTGTTTTTGCGGGGGGGGGGGGGCTTTTTTATCAAAAGCTTCATGACAGCAGGGATCTTGGTCTTCATCCCTGTCATAATCCCAGTGCCTAGACTGGAACCTGGCTCAGAATAAATACCTATTACAGTACTTACTAAATGAGGGAATCAACAACTAATTACAGTACACTTCAGTTCTTATATGATGGTGTTTGACTATGGTAGTGTTTGTGATGGTGTTCAAATAATTACCTTTCAATTTCTTTAGGTTGTGGCAACCATGGAGATGGCCCACTTTCCAGAAAGAACTTGACCTTCAGCTACACGGGAGACAGTGAGCTGACTGGTTTCCATTGTTAGTGCCACCAGGGTCCCCTTCAGCTTGGAAAAGTGAGGCCAGCTCTTCCTGGAAAGCCCCAACCAATGACTGAGTATGGTGTGAATGCCAGAGTTAATTCTCCCCAGCGCAAGTCACCTCCACCAGGAAATGTCCCTCTGCCAGGAAATTCTTGCTTTGGAGTTTCTGTGGGCCAGACTTTGTGAGGACTGCCCCATGGTCTGAGGGTCTCCCTGCCCAATCCTGCTTCTCCTCCCCTCTTCTTTCTCAGGGGCTAGATTGCATCATGGACTGAAAGTGTTCCCCATCCTCACCTGCTTCCTCTGCCTTTAGTCTCTCACAGGTGCAACTCCCTGGTTAAACCTCTTGCAGACCTCCTCTGTTCTAGTGTCTGGCTTCCCAGGTTCCATGCTCTTGTTGGAATTCTTTCTAAATTTGAATGGGGCCACTGCATCATTTTGGTAAATAATGGAGAAGCGGTACTTGAAATCTGTTTATTGCTTAAAGATCTCAAACTCATTTAGAGTCTTTGTGGACCTAAGGGATTGTTCTTCAGTCACAAACTTTCAACCAGGAAGAGAGAGGTTCAGTTCAGGCATTATTGCATCAGGAGTGACACTCACCAGTTGCTTTAGCTGAGGCCAGAGAACTTTTGTACAGCTGTTACTTGGGAATTTTTTAGTTAACTGATATAAATGGGAATGGAAGAAAGCACTAAATATTTATTGAGAGGCAGCCCTGTGCCAGACTGTGTTAGAAACTATTGACCAGATCTCACTCAGTTGTCGCAACGACTTTGAAGGTGGGTAACAACATCTTCATTTTCATAGAAGAGAAATAGGATTTTCTATGGATTTAGTAACATAAGCACTGATGTTAGAACTCAGACTTTGGATTTTCTGACTCCAAGGCCCTTTTTTTTTTTTTTTTTTTTAAATCACCATGCTGCCTCCACGTGGGAGGGCTCTTTCAATTCAGGATCTAATAATGGCAGCAAAGGGACCAGGTGTGAACTGATAAACTTACATTCTGGAATAAAATATTTACAGCTTACAATCAAAATTTGAGCAAGCATACATAATATAGCAAAGTGGACAGAATCCATAGTGTGGCTTTGTGTGAATTACAATTCCTTTTTACTGATAACTGAAAGTCTTAGCCAAAGGTGGCTAGGAGAATTGTAATTCTTTTGGTCCTGCCCAGATCCTCTTTCTTTTATTTTTTTGTCTTGGTGCAGAAGAAGGTGTTGTGGGTTGTCCTATTCTACACCCGCTCCAATGCCCCTTTAGGTGTGTCTTCTTGCCCTGAGGAGGACAGGACACTAACAATCACATTTTACAGACTTCCTTGCAGCTGAGGCTCTGTACCTGCTGAGGTTCTACTAATTAAATGCATGTGAGGCTTTTATTTGGCGCTGATCCATTTTATTGTTACAGATCATGGTTCAGGAGTGAGTAGCTATGGCAGCAGCTTCCTTGGTGGACCCATTCCCAGCTGTGACTTTTGAGAGTAACTCTTAAAAGCTCAGCCCAGAATCATCCATTTATTGGTTCCTTCAGCCTTCCAATTCTGTAATCTCTGTGTTTACAATATTAAATTTATTTTTGTTTAAACTTACTGGATTATTTAGAGCAATCAAGGAATTTAATCAATGCAGTTCATAATTCTAGGCCTGCTTATAGAGGAATGAATAGTTCCTTATATAAGAAGGGCCAATTTACAAATTTCAGAAAAATCTTAGTTTATCTGTTGGTAGTTGCACAAAATTTCCACTTCAAGTATGAGTTTCCATAAACCATATTGCTATAGCTCTTGCCACTTTGCTATTTAGCTTTATTATTGCACAGATTTATCAGTAATGCTGGATTTTTAGGACTTCACTTTCCTATAGGGTGCACACTGCAAAATTCTAATTGAGGATATTTATTGTCAAAAATGTTCTGCATTTATTTTCTTGAGTGTTTCCCTAATTTGCACCTCAGGACTGATAGAGAATTTAACAGTTGCATTTGTTGTAACCTAAAGAGTTGTTCCTGGAAACATACCCCTCCTCCTGGGCAGAAGTTATAAGATGCTGATGCTTCTTGTATTTCTTCCTCAACCTGTCTCCTCAGACCCCCGCGCATCTTTCTCTCTTGATGCTATGATATCACTCTGGTTGCAATTTTAAATCCTCACCTGAAAATATGTTTATTGATTTTTAGAGAGAGAGGAAGAGGGTGAGAGAGAGACAGAGAGAAACTATGATGTGAGAGAAAAACATCAACCCATTGCCTCCCATATGCACCAGGATCGGGGATCAAACCTGCCACCTAGGTGAGCCACGACCGGGAATTGAACCTGCAGCCTTTTGGTGTACAGGATGACGGTCCAATCAACTGAGCCAACTGACCAGGGCCACTCTGATTACAATTTAATCATTTCAGGCTCACCTTATTTGGGCTACCAAGTGTATACATTTTTTTATTATTTAAAATATATTTTATCAATTATGCTATTACAGTTGTCCCATTTTTCCTCCCTTTATTCCCCTCTGCCCTACACCATCCCTCCCACCTGCATTCCCTGTCCCATTAGTTCATGTCCATGGGTAATACATATAAGCTCTTTGGCTTTTATGTTTCCTATACTATTCTTAACCTCCCCCTGTCTATTTTGTACCCACTATTTATGCTTTTTATTTCCTGTACCATTTCCCCCATTCTCCCCTCTCCACCTCCCCACTGATAACCATCCATGTGATCTACATTTCTGTGATTTTGTTCCTATTCTAGTTGTTTGCTTAGTTCGTTTTTGCTTTTTTAGGTTTGGTTGTTGATGGTTGTGAGTTTGTTGTCATTTTACTGTTCATAGTTTCTGATCTTCTTTCAAGTTCAAAGGCTACTCTGTGGCACTGGTTTTATCTATTTTCTATTCATGATCCCCTGATTCAGGAAACAAATCCATTAAACCAAACAGGATTAAGCTGCAAGGCCTGGCTTGGTCCCACTGTCAGGCATCCGTCTCCCTGCTGGTGATAAAGGGCTCTTGTGCAGCACCCTAACCCTTGACTGTCCTGCTGCCCAGGCATAAGCGAGGCCGAGGGCAGCTGAACACCACACACTTCTCTAATGTGTCACAATTACAGAGACAGCTGTGCTAAGTAACTTTCCACGGATCTGCTCTGAAAACTTGCAGTGTGTTCAATAGCCCTCAAAATGTTTCATTTGGAACCTGTGGTGAGGGGGTATGGCGTGGTTATACAGAGCTCTGGCAGAATAAATATAGTCACCTCAAGAGATTTCACTTTTCCGTGGAAGTGTATAGAATGTAAAAGAGTTTGGGCTCTTTCAACTTCATTTGTACCTCAATTTAACACACTGAAAGAAAAGAAAGGGAAATCTCACAGATAGCACAGGTGCTGAGTGACTGCAAAGCTGGATCTCCTACATTGCTAAGAAACAGGCACTTGCCTTATTGGGAACCATACTTTGCATTTACAAAACAATGACCTTCCCAGGCATTCTAAGAGGGCTATGTACATAAATCATCCCATTAGCACTGCTGGTGGTGCCAGGCACAGTGCTCATTGTCAGCCACGGCTGGTAACAGAGCCTGGAATGCTACTCATCTCCAGGGTCATCTTCAGTAGGACACCAATGTCCTCCACTTGTCCCTGGTGAGAGGGACTTTGAAACCCAGATCCTGGGAAGAAGCACTAATTATTTACTCAGAATATAATCCTAAAGCTCACCCAGATCTGTAAAATACCTCATGTTATTACTAAGAGCACCACTTCCTAAGTCCCAGCTTTGCACTTCAGAAACAGGTGAAAATGAGATCAGAGGGAGGCAGCGACGGGCTCTCAGGACTCCGGCACTGGTTCCCCGGCTGCAATTCATTATTCTTCCAGTGGATGCAGAGGAGCACTTCTCTTTCAGGTGACAGGGATGCAGTATGATGTTGAAGGCCTCATTTTCTCTGGCAGACCCACACTGCAGTTGATAAGGAACTACTATGTAAAAGCCAACAGAGAATGCTTAAATGAAGATGGGCAGGGCACTAGTGGGCCAATGAATCATTTAATTTTTCCAGTACAGGAAATAGCCTATTTCTGTAGATTCCTCTTGCATTGGTGGAAGTGGGGTTCTTGCAATGTCTAAAGGTAAAGAATTTCCTAAGACCCACATGGGAGGATGGGGCTGTGTGGTATGGTTCACTGATGCTGTACAATTAAGGGGTTACCATGCTGAATTCCCAATGTCCTGTCACCATCCATCTCACCATAGAAAAATAACAATCTTGTCTTCAGTTGGGCAGGATGAAGGCCACTGCTCAGAGTTTATGGTGCATATTAAAGTCCAGTCCAGTCTAGCATCCAGCTAGCTTCGTGTGTGTTTCCAGCTGTTGTCCATTGCTGTGCTTCGGTATTCAGGCTCTCTCCTGGCGGCTATGGGCCACCTGGCTGCTAAGGCCACATGACTATGGAGAGAACAAGGCCATGTACTATGTGAGTGTGGGTCACGAGCAAGAGAGAGCTTCGTTGTGCCTCTAGGGTTATAACCAGGAGCTTGGGTTTGGGATGGACCAAGTGCTTTCTCAAATAAACTTCTCAAGTTTTCATGGGCTTTGGATGGGTTTATAGCCCGAGTTAGACTGATCGGCTTCTTTGGTCCAGCACCTACCTCAGTGCCCCTCAATCCGGTATCAAAGATGGGGGAGGGAGGAGTGTTAAACTCCTTGGTGAAGCAATGCTATGATCTCCTGGAGGGTGAAGCTATAGCTTCCTTGTTGGCAATAAAGCGTCTGTTATACAGTTCATTAAGCTCAATGTCTAAGTCTCTTTTATTCCACTTCTCGATACAGACAGTGACACTCTTAGGAAAGCACAGTTTTTTCCTGTTTATTCAGGGGCCAAGGAAGTGGGTTCCTTGGTCTCAGGGGCTGCTTTGTCCTTTGGAAGGCACTCTAGTTGTTTTATCACAGAGGGTAGTAGGAACTTAGCCCATTTGGGTGACTATATATTTTGGGTTGTCCTTTCTTGGGGGCAGAGAGGAAAGGATTGCTGACATACACCAACTTATTTCAGTATGATCTGGGACAGGTATTAGACCCTCAATAGTTAGAAACCACCACCATCTTCTATCCTCTTCCTCTCTAGTTGCATTTCCAGATGCTTCCTCTATTCAGGGGCCTGTATGCTTCCCATTCCCCAAAGATGCTCTGCTCTGGGAACACTCCACACTCTTTCATGTTTCCTGCCTTTGCTTTGCCTTTGCCTCTCACAGTCTGTGGGCAAGCAGAGGCCCTCCTCCCTGCTGCCCTCCCCACCTGACCATGCCGTAGTACAGTTCAGTTGTCATCTCTGTGACTCCTTCCCCAGCCCCATAGGCACGCTGAGTTGTGGGAATGTCTTCATGGCACTCTGAGCTTACCTGGACTGTGCTGGCCTTCACATTGTGCTCAATGATTCACCTGTCTATCTGCTCTATTACCTTGTTAACTCCTCTAGGGAAGGGCCCATATCTTATTTATTTTTGCATCTTTAGGACCCCTAGATGGTAGACACTCATTGAAAGTTTCTGAAAGGAGAAATGAATACAGTTGCTTGTTCACTGGGTGTGGGTCCTGGCTGTAGTCTCATCATGCTGTGTATCTTTAATTAAGATATAACATGTCTCTATTCCAGCTTTTCATCTGTTAAAAAGGAACGGGTATGAAAATCATACAGATACATCTTAGGGGACCTTGTAGGAATTAGTAAACTAGAGACTTATGCAAATGTTCATTTTTAATAACTGCCAGACCTTAAGATGTGGCTGAGCTTATGCTCAGGAGCCAGCCAGGCTGCCTCAGCCCACCGAGGCATAGATAATCAAATGCACAGTGTCTCTGACAGCTGCTGATCACAGACACCATTAAAAAAGAAATGGTCATAATGCAGGTGACAAAGAGAGAGGCAAACTTTCTGAGTGGCAAGTTAGTACCGTGAGGAAAAGTACAAAGATGCAGAGGACTTGCCCAGAAGGCATGGCCAACTGTTACCTTTGGCTGTGGGTGGAGGCTTTTGGAGAAGAGAGGACTGATGTAGATAATCATTTACAATTTATTAAAAATAATTGGTGAAGTTTACAGACATTTCTTGCAAACATGCAACTGTCAGGCATGAGTGAAAAAGAAACATTTTCCCAAATTGTGAGAAATTCTAATGTCATGGCAAAAAATCAGGAGTCTGATGATTAAATGTGGAGAGCTGTCATCTCGGCATTATATTAAAATAACTTGCCTCAAGCAAGTGCACAGTATTTCTTCCTTTAAATCTGTCATTTCTTGGGAGGTCGTTGCTCCGGTTGGCTGCACCGGTGGCTTTGTAGCCATGGCAGTTTAACAGCAACTGGGACACGTAGAGACTTTCTGGAGGCAGTGTAGGGGTGATTGTGGGGTGGGGGCTTGTTAACCATGGTGTGGCTGCAGCCAGCCATCTGCAGGTCTCTCTCTTTGTGACTTAGTGGGGCTCCGGCATCTGAAACTTAGAGCAGAACCCGAGCCGATCCATTATTTTCAGCAATGTTCCTCAGACAGCCATGTCAGGCTGCAGGCAGAATGAACTGCATTTGTTTTTGAAATCTATTGCTTAATAGGATGATCAGTGTCTTATTTCAGCCTCTAGTCATGATACTTTTAATGATGTCCACAATGTGCTGCTTTTACATGCAAACCATGTAGACAGAGGCAGAAGCTTAAATTGGCATAGGAGCAAAAGGGCAATGCTAGACTAGGGAGACATCCATCTCTGCTCTGTTGAATGGATCAGATGTATCCTGGCATGTGTCTCTTTCCTCTCGCCTTTTGCTCGAGAGGCCGTTTAACCTCCTTACCTAGTCAAATGTTTCCTGTGGATCCCAGGGTAGCCCCTCCCTTTCTCTATTTCCTCGACTCCTGTGCATAATATAGCGACAGGCTCACTGATTCCTGGAAATGCTCACGAGTAACACTTTGGTTTGCACCCCATTCTGGGCTTTGGAAAGCACATTCACATCTAAGTCCTATGTGTCCCTAAAACAGAGAGGCAGAGCTGACTCAGTAGCAGTGGTGCTTTGCATTTGCTCAGCCATTCACAATGTGCAAGACCTGTCTACACGTACTGTGGCTCAGTTTGGCCTTGATTCTTGTGATGGTATGCCCACAACACAGGTGAGAAGAGCGAGGTAGAGGGGACAGCTGGAACAATTACCAAGAGCATGGAATTGGGGCTGAAGTCTGTTCTATTGCTTATTTCAGTGTGACCAGCTTCCTAACTGTCAGAGCTTCAATTTCTTCCATAAAATAAGGGCAGTATCGCTTCCTTATAGTATATTGTGAGGATTAAATACGATCATGTACAGGGAAAGCATTTCCTATAGAGGGTCTTTAATAATCAGTGGCTAGCACTATTAGTGGTGGTATGACAGAAATAAAGATTACAAGGCTTGAGTGAAGGCACCGTGGTCAGGGCTAGAAGTTCACAAACCTGGTTATGGGGTGGCCAGTTCTGAGCTTGCCCCGCTTTCTTCCCTGACCTTGCTGTCTTTCTGAACGCCTAAGGCGTGTGCATATTTTCTACCTTTCAGCAGTTTCAGAGACAGCCTGCGAGGATATAAAAAGCAAGTGAAGAGCCTGCAGAAACACAGGTGCAGTTTAGGGTCCCTTTGCCAAAAGTGCAGCATTTATTCAAAGCCCTTCAATTCACCTCTCCTTGCCTGGCCTGGCTGGAAACGCCCCCATCATTGCCTCTTCAGCCAGGGGTGACGTTGCCTGAGCCATCTGAGTCTGAAAGAAGGACTCACCTTGACCTTCCTCTTTCCCACAAGACTCAACACAGATGAGGCCATCAAAAGCATCATCGTTCCTCCCTCTCTGCGTGTCTCAAAGCCCTCACTCTGACCCCCATCGATCAGCCCTAAAACACAAAATCAACAGAGTTCTGCTTTTCTGTTTCATGCAGAAAAATCAACACTGACTGGCATCATCAGCCAAGCTCACAGAAATATAGAGTAAAAGTGGGAGTACCTACGACTCCTCTGCCTCCTCTCTCAGATCCTCTTAAGCCTTTCCTTTGTCCTGGTCCTGGATGACAGCTGTGGGGCAGGGTGAAATCCTGCTGCTAAGTACTAAGTAGGAGAAGTGTTCATTGTCATTCCCACACAGAGGGTGCTTCGAGCTAGTCGGTGACTGACAGCCTGAATAAGCAGTTATTTCTCCAGGCTCAGGCACAAGAGGCACATGCAACCCACTGCCTGACCTTATGCAGCTGAGCTTGGCATTCTGGGGCCAGCTCGCTGCCACCGTTGCCTGTTAAGGTTAAAATATTGTTGAGCTGATTGATGATGAAGCTCTGATCGTGTTACTCTCCTGCTGAAATAATTTTTGACTGTGCGCCAAGTCCTACAGGATCAGGTCCAAATGCCTTATTCTGGCATTCATGGCTTGTCATGATCTGACCCCAATCTACCTTCCCAGTTGTATCACTTGTTACTAGGCTTCATGAATTCTGTGATGCAGACAAGCTGAACTGCATTCCCAACCTGCCCCATGATTTCTCACCTCTGTCACCACTAACATGGTTCTTTCCCCTGGGATACTCATTTTCCTGACTGTCCATGTCTGAGTCAGCTTGGGCTACTGTAACAAGATACCATAGACTGGGTGGCTTTAACAATAAACATTTACTTCTTGCAGCTCTGGAGGCTGAGAAGTCCAAGATCAAGGTTCTGGCAGCTTCAGGTCCCCCCATCAAGAGTCTTTTTCTTGCCTTGCAGACAGCTAGCTTCTTGCTGTGTCCTCGAGGGATGGAGAGAGAGCTCAGATCTCTTTCTTTTTCATAAGGGCACTGATTTCATTATGGCAGCCTCTCACCCTTATGACCTAATCTAAGCCTGATTACTACCCAAAGGGCCTATCTCCAAATACCATCATGTTGGGGGTTAAGGCTTCAACAGTTGAATTTTGGGGGACAAACATTCAGTCCACAACAATGTCTAATCCTATCAACCCTACAAGCTCCAGAGAGTTCCCTGTTTTCTCCAGCTATAAATCATTTTTCCTCTTCTCAACTTTTATAACACTTTGTGCATACCCCTCTTAGGACATTTATGCTTTCTGTTGTGTTTTGTGTGTGTTTTACTTTCTTTACTAGATTCTGAGTCCCTCGATGGCAGGGGACATATATTTTTATTCCATGAATGACTAACTTGTAGCTCAGGGCTCTGATATCTGCAGAATGCACCTAGTAAAAGCTTGTTATTAAATAAACAGATGTTCCTATCTGTAGGAGAACCTTGAGTCTGTTAATGCAGGACTTACATTCATGAAAAATGGTAAAGCCAGGGTCCATTCCAGTTGTCTCATGCCTGGCTGGCTATTAAATATTTAAATATCACCCCAAGTTGAGGGACTGACTCATCATGTGTTTCTACACTGTTCTGTAAGGGGATGAATTATATACCTTTCTTCAGTATTGGTGAGAAATCATGTAGCTGCATACATACACACATACGTGCATACGTACATACATGCATACATACGTACATACATACATACAGACACATTCACACTTACATGAAAGTGATTTGGCCAAACTGTAAAATAACCTGCTATCACTTTGGTGCAGTTTATGTTGTTAGTATAAAAACATCCATAAACAACAAGATGTTAATAATTCTTCCTCTTTACATTGACCCCTAAACATACATTGAGATCTAACATTGCACTAAGATCCCAAAAGACTGTGGAAAGCATCCCAGGAGGAGAACCTGCTTACTGTGCACGGTATTGCTGGGAACTGGCCTTTCGAAACTCGTGGCCAGTGACTGTTGCCTCCACCACCACTGCTGCCGCCACAAAGGGGAGCAAACATGCCTCTCCATCTTTTATTCAAATGGATTTCAATTATTAATTTTATTTACAGCCTCCATTGTATATTCTCCTGGGTACACAGGAGGCCCAGAGAATTCAGATGTTTTGGAGATTTTCTAATATTTAATGCAATAAAATATTACCTATGTGTTGTTATTCTCTAAAGTGAAATAATTAGTCAAAATACACGTTCTTGTGGAAACCCATAAATGTAACTTTGTTTAAGGAAAATGAACTCAACATTCTCTAGGAAGCTGTTACTCGGCCACACCAGGGCTGTTCTCATTTGCATAATTGCAGGTGGCAGGATGTTCGCCTGCATATTTAAATGGTATGTATTTCCATGTCGTTAATGAAACATCACCAAAGTTCAGGAGTGAATCTGTAGGTTATCCTGACTACTGATTCACTTGTACCAAAAAGCAACTGGAGCATAAGAATAATTGAGATGACCTTTAGCTTCAGGGTTGCAAGTTACATTACTAGTCATCATTACTCAAACACCAGGAACTAGGCACTGGACAGAATGTAGAAAGGATTCCTCACCATCAAGCCACTGCCACCTGAAGCATGAAGGAAAGAGCAATGGAGATGTCTTCTAAACACTGGCGTTAGAACACCGATCCTCCTCCTTCTTGCTCCAAAGAAGCCCTTTTAATTTTCATTTCCATGCTAACAAGGTAGACCTGTCCTGCCTGTGTTCTGATGAGGTTCTTTCACGCTCAGGGTCTGGGGAGCTTTAACAGAGTTAGATGTACTCTAACAGCAGGTCACCTTAAAACATTCTATAATAGGATTAAAATAAAAGAGAAATGCTCTTGCAGTGGAGTGGCAATGATTATTTAACACGATTCAAGTGCTTGGTGGGAAGAGGCAGCACAAACACAGCAGATGGGCCTGCCGTGTGGGTGCGTCACCTTCTCAACTATCAGGACATTGTGTTGTGATCATGGATTTTTGGAGCTCAGCATTGAAGGATGTCCAAAAGTTGTACAGCAAGGCCCTGGGAAAAAGGACCTCATCACTGCCAGAGATGAATGTATTGATTTGTGCTTGCTTCTGTGCCTCCTGACTGTCTGCCCCACCCAGACAGTAAGCCCTCTCTAGGAAGAAGGGGAATCTCTCTGCTTACTTACGTCTTAATTCCCAGTATCTAGAGTTGTACCTGGCACATTATAGATGCCTAGTGAATATGAGTTATCTGAAAGAAAGGGTTTCATGCATGGGCTGTGCAGTTAGATTATTAAAATGTGACCTTGCACAAGTTTCTTTATGATATTAAGCACCGGTCTCTCATCCCCAAAATAGGAATAATAATACAATAATTTTTCTAGTGTACTCATCAGGATATCTAAAACAATTAAAGCATGACCCCAGTTTCCATATCTGCCAGACTGGGCTCCACAGACAGCTATTTGGAGTGGACATGCGAGTTAGAACCACAGGTGTAAGATCTGGGGTAGCAGAAATGTTCTTGGAGGTCTCTGCTTCCTCCAAGGCTCACTCCGAAGATTCAGCTGCAGGGCGTCTGGTGAGATAGCAGGTGGTGGTGATATCAGAGGGAAGGACACAATTAGAACATACCCAGAGGGGGTCCTGGAGTGAACCAGTTGAACCCAATCCCTGAAACTCACAGCATCTGTGTCATCTGGGATACAGGGAAGAAGGTCAATGGAGCGTTTACTTTTGGAATCTGGAGAAGGAGCATTCAGAGTGGTCATGTGCTTGGTGTCATCCAGATCTATGTTATCTTGACATCCTGTCCTTATGAGCTTTATTCTGCCATCTCATATTTAGATCCTCTGACTAAAGCAATTATTTCCATGCATTCCTGCCCTGGCAAGCTTTCCATCTTTCCTGGTCATCCGTGTCTCTGTGCTGGTAATTCTCCATTTGCCCAGCCCACCAGATCCCATGTCCTCCCTTCTCTGACCTGCTCTGTGCCCTAGCAGACTGGCCCCCACACACTGTATCTCCCTACTCCCTTTGATTTCCTCTTTGATTCTGTCAATGGGAAACCTTGGCAAGAGATCCGAGGGTGGAATTTTTCTTGTCCACTCACTGACCGCTTTGGCACCATGGTCTGGCAATAGTTTTATTCCCCCACAACTGTATCTTCTTCCTGAAGGCCCCTGACTCAAGACTCCAGCAGTCTTTGAGCTCTGGGAACAATGTTTCCTCCCATTGCCCCTTCAGACCTGGGGACAGTAAAGGCTTCCTGCTATGTCTGTCTTTTGGTGCTGCATTCTTTATGGTTCCCTTAACTGTGTCCAGACCTCTGCAAACAGTCCCCTCATTCAGTCTCATAACTTGTACTATCTGAATGAAATTCTGTTGCCTGCTGGGACTTTGACTGATGAACCCTACGGTGGTGGCTATATTTAAAGACACTTCAAGGTGTAGTCCTTTCTCTCTCCTTTCCTTCACAGCAAACTTCCTGAAAGTGTCTTCTTTGTACTTAGGATGTTTTTATTGATTCCCCCAGATACTTGCTCTCCACTGGGAAATCTCACACATCTCTAGTACACTCAGCAATCTCCCATGAACTGACCATCCTATAATTCATTCATTTGTTCAGTAGATGTTTGTTCAGTACCTAATATGTGCCAAGCACTATTGTAGGCTTTGTACTCTTGAACAAAACACCCCAAGATTCATACCATTATGGAGCTTATGTTTTCTGGGATCAAATCTGTGCTACTAACACTTGTATGATCAACCTCCAGAGCTGTTTTTCTAGTTTCCCACTGGAGGACCTACAAACCCCAAAACCTCAGCACATCTGAACTCGAATTCATTATGATCAAACCCCAAACCCTTTCCATCTCCAGACTGGGCCTCATCCCCTCTCCACAGTTTTACTCAGTTTAGTCAGCTTGTCCTTTCCCTTCTTCTTTCAGCCCTGCTTCAGTTTTCTCCCAAAGGTCCCCCATACTACTCTGCAATCCTAAGTCTCTGTCCACAGTTCAGGATCTTGCCATCTCTCACCTAAACCAGTGCAAAGGCCCCTTACCTGACATGCCTGTCTGTGGCCTTTTTCCATTCCTCTGTATTGCATTCCTCTCTCATCACTAGTGCCAAAGTTAATCTCTAAAACACTGTTTTGCCTGAAGGGTTCTGCCAACTCCCCATTGCCACACTTCTTGGCAAGACGTTCAGTTTCCAACTGATTTGGATCAGTGAACATCTGCAGCCGGAACACCTACCAATGGACTCGGCACCCTTCTGCTTAGCTCCCTGACCAGCCTGGACACCTGGCCTCCTCACCTGTACACAGGCCTTTTTCTGGATTGCCATCACCTCCTTTACCCCGTTTCTTACCTCCGACTGACGTTACCATCTCTGTGATATTTCCCCCGACCCTTCCCAGAAAATTAATGGCTCCTGCCTTTTTATTCTCACAGTCGCTGTTCTTTCCAGCTTACCATGCTGCTTCACAGCTAGTTGTATGAGTGCTGAGTCTTCCAGCTGGAGAGCAGTGTGACCCCTGGAAATTTTTGGAATGCCTGGTGTTTAGTACAGAGTTTGGTGTAGAATTATCAGGGCAAAAACAGACATGGATAACCATCATTGTCATGTTGCCTTCCAGGAAAAGCACCTTCTGAGACCCGACTCCTCCTCTTGCTGCCGCCCAGCCCACTGTGCACAGCCACTGTGGTGGTCATCTGTCCACAGGGTATGCTCCTGCCTCTAGCTTTTGTTCCAAACAGGTAATCGGATGATATGAGATAAAATATCACCTATGGTTTAACAACTTTCTGAGCTCTGATTTACTGTCTTTACTATATGTACTGACTTACATATTTATTTATTTTACTTATTATGTGCAGATCTGGCTGCAGAGACTGGAAAGCTAGAGCTACCTTAGGGAGGACATCAACAGGTAGCAGTTAGAAACCTAACCTTCATCTCTGGGCAGCCCAAATATTAGCAAAGCCTGAGGGCCACTTATATAGCTGCAGGGCCCTCTTCCTCATCCTCCCACCCTGTCTGCTGGCAGTTTTATCCCCCTTCAGATCTGACCTGAGATGGCTTTGGGGCAGGTCACTTGCAGTGGGGAGACAGAAAGGATGGAGAGGAATTAACAGTGATGGTAGTTCCTGTGTGATCCATATGTGCCTGGAGATGGCCTTGCTAATAATATCCTGGACAGAGCATTGCCAAAATCCTTTGCTCGCACTCCCAAGCAGCTTGGGAGTTGGACCAGACCCTGCTTGTATTGCCAAACATTGAAATGCTGTGAGGTTGGAGGCTGGCTTCAGATGCAGCGTTCTTTATCTAGGGTGATCAGATCAACTTATTTTCTATGTTCAACTCCAATTGTTTTCCACTGCCCCCCAAAATGAACAATATATAAACAATAGACAAGGGAGCTTGGCACAAGAGAAAGCCTTCTCTGGGCTGCTTTTATGAGATGAACCCAGGACCTGAGGTTACCTGTGTGTCCATAAGGGGTAAGCCAGTCGGTGCTCACTTTCAAAATCAAATGATCCCAGGGAAGGACAAAGCTTCCAGGTCAGAGCCTAGGGCTAGAGCTGCACAGAGATGAGGCAGGGTATATGCCTTGAATGGATGGGAAGGAAGATATGAAGGACAGGGGTGATGTGTTTCCTATTCCCCTCAGTCAGTAAGAGCTTTAAACTGATTTTGATTTTCTGAAGCTAAACTGGGTACCACATTACAGTGATACAGTATACACTTCACTGTGTTTCAGCACAAAGTGGATTTACAGTGGCTGAGACAGTCTGTCAGATTCCTGACAACCCCCAAATGGAGCTCACAGCTGCAGTGGCTGTTTCAGATATTGGGGCGGGGGGAACAACCTCCACCCCTGCATCTTACCAAAGAACTCTGGGGAGATTTCAAAACATCTGAGAGGGTAGGCAATGAAATTATACCCTTGAAACATCATAAGCAGGGGCCCATCCAGTCTCACACACCGCTCTCACTGTGGCCAATTCCCAGGGATAAGCCAGGTAATGAACACGCTGTCAGCCAAGGCCTGCTGTACTCTTCAAAATGGGCTCTCTTCAGCTATTCAAGAAATTCCAGGAAGAGTTTGAAGTGCACGGCCCAGAAATTGTTACAAATGCAAAATATTGATCTCACTTTCATTGCAATCTCAGGACTGAGTATTAGGCAACCAGCATGTTTTCATCTTCCTCACACAAAGGGGACAAAAAGGCCAAGAATTAGCTCAGTTTCTCCTTCTTCTCCCAGTTACTGTGGAAGGTGAATGACGTTCTGCGGTGCTAATCTGGGCATCGTTCAATTCGTGTTTCCAGGGGAAGTAAAAATGCATTTTCACATGAAGCTCTATTATTTCGATCATTCATATCCTTTTATTTTTATTTTGTAAAATTATTTAGCAAACACTGACTTTTATGTTCAAATATTGATATGCTATAAGGTTTATTTTCTTTTAGTAATTATAACTTGAGTAAATTGCTCTAAATGAGTATTTTCTTCCCCCTCCAAAATTCTTGTTTCATGTTTCTGATGAATGCATAGTCTAGGAAATGCCCACTAGATGGCAGTCTCACTGCATAGCTGAAGAACGTTGTTTCAGGGGCTTAGAAAAAACGCAGACCCTTTGTGTTGCAGCCAGCTGGGAAAATCCAGAAGGTGGCACATTTTAGCTATTTATGAAAGGGCAAGTGCAGAAAACAATGTTGCCTTTTAGAAAAATTATTTTTATTTATCTTTTCAGAAGGAGGTTATATACTGAATAAAATGATCTGTATGTGATATTTAAAGTATTTTGAAATATTTCACATTTTAAGAGTATGTAATACAAGCTGAAGGACTAGTGAAGCTAACAGTAACACAAAATCAAGGTGAAATTGACCAATAAATTGAGAACTCCATTACAGGAACAATTTCCCTGAGTTTGAGTCATAGTGGTTGAGTGATAACCTAAACCTGTCTAAACTTTGTGAAACATTCAAGGGGAAGATAGAAGGAGATAGTGAGGGCCACTGGCGGAGGCGGAGGAATGCAGTGTGGGAAGCGCTGTTTATATTTTTCACCAACTTTTGCAGGCTCCCGGAGGACTTTTGGCAGACCTGTGCTTTAGAGTTCAGTTCTTTTCAAGGTTACTGATTACCTGAAGGGATCCTGGTTTTAAAAATGAAAAATGACAGCTTGAATACAATAGTCCAATTTGGAGGGATCATGCACCCTAGGCAGCTTTGCTGACTATTGGGGGCATTTGCAGGGAATACAAAACCACATCCATTTTGCAGAAGACTCGGCTACAGTTTCACTATATCACCTGCAACCTCGGGCTAGTGCGTGCTAGCTTATTCTGAGGGAATATCTGTTCCTTCTTTGATTTTGGCCCCTGAGCAGTGTGGGTGAGCTTGCCTTCTTACCTCCTGCAGGAAGTACACATTCATGAGAAGGTGCTAGGGGTGGCTCGATGGCAGGACAGCAGAATGGTGGTTGGGAAGTCATTCTTCTGAGTGACAGCTGTACATGGCTCTTGGCACTATAATGTGTCAGGGAACCGGTGTTCCATCGGCATCATTTATCTCATTTAAATATTCCAGAGAGAGTAGCCCCCATTCCGAAGTTAGATTCATTTTCATCCTCATGTTCTAAAAAGGGTCTGGCAGCCTCTGTCAAACAAGGGGTGGGGCAGCGGGGAAGAAAGGAAGAGAGAGGGAAAAAATGATGAGAAAATGCAGCCAGTGAGTGATATATAAGGTGAACACAGAATTCAATGTCCAGGACAAGGACACCTGTGTCTTGGACCCCAGATATATAGCTCAGAGCTGATGGAGAAACAGGCAGAGAGATAATCTTTATCTCTGTTCCCAAGGCGTTAGAAATACCTGGGGCTAAATAACCCTGAGAAGAAAGGAGGAAATAAACACTGCTCTAAGGCACCCATGAGATTTCGAGTGCAGGCCATTGGCTGAGCACATTTTTTTTTCTCCTGAGTCACACCCTGAGTTCAGAGCCAGTTGGTTTATGGAAACCTCAGTAAAGTGTTTGGCTCTGGGCTAGGATTCTGGGTTTCTGCTTTATTCGGGAAGATTTGCTGGACTTTTACTTGGATTTACCATCTGAAATCTTTGCAAGAGGCAAAACAAGGTAGGGGCAGGGGGAGATTTTCACATTTGCCACAGCCTGATTTGTTCCTGGATAAACCAGGTTAAAACATTTATTTCTTTTTGTAACATTTCAAATGCCCACTCATATATGTGTGAGTTTATATGTGTTTGAGTGTTCCTAACCACAGAAACTTTGGGCTACTTTTCTTTTAAGTTAGTCATCACAGTGATAGGCTTTTAAAAATTTGGAATAATAATTGTTAGAATGATGAGAATGAACTTTGGTTCTCAGAAGACAGTGGCACATTCTGTGACATACCCTGTACTCGGTTATTGCATATTCCTCTTCTCCAGTATTTGGACCTGCTTCCCCACAGAAAGGCTCTGTGATTGAGGAAGTGAAAAGGGACTCGGAAAGTGCTTGGTAGCCACCAACTTGTGAAGCATGAAGTCCATTATCTTCATTGGTCTTTACATTCCTATAAGCCCCATCAGAGCCACATCAGTCCATTGGAATTCATGTTCTGTGAATTTCCTTGAATTGTCTGGAAACTATTTTCAATCCTCCCATCAGCTGGCTTAGTTAGCCTGTGACATTCACTAGTAAAGTGCTTCTTTGGGGACTCATATTGGTGTAGCTCAAGTAAATTCATGAGAACATTTAGACAAGAACCGTTTGCTGTGCCCACTGTGAGGAAGAGTTAGTTTACAAGGAACCTCGAAGGAGGAGGGAAGGGACGTGGATGTTGCTAGTGCAGCTCACCGTCTACTTCTGCTGCTTTTCTCTCTCAGCCCACGCTGGGTGCTCTTTCCTTCTCTCTGGACAGTAGGTGTGGCCACGTGATTATCTTTGGCCAAAGAGACATGAATACCATTTTTATTTTTAAAAAATTTTATTTATTTATTTTTAGAGAAAGGGGATGGGGAGGAGAAAGAGAGGGAGAGAAACACTAATGTGTGGTTGCCTCTCCTGAGCCCCAACTGGGGACCTGGCTCGCAACCCAGGCACGTGCCCTGACTGGGAATCAAACTGGCGACCCTTTGGTTCACAGGCTGGCACTCAATCCACTGAGGCACACCAGCCAGGGTTGAGTGTCACTTTTAGACTAAATATTTAAGAACCTGGTCTGAATGTCTATATTGTTCCCCTTACTGAAGTCATTCTGAAGAATTTTTGGAGAAGGAGTTTTCAGCAGCCTGAGTCCCTGAAGCAATCATGTTGAGAAAGCCCCTCCCCAACTCATGTTGGGCATTTAATAGAAGTAAGAAGTAAGCTTTTATCTACTAAACTACTCAGATTTTAGATCATTTGTTACTCCTGCAAAATCTAAATTCTTCTGATTGATTCATGGGAACTGCCTTCTGATTTGTTTTCTGTAGGCTCAGAAGGCAACAGTATGCATCTGCTTTACAAGGTTCTACATCGTGTGGTCTTCATTCCTTCAGACATATTCCTTTGTCTTTGAACAATGAAAGTCTTGTAGTTCTTCTGACAAGTTGGGCCTTCGCATGTATGTTCTATCCTACTGGCACACTCTAATCTTTCTGCTTCTCCTGCTCCCTCCCACCTATCATTTAGCTGCTGGCTGAAACATCACTTTTACAGGGACGTCCTCCGTGACTTTTTTGACTGCCCCTTTTGTATAGTCCCAAGCACCTTGTGACGTATTTATCAGAATGTTTAAACATTGTATTGTAATTGCTTCTCCTGGTATGTCTATGTGTCATTTTCTTGTTTCTTTACCATTGGATTTCAGTGTACAACTAATAATAAAT
Organism: Tonatia bakeri; assembly: GCA_004024845.1. Lineage (NCBI taxonomy): Eukaryota > Metazoa > Chordata > Mammalia > Chiroptera > Phyllostomidae > Tonatia > Tonatia bakeri. The sequence continues at coordinate 185,014 of PVIA01002335.1, read as the reverse complement.
GCTATACTGAAAAAAATAACAAGAGTGATAGAACACAGAGTAATTAACAACAGGGAATCTGGATTTTTTTCACATATGTTCTGCCTATTTTTCTCTGTGTTTCTTTTTTCTAAATTGGCCAAAATGAGAACATATTGCTAGAGAAGGTCAACAGCCAAGAAATGATCATTGATGCAGAGCTAGAAGGGGTCCAGTCACACCTTTGGCTTTTCACCTGCAGCTCTCTGCTGCGGGGCCACTAGACACTGCTTGGAAGCTGTAGTCCTTCTCTCTGTTATGTCTGGTCCATTAGTCCTCTGGGCTACTGCTTCCTCACTGTCCCTTGTATCTGTCTCTCTGTCCACCAGGGCCTCTCCTCTGCTGACTATATTGCTGTTGCTATTATTGTTGCTGTAGAGCAGGCTATGGGAAGACTGGAGTGGACAATGAACCTGACCTGGGGTAGAAATAGCTCACCTCTGACTCTGAAATGGTACTGAAAGCTCACACCTTAGGCAAAACCTTACAGGCAGGAGATGTTTGGAGATCCTTTGTTCTCTGGACCTACCAAGGCAACTGTCCATGGCACTACCCTGAAATACCTCATTCTCATTCTTATTCTTAATCTTAATGTTTAAGTAAGCAAAGAGTTAATTTCTTACTCTGCCTTGACTAATTTGTAATAACAACATTAATGCCATCACCATCAGAAACAAAAGAGTTAACATTTATGGCTTGTTTTTGATGTTTTCATGAACTTAGCTAGGGGCTTTATAAGTGCAATTTGATTTACCACTTGCAACAATGTTAACATGGAGTTGGTACTATTGTTGTTTGCACATGTCAGGTTAAGGCTTAGCCTGATGAGGCACCTTGGCAATGTGTCACAGCTGATAAGTGACAGAGATGGGACTTGAACCAAGGTTTTTTGATTCCTCACTCCAGGCTTTTTTCCCTTATGTTTTATGTCCAGGAGACTAAAACCCCTTCAAGTAATTATATAATTTGGAATCAAATTATATTAAGGAACGTGATTTTTGTCAAGAGCTCTTGATTGGCCTTCGTGTCACATTGAGTGAAGGGTCACCCTTTGGCCTATTCTGAAATCCAGTCTCAGTTATTGCCTAAATCTGGGAGATTGTACCTAATTTCAGGCTGTTCCTTTTGGCACCTCCTTTGGCAGAAGAAATTCTCCTGGAGGTATGATTTTGGCTGGCACAGAGGCAGCAACGGGACTTTTAAAAAGAAGCATTATGGGTTTTTGGCATTATCATTGTGGGGTGCTGAGATATAGTGAAACAAGGAAAGCACTGGGAGCCAAGGTCATTATGAATGTAATTCAGAATTTAAATTGGTATTTGTGGAAAAATATTCCTTCGGCCTGGCCGAACCAGGTTAAATCTCCATAGCAATTATATTTACAGGCAACTCCTCGGCTCCATCCCTTTGCCTGCGTGGGCGCAGTGAGTGTTTGAGTTAGTGGGCAGTAGGGCAGTGCATAAAAACAGACTATTGTTATTGCTCTCATTAAGTGAGACCCTGATTCTTTTAAGCCTGCTTTAATAAGAGCCTGTGGAAAAACAAGAGAAATTTCTGAATATCTGATTAATTTATATTGAGCAATTAATGAAGTGATATAGTTGACAGTACTCTAAGTATCACTCATTAGGTTGGCTGCGTGGGAGGCAGCCTTTGACTCGGGAAGGAGGCTATTAGAATCAAGTGCCATCATGTATCCGCAAGGCAGCCCAAGTGAGTCTTGTAAGCAATCAGGTTTCTGTCTTTGAGGCTTACAGAGGTGGTAAAGTCTACTTTTTGGTGGTGTGAGGCACAGTGCTGGTTTTTATTCTAGCAGAGGATGAAATTGCTGGAGAAATATCGTCATTCCCCCAGTTAATGTTTTCTTTAGAGACAAAGGCTCTGCGGCTGGTGGCGCTGCCTCTCTTCATGCATCCTGGCTGGGTGGAGGCCCCCCTCGGTCCAGAGTCCTGTGGCCTGAGGCAACCTTTGCGGGACCTCTGCTCCTGAATGTTCTTAGCTGCACCTCTCGCTGGGTTTACTTTGAGGCAATCAATGAAATGAAATCATTAAGAAATTGGTCATTACTTGGAATTTTCCCAAATACGTCTCCAAATACCTGAATTAGAGCCCCCTCCTTCAATGTTTAATCAGAGTGACTAGCTGAAACTGACCTGGCTGTTATAGGGTCACTCTGAATGGCTCTAATTAATGTGGGCTATTTGATTTCTGACAGGCTGCCTGAAGAGCAGGGAAACAATAGTTTCCCTATGATCATAGTGGCCGTGAGGGGAAAGGCAACCTGCGTTGGTGGGGGCTCCAAGTCTGTCCAGATGGAAACTGTTGAAAATTGAGGAAGCTCTGAAGCGAGTTTGGGGCAGTTGGGGCAGCAACTCAATCCTGAGGGCCTAGGAGTGTCTGGCTCTGGGAGAGAACATTTCATTAGGTCTGGAAATGAGGGATTAGCCAGGAGCCATTAATTGACTGTCCAAAGACAGAGGCTGATGTCATACAACAATTAGAGGGTTTGAATTGGTCCAGTCACAGAGGCAAGGCCCTGCCCGAGCTGCAGTGGTTGGACCTGTGTGAGCAGGTGGGAGGCAGCAGCAGCCAGAAGGTCTTTTCACACATGGGAAGGCCCAGATTCCCGGAGTACAGGGAAGAGGGCTGGTGGGGCAAGGGGACCACTGAGCCCCTGTCATGCCAGAGTTCAGAGCAGATCACCAGACCTGGGCTTGAAATTTGGTGTAACCTACACTTGGCAGAGGGAATTAAGAGGAAAGTCTTCTGTCTGGGACCAACATGGGCGGTGGGGGGGGGGCTGGTAGGATTAAGATGGAGATACCTGGAAGCCCGGGGCTGTTGTGGGCACTCCACATCCTGAGACATCTGGATTTCAAAGAAATTTGTTGGGAGGGGAATATGGGAACCCAGCAATTGTGAAGGCTCCTTAGATCTCAGGTCTGAAACTCATGTTTTGATTTGAAGCTACTCTGCAAATCTGCTCTCCCCTGGCCAGTATAGGTGTAACAAGAAGCCTACCTTTACTAAAACTCAAGCTGCTGTGAGTTGGAGGTAGAGATGGACAGAGAGATACCTGCTTCCCAGTCACTAGGAACACATCCTATAAAGCCCACCCTTTCCACTGGCCAGGATGGCGACATCCATCAAGGTACCCAGCAAACAGCTGCCAAATGAGGATGCCCTGAACAGTATCTGAACCCTTCACATCACCATGGCTTTAGATAACGTGTCCCAGCTGAAGCACTGAGGCTTTTAAAATATAAAGAATTCATTGAGAGGTTACTGGCAACATGTTCCCATTCCAGAAGTAAACTCTGTAACTCCAAATAAGTCCTATTCTCAGGTCTCTATATAGTGTAGCATCTAAAGCTTGACAGACTGGTTTGAATTTTATCTTGGCCACTCCCAAGCGCAATGACATTGGGCAAATGATTTCTTTCAGATAGCTCAGGTTTCTCATCAATAAAATGGGAACAAGCGATTGTTCTTGTAGAGTGCTGGAGATAATGGAGCAAAAGGCCTGGCACTGAGTCACTTCTTAGTAACTGGGAGTGGCACACGCATGCACGCCTCGGAAAGCCAGGTCACAGAGCTCTGCAGTGAACTTGCAGTGAACTGAGGACGTCAGAAACAATGGTCAAATGATTTTATTCACTTGGGTCTTTTCTTATTGATCAAAAACCACATGAAAACTTTCCATTAGAGGGTCTGGCACTTATTTTTGAATATATTAGTGACTGCACGCACTGTGGTTTCCATCCCTCCTCCTGTTCCCTCACCTCCGGGCGGGGTCTTGGTGTGAGGAGGCCTGCAGTGGTGGCAGAGTGCAACCATGGGAGGATGAACAGGTGGGAATCTCTGGTGTGCCCTGCACGTGCCAGAAACACCCAGAGACATCGGACTCCCCTTTGTCTTTTTTTTTAAAGGAAAAATTCAGTGAATTGCATTTTGCTCAAGTTTATGCCAATACAAAAGCCACACGGAGTCAGTTCAAAAGAGAAGATGGAACTTTTTGGTCCAATATTGAAAAAACCCCACTTTGCAGAGGTTAATTTTCTAAGAATGGCAGTTTTTAGCATAGTAGAATGATTATCTCACGATAGTGCACTGCTCCCTGGGTAGCAGCCACTTCCAATCACCACACCCTCCTACTCCAGGGAGGGCTCTTGTTTTGGGGGCGAGGGAGGAAGATGAAGATGTGGTGGTGAGTTCACACTGGGGAGGTGGATTGTGTCAACGAGGCTTCAGGAAAGCTGGGAGGGAGAGAGGAGATGGGAAGCCATTCAACTGTCAGGACAGATGAGCGACTCTGCCTAAATCATTGTCCTGAGTCCTGGGCAGCAGAACTGGTCAAGCAGCTGGAACATGAAGAAATGGAACTTGACAGTAACTTAATCAAAAGCTCTCTTCTGAGTAACAGCACACATAGGTACGGAGAGCGAAGGAGAAGAAGTTAAGTGGAAGTGGGAAGGGGTCTGATATCTGTTTACCTGGAGAAAGGTAAGGTCCTATGTGTATTTTGTCCCTCTGAGCATTTACTGATGATCAATGCTTCCTATTCTTAAAAGGGGCTTGAGGTTTAATATAATTCCCTAGGAAAGCGAGGATTTCTTCCTTGAATTGGCATTAATTACTTTTTAAATGTAAATTTTCAGCTGCAAGCCTTTTTTAAAATTACAAAAAAAAAAAAAAGTCCAAGTACATCAGGGTAAATCAAAGACTAATTGGTGACCAAATTATAGGTTTTAAAGCACTTTTTGGGCCATAAGTGAGTAAAAAATAATTAGCAAATATGAATACATGCTTTTTCTTTCATTAATGACTCATATGATGATAACCCATTTTTAGCAAAATAAAAACGTCCATTTTGGACTGAGGGCTGCAATTCCATTATGTGGGACTTTGTATTTAGTGATTGTTTGTTCACTGGCTGGTGGTTCCGCGCACTCAGACCGAGGTTGGTCTGACTGTCAGCGTGGCTGTCGTTCGAAGACACAGTAGAGACGGATGATCTTTTTGGATTCTGCAGATGGTATTAAATAAGATTATCCACAAATGTATTGCTAGGGCTTCAATTTTAGAAGTAAGCATAGAGTATTATAGAAAGCTAAAGGCTTTGTCTAGAGACCCATCCAAGACCTGAGGTAGAAACCGATCAGAGAACCCTCTCGGATGTTGTTTTGTCTGCTTGGTGACAGTTTCAGCCCCCTTCCTACCAGCCATAGCTATTTATATTCAGAGGCACAGACTCCACAGCTGTACAGAGAGTGCCTCTGAGTGATTCAGAAATCAGAATTTCTCTCCCTTGTTAGGGAAAATTTACAAAATTGTTGAAGGTAACAGTGGAGAAAAGGCAGACTTGTCTAGGGGTAGAGGAGACATTCTATTGTGCTCTTCATAGCTTCCTCTTTTCTCTTTAAAATAATATTACTTCCTCATCTCCCATTCCTGATAACCACATCTCTTTTGTAATGAAGCAATGATTTGGTCCTTATCTTGACCCTGCAGAAAAGATGTTTTCTTCTTGTCTGTTGCCACAAAACTCCCATGAGTCCACAGATCGGGGCCATTCTGTAAGTCAAGCTACTAACTGTGGCTGGAAGTAAGAAGAAACCTGGAGGCAAACCAGAAATCATTGCATGTTTGGCTAGACAGTGTCAGGAAGAGAGCAGTGTGACATGATAGAAAATCACTCATCAAGCGTGAAGACAATTAGAATCCAGGTCAGGGTCAACATTTTACTTGTTTGTTAAATGAGTATGTGATAGCGCCAGATTAATTGGTAATTATAGCAGGTCAGAAAGAATTGGGGATAAACATGATAACCCTGGGTGTTGCAGAGTGTGGAATATTTAAAATGCTACTCAGGATTAATGCAATGTTTACAGTGTGCTTTGTCACCAATGAGCTGGAGCATCACGAGCAAGTCGGTTCATGTTTCTGGACTCGGTCTTCTCATCTGTGAGAGAGGGTGCTGTCTGAGATGACTGCGCAGGTCCCTTTCAGCTATGAAATCCTGTGATTGCTGCAAGGGCCGTTTTCCCTGTGTCTGTGAGGCAGTAATGGCTCTGGGTTGGAAAATGATCTAACAGCATTGCAACATGAATGAAAATGTGTCTTTCTAAGAGTTTTGCTGAGAAAAGCCCAGTTTCCTGCATAGACAAACAAACCACCCCCAAATGGGGTGATAGTACTAGAAATGAGGAATGATACCGTGGCTTTGTATTCTTACCTTCCATGATAAAACAGTAGTGTTAAAAATCATAAAAATGTGCTGGTTTGACAAATGGCACATTTAAAACCCGATTTAGCAAAGGGTTTTTACCTTTGTAATTTTAAAACTGTCACTTGAACTAAAAATATAGGTGAGCAAGTTGGTCTTTCATATTTAATGTTTGCTTTTTTCCCTTTTTATTTACAATTCATTCTGGTTGGCTTTGATTAAAGAAATATCAGGAATGGAATGGTGAATGGCCAGTTCTTGGCTAATTTATGAAGAAGATGGTGGACATGACTCTTCCCACCACATCACAGTTGAAATTTTTTAATACCAGCCATGGTTGCCTTTGGCACATTAGCCGTATGTTACTCTTAACTATGAACACAGAATCAAATAAGAGTATTTGACACAAATAGGACAAAGATAACTGGGGGATTGTTTTCTCCCATAATCTTAATCTCAACATTTTACTTGTTTATTAAAATAAATACAGAGTAGCTTTAGATTAATTGGTAATTATAGCAGGTCAGAAAGCACTGGGGACAAATATGATAACCCTGGGTGTTGCAGAGTGTGGAATATTAAAAGCTGCTACTCAGGATTAATGCAATGTTTATGAAGTGCTTTGTCTCCTTAGGCAAGAACTAACTGGTGATTTTTGGCAAGTTGCTACATTTCTTTGAACTTTAGTGATCTGATCTTAGAATGAAGGAGCTGCAATAGGATGTAAGCATAAGCTTATCAATGTTCTGAAATCTCTAATTGTGTCTTTTATTCTTTTGCAAGGGTTTGCTCACTAAAGGTATTTAAATATTTGTCGGATTCAACAGAGTTAATGACTCGTTCAATGGGGCAGTAGAGCACAGGGGAGAGAACTCAGCTCCAGGTTCTGGGATTGGTCCTGGGCCCCACTGGTGTGGGGACCTTGGGCAAAGCACATTGTAAAACAGCTTCTTTGCTTGTGAAATGGGAATTTTAAGTTTCACTTTTAGGGTCCTTTTAAGGCTCAAGTGAGATAACAGAACTGAAAGCTCTCAAAAGACCATGTAAGTGGAAAGTATTAGTATAAAAAGGCCCTTTCTAAAGAATATTGATGGGGACATCTTTATGTACACATGCACTTCATTACTGAACTGTTTATTGAGTTATCAGCTGCTGTTAGCTCCTGATCCCAGGCTGGTGATGTATCATACGAACATGATACATGTGTTCACAGCAATAACAGACCTGAGTAATACTGATGCACTCGGGGCTCACGCCCTGAAAATCACTGTCTTCGGGTTCTGCAGACCAGTACGGTATTGTAGGGTCTCAGGGCCATCAGTGCCCTCACCCCGGGGTGAGTGTGGTCTTAGTAACTTCCTTCAGGGGGTGATTGAAACTCTGCTTGAACATCCTCAGTGAAGAGGGGGTAATTGAGGTGAGGGGAAGGAAACTGTAATATTGAGCAATCTGCTTGGTGCAGTTTGTGGTAGGTGCTTATGGCCCTTAGCTCATTTTCACCACCATGCCTACAAGTTAATTTTTATCATTCCCATTTTAAAGATGAAGAAATTGAGTTTAAATAGGTTAATTAAATTAAGAAACTAAATGGTAGAGTTGGGATAAAACTAAAGATTTTAAGCTGTCCACATGCCATATATAACATTTCTTGAGAAATTTATTATTTCCATTGACAGATTTTTCTCCCCATCTTTTGACAGCTCTGTTAAAAAACAAAACAAAACAAAAAAATAAACCATTCCTTATAGCTTATAGCTCAGAGCTAGCTAAGGGTATGGTCCCTGGGCCAGCATCATGGGCCTCCCCAGCAGCTTGTTTGCATGTAAACACTGGGCTCTACCCCAGACCTGCTGAATCAGAATCTGCATTTCAGCAAGATCGCTCGTGATCTATGTGCAGATTAAAGTTTGAAGATTCCTGTCAAGAGCACACAGAACTGGCCATATTCTTTTTATTTGCCATGATGGCTTTCTAACTACCTCTCCTGACTGCATTAGAAACTTTGTCCCAAACTAAAATATATGTCCAGGACACCCTTAACTCTGCACCTTTCAAACACTTCTCAGAATCTTGAAAGCCTCTATGAAGTTTCCTTTTTTAATGGGAGAGAGGTGATCCCTTCTCTCACCCCCAAAAACATGTTTCATAAACTGTCCTGCCCTCTGCACTATGAAAAATGCCTGGATATTTGTGATTCTGTGAAATCTATGTCTTTCCTGTACAATTACCTATCAGTCAGTCAATCAAAAGACAGATAGAGGAATTTAGGGTTTGTGGGCTAGGTTTGTAAGCAGGAGAGTGACACACAGAAAATGGTGAAATAAGATGAAATTGGGAGATTTATCTTGTGGTGTTCTGCAGTGTGGTTAAAGAGGGTAAAAAATGAAGGCTCTGAAAGTCATTACAAATTATAGAAAATAAAGCTCTTTGAAAGCTTTTATTGGCTGTCAGTTGATGCATTGACTCATAGGCTTCATGTGATGTAAATTTATTCCCTTGATAAATGAACCAAATTTGGTCAGAATTAGTCAACTCACTTGAGATTTATTATGAAATAAACACATAGACATATGCAATTTATAGAACAATTAATTTGAAACACAGTCTTAACTTTATCCAGACTATTATTATGATCTCCGTTATATATTTATAACTGAACATTTGTGCCATTATTAATATGCTGCTCATCAACACCGATCTGTCCTTATAAGTGAAAAGTCTAAATCTCTTAATTTGCTTTTTTAGAGACAGCCATAATTGATCAAGGGAAGCTGTTTCCCCTTTTCTGATGTTTACCATGGAGTAAAACCCACTCTTTCTCCCAAAAAGTTACCAAGTCCTTTCACCAGAAAATTCTGTCCAGCCACCAACAGTAACGACTGATGAGAAGGGCGTTGGCTCTCCATCCGGGGATGCATACTTCTGCTATCTGACCTGTTACCTTGCATCTTGTTGCTCCCTTTGTTTTTTGCTCACTTCTCTCAGCCAGTAGGGGAATTATTCTGTAATTTCTTCCTCCACTTTGCTCTCCAGCTGCTGCTGATGTCCAACAAAAGATGTCAAAAATCTCAGACCTCACAGGACCAATAAGAAGAGAGTCATGGAAAGAAACTTCAAAACTACTCAGTTTGGGTAATGGCTTTAAATACCTCTAAACTAACATATACTAACACTGTGTATAGCCATGTTTCTAGAAACATAAATACTGAAGTCTAGGTGGCAAAAAAGTTTAGCCAAAATAATATCTGAAGACAACTATTTGACAACCCTTCTAGGGCTCCTGCTGGAACCTCTGACATGTGTACTGCACAGTACTGAATAACTCTGTTAATTTACTTTTAATCACTATTTCTCTCTTAAATGTGGGTTGCAATTGTTAATCTCATTTTTTGGCCACCAATGGGAAGCTCTCCCATGTAGTGCTGGAGGTAACCTAAAGTAAACACTAGCACGTGGGAAAGGTTAAGAGAATCTCTTACTGTTACTTATCCTGGACAGAGACCCCTTCACTTTCCACCCAGTAAGGGAATAGAGTCAATGGTTAGTGATGCAGATGCCGATCCACAGTGTCCGTGCCATTATGAATGAAATGAGACGTTCACATGGACTACTGAGTCCGGTGGAAGAAAAGAGGCAGCATGGCTTTTCTCACAAGGGGAGCAAAAGTTTTGGCCCTTGCCATGACCAGCCTTTATTGGGTTTTCTTGGCACATTGCATGATGGTCCTCATTCACTATGCACAGGTTTGCTTTAGGTGGTTCCCTTTTACAGAAAACAAAGGAGCCAATGCTGCTAATCACATCACAGAAGAGGGATATTTGCAAATGAAAGACAAAAGTGGTTGACCCAGTTACACTCATCCTTGGAAGGTTTAGCATGGATTTTAGGAAGTTACTTTGTAGTAAATGTCCTCAATTCAGGGTGAGGGAGATTTTTAGCAAAAGCAAGACTCAAAGTGGCCTAGGCACATTGCAGGCCTGATTCCCCACGGGAGAACCTATCTGTGGGCGTGGGTTCTGTGCATCTCTGAGTGGGGGCTGGGCCCACGCCACACAGAATGGTTTCCTACAGGTTAGTAGAGAAAAGATGCCAGGATAATAAATATTTGGTAATATTATCAATATAGATAATATTCAATATGGTAATAGAATTCAGATAATAAGAAATCCGAATTCAAAAGAAATAAGGAACTTTAATAATATCTCTGGTCTTTGTACAACTTGAAACGAAAACTTCTGATTACTTTCTCATCAATTAAATGAATTAATGACTTTGGAGAAGTCTTGCCTAAAGAGGGAGGACTGTGCTTCTGCCGCTCTGGTATTTCTTATGTCTTTCTTGTGGTGTGGACAAGGCAAAGGGCAAACATCACTTGCATTTTAAGTTTTTTAATGTGACTTGTAATCCATCCATCAACTCCTCATGTGCTAAATGGTTGACATTTACTGATCTGGCAGGAATGGGAAGGTCTACTGGAGCAGAAGCAGTGCTCAGAGCAGCCAGTTGGAGAGTGAAATTCCTGATTAGTAGAACTTTGGCTTCTTACCCACACTTGGGCTGTGTTTTGGGGGCCTGAGGTGCAACAGTGATGGAAGAAGGTATTTGAAGTTTCATTCATATTTATTGCTGGGCAGTATATGCACCATTCCTGTTGAAAAATAGCCATTATTGTACACACAATTAATTCTCTATTATCTACTCGAAGATTGTGATTTTTTTGCTTTGGAAACCCCCAAAATAAGGAGAAAAATTAATCCACATAATCTAGAAGTTTGGTATGTTGGTCTGATACCTTATTTGAGAACCAGTCATGTAGTGAGTAGGCAGTTAAAAGAAAAGGGTTACAGCATTGTTTAGAGATCCTTCAAATGACTGTGGGTAGAGATAGACAGGATTCTACCAAAGCCTTAACAGCCACGAGGGGTGGGAGCAGGAAGCCCACAAGGAGGGACCATCAAGCCCCACGAATGACTGGTGACTGGGTCATCAGCTCAGGAATAGGTTCAGAAGGTATTAGATGCAGAAAGATATTGGATCTCAACTTTGCTTACTTACTTATCAACTTTGAGTGCCCATGGCAGGTCAGGCCCTGCATAAGGCTAAGAAAATGATGCCAGCTGGGCTGTTACATGGGCCATGGGGTCCAGCAGTCCTGCAAACCCAGCTCTGCTCTGGCCCTTCTCAGCACTGCCACCTTGAGTAGCATATGTCCTCGTCCTTAGCATTCTTTTTGGTTTTTTCCCTTATAAATTTAGGATCAATCGTTTTAAAGTTCTGGTTAGGTTATGTTATTTATGTTGCTCAGTACACAAAAAGCTTTAATAGATGTTAGCTTTTCCCCCTTCCCCTACTTAGGGTCCATGAGGGTTGTTGCGAGAAGTCAGATATGTCTGTGATCATAAAGCGTTTACGTTCCAATGGGAGAAGAAAGACATGCCACAACTGACTATCTTATGGGACTGAAGAAAGTTAAGTGTGTTAATAAGAGAGATATATGAAAAGATACAGAATAAAAGGCATCATTGATTCTGCTGGGACCTGGACAAGGCAGGCTTTTTGGGGAAGGCAACATCAACACAGGTCCTGAAGGATTTGAAACCATTGTTTCTGATCCTGCTGATGAGAAATACCTAGGAATATACAGCCGGAGTGGCAGAGTGTGTAGGAACCAAGGCTATTAAAAAAAAAACAAAACAGATGTGTAGAGGCTCATGAAGAAATGGGAGGAAACTATGTCAGGGTACCTCTCAAGGGTAGGGCAAAGTCTAATTACCCAAATTGAAACCTGGCCTTTGCAACAGACCTACGACTTCTCTTGAACCATGAAGACCTGCTGTGGCAGCAGAGGCATGCCTGAAATAATTAGCTTTATATTTCAGCTCTTGTTTGGGAATTCTTGGTTTGCATCAGTCTTTTCCCAGGAAGCACGGATTGTATTTCGAGAGTGGTTAGAAAATTGCCTGGACAGTAGTAGGTCAGGAAAGTGTAGAATCGATACATAATCAGGCTGACTTTTAATTGAATATATTACTGAGGCCATGCTGACATGTAAATTTAAAAACTACTCACTAGAGAAAATCAGTGCTTTCTTTTCTGTGGCTTCCCTTGTTTTAGGAGATGGAGCAAAGATCAGGTTTTGCGTTCCTCCCTTAAGCAGATCTCTGTGCTGCTATTTGAATACGAGACCCATGTTAAACAAATCACTTTTCTACATTTCTCTTTTCTGCATAAGGAAATAAGTATTTACTTTAGAAAAATTAACCTTAAATTCATGTAGAAACAAAGAACTGAAAGAAGAAGGAGGGCTCTTTTGATGTTATACCAGTCCCTTGGGCACAGGCATGTAATTACCTTCCAGAAGGGAATTTGGAAGCAAAAAGCTAATCACTGTTACTCTGTTTTGTGAAATATCAAGGCCAATGAGGTAATATCACATGTACCCCAGATATGCATCTGCCTTCATGTTATTTATATTTTCTGTACTCCTGAGTAGTATTTGGCTAAGTTATTTGTTGAATTTTGAGCAAATCTCAGGAGTGAGGATGGGCCAAGGAGAGCAGCTTTCAATCAAACTGGGGCCCAGGAAGCAACTGCCCTCCCCGTTGCCTGATCCCAAGGACCAGCATGGGAGCAGTGGAAGGAATCAGAGTGAGAATGCCCTGGGACTTTCCTGAACTGTTGTCCTTCCAGGCATCTCAGTTTGTACTGGGTTTTGTAGCACTGTGTTTGTAAGAGGAAGGCTCGGGCCACCTTAACCCCTGCACAGACACTGTCGCTCATTTGAAGAGAAAGGCTGCATCTGTACAAATTTGTTTCTGCATGGATCTAATTAGGCACCTACCAGGTGCCCAATTCTGTGCTTGATGCTGCCAGGCACATGGAAGATTTATGAGACACAGCCTTTGACTTCAGAGGGTGCCAGCATGCTATAGAATGCCTGTAAATAAACTTTAGTGTATGTGAGTCTCCTGCAGAGATTGTCAGACAGGAACCCCGCCTGGAGATCTCTTGATGTAGGAGGAGGTGCTTGAATCTACAGTTTAAGAAGCAGGTGAAACTGGGTCAGGAGGTCCATAACTCAGGCTTTGAAAGACACACAGCGTGGTATGTTTAACATCTTCATTAGTCAGAATTCTTTTCAAAGACAAACTGTGCTACTTATCAGAGAAAGATGTTTATATTTCTCAACTTTTATTTTCTTTTATTATATTACAACACTGATGCTTATCTCATGGTATTACTATAAGAATTAAATGAGATAAAAATTAGCACAGTTCCTGAAACATTCTGGAAATTCAATCAACACATTTTCATACCTCACTCCTCAACAATTTAGTTGGGAAGATAACAAGCTACTTTAACTTTCAAGTTATTTCTTATTTATAAAAATAATAATATTTATAATCTATGACACACACATGGCTCCTTGTATTGTCTAATTGTGTTGTTAGTTGTCTGTCTGTCTGTCTGTTTTTTAATAGAAGGCTCAGGTGGTTGTGTAATTGTCTCACCAAGTCCAGAAACTCTGAGATTCACTTCAGGTCACCAGAAATAATTGCATGAGGTCTAAAGACAGGGTCTGGATTTGGAGTTGAAGAGTCTTACATCAAAAACAGGAGAGAAATGGTGCCTTCCTATTTATGAAGATCTTCTAGAAAGATCAAGAATGAACTTTGGGTGAAAAGTGAATATAGGGGAGAACTAAGGTCATAAACTTCACTTTGAGGCATAGTTGGGGCTGAGGGCCTATTAAAAAAAAAGATGGTAACACAGCTTAGAAGACCTTTTCCTTGGGAACTTTCAGGCCAGCCTCTGAGAGCTCATTCTAGATTTAGTCCACAGTTTTGCTGGAATTAGAGAGAAGTCTTTGTTGGCTACCAGAAGGAGCTACTGAACTATATATAGGCTCTGGGACCTACAAAAAGCCATAATGCTCCAAAGAAAGCTAAGGTCACTAGGAGACACAGATAGAGTTGGCTATGGTGACAGGCCTTGGAGGAGGGAAGTTTGAGCAGAACTATTGAGGGTCGTGCTAATAACTATAGATCATCTTAGGACTGGTAGAAATCCAGGCATAGTGAGGCACTGGTAATGCTATCAGGCCGGAGATGTAAGATGGGAGATCTTGAACCTGAGAGGGTTTGGGGGGACTATGGGTAATTCTCTCTGACCAAGACAATTGCCTAAACCAGGACGTCCAGCTAAGCCAAATGCCTTTTAGGTTATCACACTAGCTCTTGATTTGAACTGCATGATTCCTCCATACCCCAGACTTCACAGGGGATGAGGAGTGAGGACTGTCTCCATAGGAATGGGGCTCTCAGTCCAGAGCATTACCCATTTGAATGATACTCTGTACAGCCTGACTCAGAACATACCTCACAGAGAATCACAGAATGTTAGAAAGGGAAGGGGACTTGGGAATCATCTAGTTCAATCTCCTTATTTTCCTGATAAAGAAGCAGACTCTAAGAAATTACATGACTTTCTCAAGGTCACATAGCTGCTCAGTAACAGAGCTGCGTCTAGAACCTAGTCCTCCCACGCTACTTGCATTACTCGGTCATGCTTTCTTGTGATGATCTATACTTGTTTGAAATCCATTTATCTCCCTGGAAGTCTGGATGATGTGTCTGTTCAGGCTGGGCACACCGTTGCTCAGCACTTAGAATACAACAGACTCCCTTTGCTTTTGCTCTTCACATGCTAACCACGAAGTCAGAGACCGAGCTGCCACTCACTGCTCATGCTGATGACAGTTTCATTAACTCTGCGTTCTTGGGCTTTGGCAATCCACTCATCTCATAATTGTGCTAAGCTCATTCTGGTGAAAAGTGCATGCAGATTTTTTGAGCGGTTCATAACGAGGAAATCATTGTTAAAGATTCAACAAAATTAGTATTACATATTCATGAATACTTAAAAAAAAATACCAGTGTCTGAGGTGTCAGAGCAGAAATGAATGTGGTGGCCCTGGCCAGCGGCCTGCTGCATGTGTACACTTACCTTTTTGGAGGCTTCCTTGAGCAGCAGCTTGGTGAGGGCAGTCTTTAAAGCTGCCTGGCTCTAAAAGATAAACATCCCTTCACTCGGCAAAGTGTCATCGTGAAACATGGGATGGGTGAAGTATTTCTGACCATGAAACTATGGAGAATGTACTCCCTGTAACGGACAGGGATTGAAGAGATTTTACTTCAGTTATTTTTAGTCCTTTTCTGTGCTCCCCCAATTCCTGTCTCAAGCTCTACCTTGAGATTGGGGTATAAAGGAACCTGAAACTTTAAGAAAATGTTTTCATTCTGCTATCAAGTTAGGGGGGTATGTTTTGGCACCATGGCCAGTGGATAGGGGGATAGATTCAGGATTTCTCTATTTAGAGAAACCGAGGGCAATGCAAATCTTCATGTCAACAGTGCTGTCTTGTATGCCACTTAAGGCTTTGCCATTAGAACTAATCAAGCTATTTTTCTCTGATTTAGTTTTCTTAGGCTCACAGCAGGAGGGAGGTCCAGATAACATCTCATTTTGAACAGATCAAACAGCTCTGATATGTATGGTATAATTTTGTCCCAACCCTCTACAGTGTTCACCCTGTTGTAGTGCTGTTAATTGATCTGTCAATAGTCAGTCAGGGCTCCCATTTGGAAAAATATGTGAAATAAAGGCTCTCACTTAAGATGAACACTTTCCTTACTTCCAATTTTCTTTTGGGTTTATTTCCTAGCTTTCAATTTTAAAGAAAAGAATAATAATACCTTGCATTGATATGCTTTTTCTAACTCATTCCAAGTGTATTTGTACTTGTCGGGGTCTAAGTAACATAAACTAGCAGGGTTTATTTCTGGCCGACATTACATGGATCGCCTGGGACATTTGATCTCTGTCACCCTTACCCTCAGTTACCCTCCAGAGTGTGTCCACTCCCTGTGGAAGAGGGAAAGAGGGAGTGGTGACATTATGCCTTAGCTCTTAGAGCTTCCACTCAGAAGTGATACACATCCCTTCCACTAACATGTTAGTAGCCAAACAAAGCCACTTGACCACATATAATTTTATTTATTTTTTATTTTTATTTTTATATTTTTAAATTTATTTATTTTTTATTTTTAACAACATTACAGATATCCCCCATTACTGCCCCTTTGCCCTTCTCTACCCAGTTCCCCATCCCAGGCCTTCTCCACATTGTTGTCTGTGTCCTTGAGCTATGCATATATGCATATATGTTCTTTGGCTAATCTCTTCCAGTTCCCCCCACATCCCTCTCCTCTGAGATCTGTCCGTTTGTTCCATGTGTCCAGGCCTCTGGTTTTATTTTGTTTTTCAGTTTATTTTGTTCATTAGATCTCACATATGAGTGACATAAGGTATTTGTCTTTCCCTGACTGAAGGAATATGTCACTATTAGGCCTGCACTAAAAGCAAAACTAAAAGTAGTTCCTTCAGGCAGAAGGAAAATGATCCAAATAGATACATAAGAATGCAGCATGGAAAGAAGGACACTAAAAAATTAAATGTGTGGATAAATACATATGAATATTGATGCACAAAATGCAGAAAGACACAAAATTATACTGAGGTTCTAATACAGGTATTCTAATATTTCTAAATGTTCTAATATTCTAACATTTATCTGTAGCACCATTATCTAAGCCATGCTACTGTCCATGTGCTTCTTATCACTGGCCCTGTGACATCAGGCTTTATCCCCTCAGAAGGGAGTCAGGGGCAAAGCAAGTTACTTTGTGCCCTCAAACCCTGCCTCCTTTATGTGGCATTTTTCCTGGATGCTCTGACTTCAAGCTGTACTCACTCTTTAAAACTTATACCATCCAGCCACACTGAACATGGCCTAGATTCCTGGTTCATATGAGTGTTGTACTATTTCTAACTTAACAGTGTGTTCTGTTCCATCATGAGCTTTCTCTCAACCTAAGGCTAATTTTCCTTTGTCTGTCTAGCTTTTGCCCCTGACACCAACTTTTGCCTCTAAGGTTTTGATGAGCTTCTCTTCACATAGCCTATATCCTCTTGGCCTAGGTGTACTTGGTTAATTTAGGGTCCAACATTAAAGCTACTATATAGGAATTCCACTTGATCTTAACATCTCAGGAGATCAGATACATCCTGGGGGGTGAGGTGATAGGGTGTTCCTGAATCAACTACCCCTGAAGGCTAATAAGGAAAGATAAAGTTAGGGTCAGGATACCTTTGTGGGAAGGGAGTGAGTGTAACTGTGGTACATGGATCTCAAATAACTTAATAAAAATTATTGGGAATTAGAACATGCAAAGTCCATGGGACTTTGGTAAACATCAGGTCTTCATAAAAAAGCAGGTATTAAAGTGAATTATAGGTAGAAAGATGGACCTTTATTATTTATTGATGGTTGGTCATTGTTGACAAGTAATTATATTAATAGTAGCATTCTCAATTATATAATTAGAACTTATATTCACCCTTTAAATTAGGAAAACTTGAGACTAGCATCACTTTATATGTAAGAAACAGAACATGACCAGAGAACTGCCATTCTAAAGTTACAAGCAGGAAATCAATGCCTAGCTCAGACCAATATATAACATGTATATATACAAAATAAATACCTAACAGATAATCTTGGTTTGGTGAGCCTGGAGCTCCTGTTCTTCCATATCTGATAGGACTTGGTTGTAGTTTACATGTTCTAATGAGACTCTGTTTCTTAGGAGACACCGCAAGGAGGGGTAGGGGTCTGGAGAAGCACATCACAGACTAAGGTACAAACAGGCACTACCTGAAGTACTGACAGCTCTGAGGAACAATTAATGACTCTTGGGAGGCATGACTAAATACCACTAAACAGGAGAGGACATGGACTTCATAGAACCCTAGGGGTGAAGCCCTGGCTCCAGGGAGTCCCCTTGTTTCAACCCCCAGAGAAGAGGCTGAAGTCTTCCATGAGCCCCTGAGGACCTCATCAGGTATGGCAATGTCTGCTTCCACATCCTCTGGGGAGAAGAGCAAAGGTTTGTGAGGATAAAGCCAGGTGCTTGCTTCCCAGCTTCCTTCTTTTCAAAGTCTTCCCACTGAAATTTCTTGAAGCAAAAGAACAGGGCAAAGACTGGTCAGAGCTGAGCTAGCAGAAACAGGAAGGAAGTGACACAGGTGTGGTGAGTGGGAGAGGATGGGGCACTCTTAATTACTTTCCACACCCAGTCCTGGGCTTAGGCATCAGTTCCCTGCCTGATCCCTATTTCATTATTGCCTCAGTTGAGGGAGCATAAGTCTTGACAGTCCAACCCAAATGCTTTGTCTATGAACTCCAGACACTCCCTCCACTACAGAGGATCTTTGCTTTCTTTCTATGCCAAACACTGTGGTTCACCTCCAAAACGTCTTAGCTGATTATTCCAGCTTGGACCCTGTCACTGTTCACATGTCACTTCTCCTCCCACCCCTCCAGCATCCCTGTCCCATATAGGAAGCTACTGCACTAGTCAGGAGAGAGAAAATGAGGCCTGAACGAGGAAGATGCCTGGAGAGGTAAGAAATACATTTATAGGTTATCCTCCCCCAAGCCACATCCTTGAAGGATCTTAGGTGAGTGACTACTTTGACAACATATATTTTTAAAGAGGAAGAAGGTACAATCTTACCATATGCCCAGAAGAAGAATAGGCAATAAATGTATTGAGTAACCATAATGACTACCAATACTTTCTTAAATGATCTAATTTTATTTCTGAATACTTATGGTAGCTCTGTTCTGGCCTTAGCCAAAAGGGAATTATGAATTTATACTATGTCCTCCAACACAATAGTTCCAATTTTCAGACTTCACAGACAGACAATTCTTTTAATTGGGGAGGAGTTTGCTTTACATAGGTTGCCTATCTTCTATTTTGTTAACCATCTGTCATCAGCATCATTTTATAAAAGAAAATTGAGGAATTATAAAATTGAAAGAATTCATCAAATGTAGTAGACAGTGTCACATAATCTCAAACTAAAGGTTCGTATTTTCTTTCTGTACCTTCCTGATAACTTTTGTGATCTAGTATTTGGGATCTTCTGCACTAAGAGGTTACAATGGCAAACTGTCACATGAACCACATATATAACCATGTACACAAGGAGTTGAAATATTAAATGGACCAATGAAAGTTAAGAGTTGAGGTAAGGTTTTATTAGTTATGCAAGTAGAAAGTAGATTGTTGGATTGAGGGATAAAAGTGAATTATTTTCTCACATAACTGGTTTGGAGACTAAATGGGCCAACCTAGACTCTAGAAGTAAAGGAGGGGTGAGTAATAACCTGGACAAAAGGTTTGGAGCCTAGGTTAAAGGCCTAGACCCTGGGACATTTCAAAGCTATGTTTGAAGAAGATGACTGAAGTTGGAGGGATGCATGGTAGATGCCTAAAATTGGAAGTTCTTTGAAGCCAAATATTTAGACACAATCTTTAGAAGTCTTTGGTCCCTTAGAGCTTCTACATCTGTACATGTTAACTTTAGACTGTGGCGTATGCATGGGAGAGCAGAGGGGAAGGCATTGAAATAATAATGGTCCTCTAGGGTCCTGAATGTTGTACCCAGGAGACTGACTATCTATCCTGTTGACCAGTAGGAAGCTGTAGGAAGAGCTACATGAGCGGGATGCTTTGAGATAAAGCAGCCTTTGACTACTAATTCATTGTGAAAGAAAAGGAAAGACAGGAGCTGAAGATTAATCTGTGGTTTCTGTCTTCAAATCAGAGTTGCTGACACTCTTGTACATCAGGAGCATAATGATAAGGGTTCCAGGAGAATCTCATCCAAAGAGAAGAAAAAGAAAATCTATTAGAGTGTCTAGTATTATCCAATTTTGTAGTCCTTTCCCCTCTCCCAAGAAACACTCTAAGCATTAAGGAACTAATGCTAAGCATGAGAGCCTCCTCTTTGCAGTTAAAGACCTCCATTTTTTACAGAGAACATCATTATGGCTATTGGAAGTGATGGACAAGGCATTACAGTATGCTTGTCAAAATTCAGATCAATAGTGGAGTAGTAATTCCAGGAAATGTGGGTTGAGTTAAGCAAACTATTCTTTTGAGAAAATAACTTATATCATTCTCACACATGTTAAGGTTTTATAGGAAGGGCTATCACAGAGATATGCAAATTTATAACCATTGAAATTAGAACATGTGGAGAAAATATGTATGAAAACATCTTTACCTTAGAAAACACAATAACAATAATTTATTTAGTGTGGATTTTGTTAACCCTTTGGTCAAACTACCAAGATGGTCCAGAATCTCTAATACAAAGGGGTTCTGAATTCTTGCTCAAGGAACTTGCACATCCAGGTAAAATGGAAGCTTGCAAATACTATTGGAATGAGCAGCTGGGAATCCCAGACTTTGGTCTGGTTCTCTTCCCTCTGGGCCTTTGGAGCCGTCGCTTTACTTCACTTCTCTAGATCCCCACTTCCTCAGACACACAAGCAGAGTTAGATCAGCTGACTTCCAAGGTCTGTTTTGGCTCTCTGATTGTATTCGTTTGTAATTTAAAAAATGGAAATATAAAATGGCGCCTGGCAAAACTAAATTTCCAGGTTGTTCAGATAAACAACGATGGTTGGACTTCATGCCAATCCAAAGGCCTATCGGAATGGCCTGTGTCTTTTTCATTTGACTACTTTGGTATTGTTTTTTTATTTTTGGTGTAAATAAAAATTCCTTTTTAAAATTAAGCCTTCCCTTTCTGTCTGATTCATTCACTGATGTTATAACCCACAGCTTGAGCTGTGACATTTCCTTTTATTCTGGTGAAATCGTGATGTCACCAAATTTGAACTGATTCATTCAATTGAATTAAACAGAAGGAACATGATAATTACAAATGAGAATGTTCCCATATACACACATATGTGTTTAAGCAGTCAGCAATGATGGGAAAGGAAATATAGGCAAGGCACATGGTAAAAGTTTGCCAGGCTATGGCCCTAGGGAAATGTATTTTTAGATATAGCATTCTGTTTTTGAGATTGTAGCGAATGCTTTAGTACTCAGGAAAGAAGCAATCAGCATTACCTGTGCACTATGGACCACACTGCCAGGTATATCATGATCACTTGGCCTTTGGTCTTTGATCCAAAATTTATTCTCCTAGTGTATAGAAAGGTGGATATATTTATTTTACAAATCATAATACTGATAGATAGTTTATCTCCAGAATCTCTGGGATTTTGACCAGAAAATTATATTCTGGTTCATGGATGGTATGTCTGTGTTTCGTACATATTGGTACTGAGAAATGCATACTATTTGGCACCAACTAGAAAATGTTAATAGTATTGCAACATCATGAGAAAGTGACATAGGTGTTTTTTGTCTTTGTTTTTACTATGAACTCTTAATGATAATTCTGAATACCCAATGTCATTAAAACATAAGCAATATGACATATTGTAAAGGGCTCTTCAATTTTCACCATAACAAAGAGGGTTGCCCCTTTTGCTGATAGTTTGATATGGCAACTTTTAGAGTTTTATAGCAGGACAACAATTCAAAGTTAGGACAGTAAAATTACATAGAATTTCGCTGCTCACATGATACATTCATAACCCTGTGATGGGGCAGACAGAGAAGGTTTCGTTATTGGGATGCCAAAGCAGTTTCATCCACATCTCAGACTTAAGAAAAAATATTTATCTAGTGTTCCCTAGAATTCAGTTATTCCTCTTGACTACACTATTTCTGAAGCTAGTACAGCTCTTCCCTCAACTTCGAGATGTGAAACACTGAGTTGATATTTAATATCTCCTCTTCTTTGCTTTTCACCTCTGATAATTTGACAATTCCTAGCACTTTGTCTTTCAAAATGATCTATTTGCACTATACCTTTGGCCAGCAGCTGAGACTTTACACAGAGACCATGGCTCCGACCCAGCCAGTCATCTTTCTGCCTCCAGTACTTTCCTCATCTGATCCATTCTGCACATTAGAGACAGATTGATTTTTATGAAAGGGCCACTATACATCATTCTTCTGCTTTAGAATCTTCAATGGCTTCCAATTTTCTACAAAATAAAATTTCAAGCTGTTTGGTCTGGCAATAGAAGATCTTTAAAGTGTCCAATTCCAGCCTTACTCTCTCAATAGTTGCCATATCAAACCGAGGTTCCAACCAGTCTAGTAACCAGAAGTAGATGCATCCCAAACATATACTGTTTGTTTCTCACCCCAGGTACTTTTACAAAAAATTTCTTCTATCTGCAAAAGAAAAGGGGAAATGTTGAAAAATGTAATGAGGTGTCTTGAATGGGATCTTAAAACAGAGAAGGACTTGAGATGAAAAACTAAGGGAATCTGAAATAACAATAATGAAATGACCCCTCACTATGTGTTGTTTTTGGGGTGGGATGCTTAATGGCAGGTTCCGAGGCTTTTGGCAATTTTCTGGATCTCTTGTGACCGAATAATCTCAACATTCTCCTCAGCTTGACTACACTTTAGACAAGCATCTTCCAGAGTGTACGCTCCAACCTCCTTTGACTTAAAGCATATACTTTATGCATATGTACCTACGCATATACCTTTCTGACTAGGGGAGACACATTCATCTTGTAATATGTTTGGGAGGTGTGTATCTTCCTTTGAAATTGTTTATGTCAAGGGGTTGGCAAATAAGGACCCACGGACCCTGACTGTTTTGTAAATGGAGTTTTATTGCTCATCATTTGTGCTTATTCAGTTTTGCATTGTTTATGGCTATTCTCATGCTACTGGGGCAAAGAGGTAGTTGCAACAGAGATGATGGGACCCTCAAAGCTTAAGATGTTTATTATATGATCCTTTATAAAAAATTGTGCCAGTCCCTGGTTTATTTCACCAGTTAGTCAAACTGCATCAAAACAATGTTTTGTTTTGTTTTTCCAAGGGGGAAAATTACCTTTACTTTCTTATCAATCAGTACAATCAATAAATATTTAAGCAGCAAAGCATGATTAACAGTATGGGTTATAGAACCAGACACTCAGTTTGGCTTTGAAATGTGACTTTAGCACTTACTAGCTGGATGACAAGTCAGCTTGCTGGTAACTTTTCTGCGCGTCAGTTTCCTCTTCTGTAGAACAGAGATAAATCATTGGGTTCTTAGGGCGTTAGTCAGCAAATGTAAACACTCCGAACATTAGCGCATGGTTGGCCTCAGGTACATCTTAGCCATTATTATTATTATTAATGGCAATACATCATTACCATAGATGGAGTCTCTCCTTTTTTAAAGGAGGATAAAGAACCAAATTGGTAATTATTGCCTAAGCAACCCTGTGACCTCAACAATGAGTGTGCAAAATATTTTGTTACCAGACCTTACATCTTGTTTATTTTGTTTTTAAGCATTGTCCTACCCTTTGCCAACATTTTGCTATTGTGTTTTCCATTTTAGCAGGATCTTTCTCAGTTTGTTGATAACCAATATTGGATACTGTGGTTATGGAAAAACTTACAATATTCAAATGAATAAATTAGTAGTGGTGGAATTTCATGCATAATGGTAGCAGTGGGGAAAATAGAAATGACTTCACTATTTTCCTCCCAAATTACATTTCTGTCCTAAAGTTTACTTTTCCCTAAAGTTCAGTTTGTAACATTCCTAACCACCACCTGTCTTCCTTTTGTTCTGCCTATTGACTCTCCCAATGTATAGTAAAGAAGCCCTGAATTCTAGTTGTTCTGTTTCCTCAGACACAAAATAGGAATAAAGCTGCTCTGGCTACCTCATTAAAGTGTTTGTTCTCAACATCAAATATGACTAATGTCCAGTCTTTCCCATAGCATACAGGTCCCGTGTGACATGCTTCTGGCTACCTCTGTTCAAGTCTGCTCCTCTCCCTCTTGACTGCTTCTTACCACAGTGCCTCCAGGGTGCTGTTGGAACATGCAATTGAGTTCCAGCCTCAGGCTTTTGCACTTGCTGTTACTTCTGTCTGGAAGTCTGTTCCCCAAATGTTTTTCTTTTTTTTTGTTCTCTGCCTAGCTGTCAATTATCTCAGAATGACTTCCTTGACCATCCTATTTAAGTTTTCAGTTTATCATTTTGGGAATTTGTATCCTGCCTTGTTTTTTATCACAGTGCTCATCCTTACTGATCTTTTTGTTTATGTATTGTTGTCTGCCTTCCCTCTAGAAATTAAGCACCATGAGGATAAGATTTTGTCTATTGCATTCACTGCTGTGTTTTCCTCACTGAGAACTGTGACGGGCACACCACAGGTATTCAGTATAAAGTTGTTGGGTAAATGAAAGGACATGAGGGTCTGCATATTAACTTCTTTAAAAATTATAGAGTTGGAAGTCAATTTGAGAGATGAAGCTGAGTAACTTCCGCTTTTTCTACTTCTTGCTCCTGCCACTGCTGAAATATCCCTTTTATCTTTCCTGGCTAACCTCATTCTTGCTAGACCTCCTTCACTGGCCTCTGGCTTCCTTTCATCAACTTTCTTTCACCAGATTTCTATCTAATTTCCAATCTTGTCTGAAATCACATTGCTTCTCTCTTGCTTCCTAATCTCTGATCCCACTTGGTACTCTGTAATGCTATCACTGAGAGTACATCGATGCATCAGAAGGCAGTGCTGTTCTGGAGGTATGAGACACAATTAAGTAATAGATGAACTATTTAAAAAGTCATAGCATCTTGTGAGCTATTATTAATGTAGAAACTATCAAATGAGCTCAAACTGCTTGAATTCTTAAATGGTTTTGTGGAGACAATTCTCTGGCAAATGCTAGAAAATACAATACATAATTTGAAATGGGGCACTCCTTTTGGTTAATTCTTCCAAATTGGACAAATATGTCAGGACAAGTTTGGGAGGGAAATCCTGGTGGGAAGAGACCCACAGCCTCTACTGTTCTGATGTTCTTTGATTCCTGGTTCTCTTCCCCCTCTCATCTGCCTTTGGTTGTTACAGAATTTGGAACAAAGATAGTGCCCATTACCCAGACTTTGGCCTCAAAGACCACGTTGATCCTCTAACTTGAATTCTTTTGGTTTTAAATTAAGACAGACAAAAGGATCCCTTAATGCAAACTCCAGAGAACAAAGAATCTTGACAACAACCATAAAAGAACAAGAAGAAAAGAAACAAATGGACTAAGACAGCTCTAGATGGCATGTGGATAGACCAGATGAGGTCTTTTTGGGGATCTTGTAGGAGGAACATATTAAGGTTGATGTCTTTCATCTCAGGGCTACAATTTCCAACATTTGGAGAACAGATGCTACTATCTAACCCCCTGAGCAGAGCATCTGAGGCAGAAGGAGATTGTTTTAAGTAGAGACAGAATTGAAACCATGAGATGGGTCTGTGGACTGTGAGTGGTTGGTTTTGAGTATAATGAGGGAACACCTCTCAAATTGTCTCCAATCCTGGCTCTTGAGAAATGTGTGCAAGGCTTGTAAGGAGAGAGGCAGTAATTAGAAGTGAGTTAGTGAGGAGAGGCTGGAAGCACCAAAGATACAGTTCCCTTCTGTCCTGGGACTTTGTATGAGGGGATAATGCAGTTGGGGGACAGGGATAGGGGAGCATGGTGTGATGTGATGGGCATGGAGGTGATGGGATTTACATTTGAATGTAGTACATGCTGTGAGGGTCCTTAGATAAGACCAACACTAGAAACATTGGGAAATGTCTTTGCTGTGACCTAGGAGTCTTGTAGTTGTGCTGACAGGGACAGAGAACATCAGACACTATCTGGGAAAGATTTACTGGAGCTGGATCCCAGCCCCTACGCCTTAACATTGACCTGATGATAGGGATAGATTTATTGCTTCATTTTTTTTTTCTGGGGCTAATTTACATTTCCAAGTTTATGTTGGGGAAATAAGCTTTGGACAGAAAAGTGAGTTTACAGACAAGTTCAACTTTCTAGGCATACAGGTTGCATTGCTGTACCTTCAGTCTGTCCTCTATTTTGTCCATGTACTCCTTGGCTCTGACAAAGAGGCCATATGTGAGTGTTTTTTAAGGACTTGTTAGTATGTGTCAAGTATTGTGCTATCTGCTTTCTTTTCACTTTACCATTTCCAAGTTCCAGGAACTAGAAATCACTATGATCCCAATTCTAACTGCTCAAGTTCACATAGATAGTAAGGTGCAGATCTAGGATGTGAACTTGTTCTGGTCTGTTTAATTACAAAGCCCAAGCATGTAACCTGCATCTTGTACAGATTTTTTTTTTTTTTGGTTGCTACAAATAAGGGCACTTAGTACAGGATTTGGCCCATTGCAAGTACTCAAAGATATTAAGGGAAATATTTTTATTTTCCAAAAAATACTGGCCCCCATACCTAGAGCCTTCGAAGAAGATTTTCACCAGATGTCTAGAGAACAGCTACAAATGTGGAGGCAAGGAAAATGTTTTAGGTCAAGTGGACATTGATACGGCCTGAATTTATTTCCTAGATTTAAACGTAGGTATTCCCCCAGGTCAGTAAGTCTAGAAAATAGAGGTATTGGCAAAGTGTCAGTGTGGGAAACAAATTTGAATTCAGTCAAGTTAAAAAAAAGTCTCTATGTAAAATAGCCTTAAGCCATGCAAGATTTCTCTAGGCAGCAATTGTTACATTCCTTCCAGCCCACCCATAAGTCCTTCAGAACCCCTGGTTTCTCTGTGCTTCCCAGCTTTGTCCTTGCTAGTCATATTATTACCTCTCTGACCGCAAGCCTGAGGCCATGTAGGAAAGGCAAGCATTCTCTCTCCCACTCAAGTAAGTCCTCTGGGAAGGAGCTGTTTCACTACCAGCAGTCTCCTCTTCAATGCCAAAGGTCAAAGTTTGTACAAGGCTTGATTTTCAGGGTCTGAATCCACTTAGCTCTTCTTCATGAGTGAAATAAATTGTGAAGGTTGCAAGGCCACCTCATTTTACCTCAACATCTCAGGGCTGCTCAAAAGTCAATTAGAAGTCAGTAATATTATAATGATTATGTATGATTTCAGGTGAGTACTGGAAATGGCAAGGAGAATAATGTAAAGTATATGATTATCTAACCACTAGTCTGTACACCTGAAATTAATGTGGAATATAAACTGTAATTGAAAAATAAAATGAAAAAGAAAACTATAAAAAGGGGGTAGCATATGAAAAGGAAACTACTTTTGTAAATAGCATTATCATAAAAAAACAGAACAAAATGAGCGAGAACGTTATAGATTTGAGTTCAAGATTTTCTTTTGAAATATTTTTGTTCTTTCTAAATGAGAGTTGAAAATATGTTAGGCATTTGAACTTGTCAGGAGGTACCCTAATACCTTTAGACATTATGAGGGATCTTTATTTCTAACATCTGAAAGATTCTTCTGGAATCTCGTGATTATGAGACAAAAGCCAGGGATCTCGAGCCCAGTGCTGCCCTGCTTCTCTGATTGTTCGTCTGGAAGGGAAGTGCTGGGAAGACACAGGAATGGAGAATTAGGGGAGCCTTTTCTCCCACCGAGCTCCGTGAGTGTCATGAGTCAGAGTTGCATAGGCACTCGCTTTGTGGGTGGGTTCGATGGTTTGCATGACCGGCTGCATCACATCCATGTTCTCCTTTGCAAATCTCCCTGAAAAACAAACAAACAAACAAACAAACAAACAAACAAACTTTTCTTAATGTGTCAGTAAAGATTTTTGAAAGGAAAAACGTACATATAATGAAAATGAATAAATATAAATGTTATTCACACAGGAAAAATGTCAGAGCCACCAAAGGCAATTCCTTCGTAAACAGCACAGCTTCCCTGGGTTCCTGGCGCCTGTGGGGCAGGGCGGGGAAGGAGTGTGGGCAGTCAGGAAGGAGTGGATGCTGTGCCAGTTTCTGTCCTTCTTTAGTCACCTGTTCTACCTGGAGGATTGGTTATGATTCACAAGAAGGGATTATTACATTCTCTTCCCTCCGGCAAGGTAAATAATACCCCAGCCCCTCCAGTTTTAGATTCCCCTGGTATGCTCAGAACAATTATAAGTAAAGAAAACACTCAGTGCTCCAGCATTAATAAATTACACAATGCTCACTTAATTAATAAGGTAATAGTGCCCTGCCAAATTATAATCATAAGTTATCAACCATTTACACAATCTACTCTTGAAGAATAGTAAGTGGAAGTCAGTGAGTGCCATAGGAGGCCTATCACAGGACTGAGGGCAGGTGCGCCGAGTTCTGACTGCGGTGACAGAGCGCATGGACTAATGTTCCAGCAGTGGCCTGGGAATCAATGACTCTGAGCCTTTTCAAGGATCACAGTATTTTGGACAATCTCAGGCAAATCATCGAGGGATGTTAAGTCAGGAAGACCCAATCTCACCAATTCTGAGATAGTCCTATTAAATGCTGATACATTCTTTTTGGTGTTGCTGGGAAAGACTCATGACATACTATGATACATTAAGTGGAATAGTGACTGATAATTAAGGGGAAATGAATCTCTCTGAGTAAACTGTTTTTCCTAAGGAGTCCTGGCAAAGTAGATTAGGCAACCCCATGTAAATCTTGTTTTGTTGTGAAGCCCTCCCACTGGTGCACTGTGGATATTAGCAAGTTTAGAATTTCCTCTTTCTGTAAAACATCCAGTGGCTGTCAGTCTGGGGAAAGAGGCTGTGAAGATTCTGGTTTGATTTTAACACTTCTGTGTTGCGACTAATAATGATGTTAATAAACCACAAAATGTACTCCAGAGGCTGCTTGCCCTGGAAGGCACCTGTCCAAATATTCATGTATTCAGAAGTCTGATTCCATTTTCGATCTCTGCAAATGAAGGACAAGCAAAGTATCACTATTTGTAAGAATACAATTGTTAAAAGATTACTTTAAGGGGGAGAGAAAATAAGTATGTTGCATTTCTGATGCCTTGTAGATTACTTCCTTCTCTACATATTTTCTCTTTCTCTTGCTGAAACACATTTGCTCTCTAACCCTCAGTCTCTTCTTGTAGTCCCCTTGTATATAATATTTAGAAATTTATGAGGGACCTGAAGGAACTCTCAGGGCCTGCTGTCATCACAAAGAACCCGCTAGGACCTACTCTGTTCATAACCAGACCGCCCAAGCATGATCTAGAATGTCAGGTCATAACCCATGCTGAGGATAACATGAGGAAGTTGCTCTTTGCTGGAGCTGAGCTGGGACACCAGGATCTTTGACCAGCTTCACGCTTCTACCAGAGTTTCAAGGAAACAGACACCTCATGACGACTGCAAGGAAATCATAGTCTCCTGGTGCGTGCGGCTGGATCACTCAGAGCCACTAAGATTCCCTTCCCTTGGCCTAAGGTGTAGGTAAGACACAGTGTACTGCTGGAGTAAATTTCAAAATGTTAACAAGGCCAAGCCCCAGGGAAAGCATGTTAGTACAGAAAAGGGGACTGGGAATGGTTTCTCCATTGCCTAGAACAGCTCGCCTAAGGGTTGAGTTGTGTCCTCTACAAATTTTATGTAGAAGTCACAACCTCACCATATCTATGAATTTTACCTTATTTGGAAATAGGGTCCTCACAGGTATAATTAATAAAGATAAAGTTATTAGAGTGGGCCTTAGTCTAACATGACTGACGTCCTTATAAAAAGGGGAAATTTGGACACAGGCACATTCAGGAAAAAACCATGTGAAGACAAAGGTGGAGACTGCGGTGATGCTTTTACAACCCAAGCAACACCAAAGATTTCATTTGTATATTTTTCTCTGCTCACCACCAGAAGCCAGAGGGAGAAGCATGGAACAGATTCTCCCTCACAGGCCTCAGAAAGAACCCACTCTGCTGGCCCCTTGATCTCAGACCTCTAGCTTCCAGACAATACATTTCTGTTGTTTAGCTACCCGGTGTGTGGTACTTGTTACCACAGCCCCAGCAAAATAATACAGGTACCCGTGCCAAACCTTCTGTAAAACTGAGACAGTAAGGATGCCCTACTCCTGAGTTGTTTTGAGGGATATAGTCAAATACTTAGTACGGTTCATGACACACATTTGTAGCTGAATACATTTTGGCTATTGTTATTACCTAATTATTATACCTATCATTGTATCTGTCTGAAGATTCTCCCTATTCCCTCTTCTGTAATTCTCAGCACAGTTAGAATATTAAGTTCTGATATTGGCTGAAAACTAACTCCCTCAACTGTGCAGAATGATTCATTAGTTTATAAACCCAAGTTTTAATTTCAGAGCTAAGTTAAGGAGATCTGAGCCTGCCGTTGTGTCGGCACAGAAAGGCAGGGACGTCACGCAGTGTGAGGCACTTCCACTGGGAGATGGCATCATAGTCCCCTCCTCTAACTCAATCTTTAAAGCTACTTATGGAAGGTTTTTGTTGAAACAGACAGGGTTTCCGCAATTAAATTACCATACATTAAAAAGGCTTCATTATGGCATGATTCTATTATTGAAATAGGCAGCAAATAAGCAGTGTAAGGTCCCTGGCTGCAAGCCCGCATTACTGCAACCGGTGTTCTTTTTAATAGGTGAGAGAATATGAACCTTCGTATAGCTCTAAAATAACATGTTCTCAAGAATATGTAAATGGTAAGTTGTGCTCCAAAACTCATTAAAAATAAAAGGTAGCCAGTGAGAAGACTGATCTTATGAAAAAATATGGCAGGCTATTGGCTGCTGGGAACTCCAGTCTGTTGGGGAAGAAGAGAGGCGGAGATGGACTCTGGGCAGCTCCAAGCTGCTGGGATTAGGGAGCTTTGGATGCTGCCCTAACTCTAGGATGATGGCTGTTTCAGCTCTGTCACCTCGATCAGCCACTATCAGCCAGTCTTCCTATCTCAGATAAGGCATTTATCTTCCAAAGGACTGCTTGGGCTCCAGTGGAACTCAGTGGTCCCAGACAAATGGAATGCCTTCTCAGGTGCTTGTCATAATTCTCCATGTGCAACCCTCTTACGGATGGCAGGAGCCGTTTTTGTGGACTTTGGGTTGCCAATTTGAGATAGGCACAGAGATACTTAAATAATTACTGGCTCAAATTTAAAGTCTGATTTTCTGAGATCAGTGGCCTGGCTTGACCAAATTGATCTTTCTTTAAAATGTGTTTCTATTTTGAGGTTTTGTCTACTTCAACTCACTGGAAAAAAGCTTCTAAATTTTTCAAATCTGGTTTTATTTTGCATT
The DNA here is from genome assembly GCA_004024845.1 of Tonatia bakeri. Taxonomy (NCBI): domain Eukaryota; kingdom Metazoa; phylum Chordata; class Mammalia; order Chiroptera; family Phyllostomidae; genus Tonatia; species Tonatia bakeri. The sequence goes on along the minus strand of PVIA01002335.1, from coordinate 153,644 downwards.
TGCTATTTGAAAGAGTAGCTGTTGGGAATAATAACTAAAATAAAATTATACTAGATAAATGGTTGTTTCCAACCAATGTGCCGCAGGACATAATCAATAGCTCTTCTGTTGAAAAATCAAATATGTTGGTATTAATATTACTATTGTTTTCCTTTTTCCACTAACATTTTAGATTGTACCTTTAAAGCATTTATTGTTCAAGGCTAGCAATCTTATTTCCAATGTGTCTTAGTAATTCAGCATTCATATTTTATAAGCTGCTAATTATTATCTTCTGCATATATTATATAATTTCATTAGAGTCTATGTTTGTTGCATATGCATATATTATTTCTTTTCAATAATAGGAGGTCAGTGTGTTTTAATGCATTAATCTGTTTTTGTTTGCATATGTATATTTTTCTCTGATCACTAATAGGCTGTCACTGTATGTTTGTATATTTATGTATTTTATGGTGATATTTGCTATTAGTTAAAATGCACACATTTTATTTTCTAAACATAATTTATTTTTATGCATTTAATGTATAAAAAATATTCATGGAACAAACAACCAAGAAGCTTTAGCAAATATCCAACTGAACTACCTACGGCAACACTAGTCTCCATTGTGAGAATTCTCTCCAAAGCCACTTGTAGTCATTTCTGCCACAGGCTAACCATTTTATTTAATAATTGTGATATTGTCACATACCATTCTGCCTACACTTGGCACAGTATGTATCAGCGATATATTTGAAAAAGGTTCATAAGCTCAGATTTTTTTAATTCAGTAGTAAGAGCTTTTCAACTTAAATTGAACATATATACTATGTTTCAATAAATAAAATCTGGCCACAGATTAAAACCTTCTTGTACTTTCCTACCTCTTCTCAGGCTCCACATCTACCGTGTTCATGTCTCCGAGGTAACCACCTCCAACCGCTTCCCCACCACTCGGGGCAGAGCTACTAATAGTCTTGATGTGCTGGCCCTCAGCTCTCTGAAGAAGGTTAACAAGCCCTTGGGGAGGGCTGAGGCTTCTGTGCCCCATGTTTGCTGTTTTTATTAATAATTCTTCTCACTATTTCTAGTTCTTCAGTTGGTTATTCAAGTAGCCCTGAATGCTGTGCTTCTGTACCGCAGTTTACTGATTTCAGACAGTATCTATTGCCCCTTTCTTGTCAAAGATGAGAATACAACATACTTACACCAACCTGTGTCTTTCCTTTTACTCTTATCCACTTGTTACTTATTACTTTTAGATCCTCTACTGGCTACCTTTATGATTTCAAGTAATGACTTAAAACTCTATTTCTTGATATATAAAACACAAGCAATGTCTCTTGACTCCTCATTACATAAGATGATATGTATGTTTCTCCCCCCGATTTTATCAGCTAAATCATTATTTTTACATGGTATAGTTATAGCATTTCAACTTTGTGAGGCTGTATTTAGGTGTGGGGCTTTTGTTTTTTTAAAGCCAGTGAGTTCTTTCAAACTAGACTATTTTTTTTGGAATTGGAAAATTTTATTTTCATTTTCTGAAAATTATTATCTATCTTTCAGTTTCTCCTTCTGGAACTTTGATTAGATGAATACATTGGATATCTTGAAGAGAAGTTTTCATCTTTTTGTAATTTTGTTCTGTATTTTAGGAGATTCCCTAACCTTTAACTTCTATATCTTCTACTGAATTTTTTATTCATGATCAAAATTTTCACTTGAATTTCCTCACATTTCTATTATTCATAGACCCCTCTTCTAATTTACGAATGCATTATCATTGTATATCTCTGCATTTACTAATTATGCATAGAAACTTATTTTTATTACTAAATTATCTCTATTTCATTTGGGATTATTTTTTCAGCTTGCATACCTTTATCTTTTTTTACAGTAGTCAGAATTCCTGGACTGTTCGTATCAATCTCTTCAATACCAGGTAGCGGGAAAGGGTTTCTGGCATTATGTGGGTCTGTCTCCCCCGAAGGGTTTTTCTTACGAAGGAATGGCTGCAGATTCATTGTCCCTGGTCCAGGTATGTTAACCTCAGTTCTCCCCAAATGGCTTATTTAGGTTCTTCAGAGAGCTGGTCTCCTGCTTCCCCCTGAGGACCTATACCACTACTGTTAGCATCTCTGCACAGAGTTATAGGGAAACAAATGTACTGTACCAACTTGTAGTCACACTGACTGATGTTCTTGCCCTTTTCATACTTTGGGAGTCCGAGCCTCTTCAAGATTCTGTGATGAAGAGTGGTTTCCATTTCCACTGCAGTCATCTCTTAAGCCAGCCTTCATTCAGGTTAATTTTAATATGATTCTGTTTACTTCTATTCTTCTTTCTTTTTAAAAATATTTTATTTATTTATTTTTAGAGAGAGGGGAAGGGAGGGAGAAAGAGAGGGAGAGAAACATCAATATGTGGTTGCCTCTCATGTGCCCTCTACTGGGGACCTGGCCTGCAACCCAGGCATGTGCCCTGACTGGGAATCAAATCAGTAACACTTTGGTTTGCAGGCCAGCACTCAGTCCCCTGAGCCACACCAGCCAGGGATGTTTATTTCTATCTTTCAAAAATTCAGCAGTGTACCCTAATGAAGATCAACCTTCTATTCATAATGCTCTTTTGGATCAATTTTACTTCATATAACACTTATATTTTATTATGATTCCTTTTGAGAATGTGGGGTAAACCTGTGTGCTCAGTCTACCTTCAGAAGTCCCTTGTGAGGCAGATACAATGTATGACTATCTTGGGATGCAGCTCTTGGGGACACTGGCTTTTCTTTAGTTTCTTCCTGCTTCTTTCAGAGGGGAGCAGCATCGAAGCCCAGCCCTACTTTTAGGAACATACTTCACATGAAAAGTGTGCTCTTTTGTTATGGAAAATGTGAATACATACAAAAGTAGAGAGAATAGTATGATGAACCACCACTTGGTCATTACCCAGCTTCAACAAATATCTCACAAGCAATCTTGTTTCCTCTTCACCTCTGTCTACTGTAGTCCATGCGGGGAATTGCTTTCAAGCAAATCTTCGACATCACACCAGAATAAAAACTAGCAATACGGGAATAGATTTTCAAGCCAGACTTCAGAGGCTACTTTTGCCCTCCCCCACCTTGTTTTCTGCCTGCTATTAGGTGAGTGACATCATATGGCCACTGATCTCTGGGCTGCGCCCCTGGACCACAGACACAAGCAGTGGCAGGGAGAGCTGAGGATGGGTTTTTTCCTAATTGTAACTTAGTTTTTAAGTGAAAGGGTAAGAATATTTAGAAATACCAAAAGCAGTTAAGTAGAACATAATAAGTTTAAAATGAAATAAAAAGCTGCTTCTCATACTCTGGCAGGAGGACTGCTGTTTTCCTCTGGGCTCTAGCACCACGCAAGCTTTTTATCTGCTTATTGGAAGCACCGAGGCAGTACCTAGTATGAGCACAGTTATTGATCTTGATGGACTAATAGACATTTCCAAATAGATATTATTTCAGAATTTTAAATTTGTTTTAACCTCAAAGTCATCTTCTTTAAGGGAACAGAAAGAGCCAGGAGTATTCAAGCCAGTGTTAGTTGAAGGTTCCTAAGGCAAATTGCATTATGGCCCTGATAGAAAATATTTCTGAAGGTAACTAGCCTTATCCTTTGTCTCTGGCTTACAAAAATGAATCAAACTAAAAATAAAAAGAAATCCCAATGACCTGTAGTGTCAGATGTTTCTCAGTATTTTCACCGTTTTTAAAGTTTCAATTATCATGTCTATATAAATAATTCCCATCTCTCTTTTCAGATTAGATTTGTTACTCAAATTGATAGCTTTTTATCTATTGGGTTGGCCAAAAAGTTTGGTTGTTTTTTTTTCCCCCTTCATAAGATAGTTCTAATAGTGCTTAGTTGCCTTTAACTTAATTTGAAACAATTTTTTTAGAATGTATTTTGACAGCTGTCATATCAGAGTGCATTTAAAAAAGAACTTATCAAAATTGGTGCAGTTTTGTGTAGCCATTTTTAATTGAAGATGGAAGAAAACACACATTTTCTGAATATTATGCATTATTATTTCAAGGAAGGTAAAAATGCAACTGAAACACAAAAAAAAATATTTGTGCAGTGTATGGAGAAGGTGCTGTGACTGATTGAATGTATCAAAAGTGATTTGTGAAGTTTCATGCAGGAGATTTCCCACTGGATGATGTTCTACAGTCGGGTGGGCCAGCTGAAGTTGATAATGATAAAATTGAGGTATTAATTGAGAAAATCAATGTTATACTACACTGGGAGATAGCTGACATACTCAAAATATCCAAATCAATAAATTTATTGATGAAAATGAAAAAATGTGTCTTTTATTTTACAGAAAAAAGCATACAGACTTTTTGGCCAGCCTAGTGTTTATTGGAAACACCCATGACAATACCTAGTACACAAGAGGGACTCCAATATTGAACTTGATGGACTATTACACAGTACTAAATAGGTATTATATCAGAATTTTCAATTTCTTTAAACCTCAAAGCCCCCTTCTTCTGTTTCCACAGGTTGCTACTGGCGTGACTGTTGTCATTGGTTGTGCGGGTGCTAAATGTGGTTCCTCCCTGTCCTGCGTTTAGCACATCCAGTTATCTACCAAGGCCTGTGTTTCCCTCCTTAGTGTTCTTTCCCATACACACTTTCCAATTTCCACATTCACTACCTTAATTTAACCCCTCATTAACTCCTTCCTGGACTACAGCAGTAGCCTCCTGACTGGCCCCCCTTGCTCCAGTCCTTCTTCTTACACTCCGTCCTGAGATTGTGTCTGAAAAATCCACTTTGGTTGTCATTCTCCCTCACACTGCTGACCAGAAACCCTCAGTAATTCCTCATTGCCTGTGGAAGGAAGTCCAATGCCTTTGTCTGGCATTGCAGGCTCTCCACACTGAAAAATCAATAAACCTTTTCAGTCTTCAGATCACTTATCTCAACTTAATCACTTTGTTTATTTGTTTTTCTTCTTTATTGTCTGCCACTCACACTGGAAATAAGCCCCTTAAGGTGTATTTCATCTACTAACGTATCCAACCATCCACAGTGCCTAATACAATGCTTGGGAAAGAGCAGGCACTGAATAAACATAATATATTAAATGAATGAGTGTCTTTCTCTGTACTCTGTAATTCTATACTGAACCAGTCTCAATTACTATGTCTTCAATTACAAATGGTATTTACTACTTCCCCATTCTGCCTTTTTCTCTTCTTTCTCTTTGGAATGTTCCCATCCTCCTAATTTCTAGCTTACACACCCACCTCAAAGTCTTTATCCTGCAGGCTTCCTTCCCTGATTTGCCCTCCGAAAGTCCCGGTGCTTCATTTGAACAGTCTCAGAGCATTTACCACATCCTGTTTTATGCTGTACTTGTTTATACATGTATCTTGGTTTTGTTAAAAACTGTAAACTCCTCAAGATTGGGAAGCATGTCCCGTGTTTTAGAAATACGATTCCTACCTTTTCGTATGGTCCACAATTGTGGTACCCACTAAGGATGTTTGAATCACTCACACTTGCATTCACTGGTAAATGAGAAGTTGAAATCTATAAATATTTCAACCTTTTCTTCTCCACTTACTCTCCAAATCCCAACTATGTTCTTTATAATGTCAATCATTGACTGGCCATTGAGTTTTCTTCTATTTTCTGTACATTATATATTTATGATGTGGTGAAATTCATCATCGGCATGGGGATTTGCTGACCCAACATGATGTGTTTTTAGGCTTAAACTCCTATAATTGACTCTTGGGTTTCTGTTCACTCATTATTAATCTGGATAGATTCATGCTGCTGAAACTGAGCTCCAGCTCTGAGAAAAACACTGTGTAGAACAGCTTCTGAATTTCATATCCTTAATTTGAAATTGCATTAGACTCTCTAAGTTGTAAAACATGGGAATTCAGGAGTCAGATCCACTACTTTCTAGCATTATAACTGACCAAATTCACCTCTCTCAGACTCAGCTTCCTCACCTGTGAAGTGGAGATAATAATAGGGCCTCATTTGCAGGTCTGTTGTGAGGATTAAATGGCTTAATACAAATAAATTAATTGTGCCTAGCATGCTGGAAGTAAACAGAAAATAAAAGTTCACTGTTTTTTTTTAATGGAAAGCCATTGGAAAGGAGCTGATTTCAAGAGCTTATGTATTCCTTGGCAAAGACCTCACACCCCTGAGTTGGACGTGAAGGCCAGGCGACCTCTCTGATGAGAGCCTCTCTTGCTACAACGGCTTGAGGAAAAGCTTAAGCTCTTAACCTGACCTATGATACAGACTCTATTTATATTTCTGTTTATAGAAAGCCATGCTGAATTTCTTTTGCTTCCTCTAAAGGGCTATACTTTCTCTCATCTCTGGGTTTTTGTAGGAGTTGGTTGTGTGAGCAACACCTTTCCAGCTTTGCTGTCAGTTCCTCAGTAATATCTCTTTTGATAGCTGTTTCCCCCATACCTAAAATTAGGTATACTTGTATTTCCCATGCATTGTGATAACCAAAGATGGTGTTAAAAATGCTTAACAATCAGCGCAGCATCAGTATGATCAGCAAGATCATACAATCGTCATGACTCTGGAGTAAGATCTTAGGAGCCCCTGGCTTTATTCCTTTAGTTGTTGGAGCGTGAGGCACTCTTGGTCATCTAGGAGAGAGACTGAGGATCCAGGTGGCTGTGGGGAGCCCCTCTGAGGCCCAGCATAAGAACTGTGTACCAGGCGGTGTAGAAGAAGTGAACTGTGTTAGCAGCTGGGCTCCATGGCGTTTCTTAATAGCTGAAGATCAGTCTTGACTATGGCTTACTATACTTCCACTATCAAAACACTTGCCACACTCATTCTACTTGTTTATTGTCTTGTACATATTTCCTGCCAAACTTTGACTTCTAAGCAATATGCCTTTTTAATGATTGTCTTAGGTTGGCCTTCCCTGAAAGTGGAGCCGGAGTCAAGGGCTTGATGCAGACAGACCCTTTGGGAACTGATCTCGGGAAAAGAAGCGAAGGAGTCGGGAGAGAGAGACAAGAAAGACAAAAAGCCCATTTTAAGGGCACATTTTGTAAGTCACTGCTGTAAGCAGTGGGGGCTTAATTCTGTCCTGCTAGCAAATGGAATTCCTCTCAAATTGTCTTCTCAATGAGGGAAGGCTGATTTACCCCAGGGCTCACATCCTCCTTGGTTTGAGGAAGCATTTGCTCCTCTGCATTTCTGGATCACATGCATATGTGAACAGAGGAGATTTAGCAGCATTAGTAAAGGTCCTGGGCCAGTCAGCAGAAAGGTAAAGGGCCGGCATGAGGTTGAGGCATCAGTGGAATGTGAGTCCACACATGCATAGAATTGTCCACTGTAGCTGACACTGAAATCTGAGGTGGCAAGAAGTTTGAAACAGGGCACCAGAGGTACCTGTTATAATGATACACTGGTACTATGAGCCCTAGCTTTCTTTTGTGAAATTAATATATATGTTAATTGTATATATGTATATTAGCATATGTAATATATATAATATGTAATATATAATATATATATCTTGATAAATTCCATGCTTTTTGTGTTCTTCCTCAACTCTAAGTAGCTTCTCTTTTATATACTCAAAGGTTTAACAAATAAATATTGAACATCTAATACATGTGAGATTTTGTTGATGGTTCCTGCAACACAGAAGTGATAAGAACCAGGTCTTGCCCTTCATAAAGCTTCAAAACAATCAGGTCCTGATTCAGTGCTACATAAATGGCTTCAGAGTATGGCATTCCATTTTTAAGAGTTGAAATGGTGGATTGGTAGAGCATTGCATGCAATGATGTTCTGTGAACCCTGATCTTCGTTACCCATTCTACACCTGGGTTTCCTCACATCTTGAATGGAAATTATGTGACCTGTCTTTTAGTGCTTTAGGACTCTGTTGAGTAGACAGAGGGAGGTAATGCCTGTGTGAGTTTAATGTAGCACTGTCAACACACAATTTTTGAAAATGTAAATAAATAGATGCCATAAAAAAAAAACAACTGAAATGTATGGCAGTATTGAAAATTTTCCCTTTGTCTAATTTTGAGGTTTTGAGGTTAAGATTTATAAAGTGCATGTTAATCTCAAACCACAAAACTGGGAAGTCCAGCTCAGGTTTATTGTGATGTATACTAATCCCTTAGACCAGGGATTTCCTTAGGAGAAGAGAAGAGAAAGGGAAGACTGTTTACTGAGCATCTGCTATGTACTAGAGTGGGCTAGGCACTCCACATTAGTGATCTCCAGGCAAAGCCATACGTGGAAGCATTTTGTCTTTGGTCCCCACCTTCCCCCTATGATGCCCTTTCACTTTGTCCTTTCTCACCACTCTGCTCAATGGATGTGAAACATCTCACTTCCTTTTTGCCATTGTTATACCATCTGCATCCCATGTCTTCACAGTCTGCAGTGAGTAAGGCTAATGTATTTAAAATACCATCTCTATTAAGGTATTAATGAAGGATGCTGATATTGTGAGAACTTTGCATCTAAATTCAAGTAGTAATTCCAGGGCTGAGAATTTGAGATAATAACATTCAGGGGAAGATAAATTTGGAAGGCAAAGTGAAGATTATGCTACTTGGCACATTACAGCACATGTAGTACCCTTCTACAGGGCCTACCCTGCTTACATTATAATGTCAAGAAACCTGTGGCTTAGCTTGACTCTATGAGAAGGCCAAATTTCCATCATCATTTCCAATTTTTATGTGTCTGATTGCAGTAAGACAATGACCTTTCCATGTGTTTAAATGGGACATTAGCAAAAGTAAAAAGTACAGGAGAGAAAAGGTCACCTGAAATCGACAACATTTTACTTATGAGTTCCCTAGGTTTTTAGGTAAGTGGAGAGCCTTTTTTTTAATAAAGATTTTATTTATTTATTTTTAGAGAGGGGAAAGGAGGGAGAAATATCAATGTGTGGTTGCCTCTCGCATGCCCCCTGCTGGGGACCTGGCCTGCAACCCAGGCATGTGCCCTAGACCAGGAATCAAACTGGTGACCCTTTAACTCACAGGCCAGCACTCAATCCACTGAGGAAACCAGCCAGGGCTGTGGAGATAGTCTTTCTTAGTAATAGTATCATTTTTTTCTCTGTACTATTGGATCTGGATTTCCAGACAACTGAGTCAGTCTTTGGTAAAAGGATAATGAATGGTAATTCTGTATCTCAAATATTTTATTTTATTTTTTATTTATTGATTTTTTGGGGAGAGAGAGAAAGAGAAACATCAATTTGTCATTCCACTTATTTGAACATTCATTGTTTGCTTCTTGTATGTATTATGACTGGAGATCAAACTTGCAACCTTGGTGTATTGGGATGATGCTCTGCCAGGGCCTGACCTCAAATATTGACAATGCTATCCCTGTCTCAGATGCATCATTTAGTTTTCAAAAATGACATGCCTTTTAAAAAATTCTAAAACTGAATAATGTATTTCCTCTATAATAATATACATTTCCATTATGATGACCATGATTCAAGTGCCTCTTCCATCTATGTAGAGCACAGGTTTTCACCTTTCTTAAAAACATTGTGAAGACTGAGAGACAACCACACACACCTTCCTAATAAGTTCTGGTAAAAATAATTTTCTGTAGGAAGTGTTCATGTTTATAACCTGAAACTACTTTCAAGTGCAGTTGGGTTTGGGCTTCAACAAAAGTGTCAAAACAACAGCATCAACAGAGACTTTTTGCTTTTGCTTTTCAGGACTCTTCCACTGGCTCAAACTTTGAGTCAAATTTCATGATTAATCTTTTTTTTCTAGACAAGAACACTTTTTCTATAACTGTGTTTTATGATTTTATAATTTAGCATATCCGATGAGGAACAAAACCTTAGACAAACCACCAACCGCTCTTAAGAAACCTTTAGACATTTGTATTACAAAAGAGTCTCATAATCTCACATTAGTAGGTACAAAATTGTCATCTCAAAATGTGATCAATCCAAAGTGATTACAGAGGAAATAATCAGTTAGTTGAACTTCCAGTGACTCCTGTGGTTTGCACAACATGCTGTTACCTCCAGGGTGGAAGAATCTATCTCCTTATTGTAGAAATGTATTCAGATGAACTCTGATGAAAACAGGCATTGTGTATTTTTTCTCTTCTTTTTCTAACTAGCTTTTGCTTTGGTTGGATTTTGCAGATATCAGTAGGGAACAATGACCAGGCAATTATTTTTTTTATATCTTCTTATTCTGCCCCACCTTCTATACCTTTGGACACCAGACCAAACTATCAATTCACTTTGATCATGTCTACCCCTTAATTCTGAAATAACAAAATTTAACTTTACTCTTTGACTATTATTTGAGGTGATTTTCCTCTTATGGTAATTAAACTGGATGAGCAATGAAACAGATTTTGAAAATAAAGCAGCATTTTCAAAATGTAAATCAAGATTTGTGATCACATATGTGTGGCAAACCCTGCGCGCTCCGCGCCCCTTACGGTGTGGTCTGTGGACTAGCGCTGGTTAGCCGCTTGTTTCCTGCCTGTGATGTGATTTGGACAAAAGCTGAGAGAGGACAGACTTGAGTAGAAATTCCACATCTATTGAATCTAATAATAAAAGTTGATTGTATTTCGAATGCATTTATTGTTTTTACTTCAGTTTTCTAGTAAATTACTTTTATTATATTTTAGTAAAATAAATGGTCCTCTATGAATTGGGGAAAAGACCCAAACCAATTCTTTACCACATACATTAGAGGAACACCGATACATGTTTTCATCCTCCCTCAGAGATTCATAAAATATAATATGTAGTAAATTAGGCTCTTAGAAGTCATTCAGTAAAGAGACTCATTTAACTCAGGGTTTCTGAGAAAACAACTGAAATGTAGTTCACTATCTAAAATCTCCCCCATCTCTAATTTTGAGACTTTGAGGCTAAGATTTATAAAGCACATGTTAATCTCAAACTACAAAACAGGGAAGCCTTGTAACTTATTCCTTTTGGGTTACTTCTATTAATATTTCAGGTAATTGATGTTTGGCGGAACACATTTTGGGTAATGTTGAATTATGATGAGCAATGTCTGTAAAGCACTTTGTCTTTCTAAAAGCTTAGCAATGTATTATCAAAAATGTACTGAAGGGGGAGTCAGTATGCAAATGCCACACACTGACATGAAGCCATATATATTCAGAAATGTATGTCCCAGCTATTTAACTAGGGCGAGAAAACAAGTAGAACCCATTCATACACTTTTAACAACGTATCTGAAGGTGTTAATCCATGTAAGGATGAACTAATTTTACCTTAGATAAGGAATAAGAAATAAAAATAATGGGGGAGGAAGATTTGGACTGTTTATTCACATCAAAAATAGAAGGACACTGAGCCCAGTTTCCACTCATGACATGTTGGAGCCAGCGATCATGTTGTGAATTCCTGTTACGTTCACTCCCACGTCTTTAACTGTCTAAATCTGGGTGATATTTGGAAGACGTTAAAGCAGAGTCTAGAGATTTGGTTTACAAAATCTGGAGGTTGGTCACTAACATTCTGAAATAATTCAAACAAGAAATCCAACTCCTTGCATTCCCAGTGATGCAGGGCATTCACACTGTTTCACTCAAGTGACAAATAATCTGAACCAAGTCAAAGGGAACTGCGGAAGGAAAACAGAGAACATAGTTAATTTCTTCAAGTGAGGGATTTAGAAGTAATGGTGCACAGGGATAGCAGTGTATGGGGATATTTCCTGGGGACCAAAGGATAGTGGCTCACCCAACAGGGTGGTGTTTCCTTGGGGAATTCTCAGTGGTTATGGGGTTAGTCCTTCAGCATTGGGAACATAATCTTATTAGTGCTTCACAGATGACAGGTTTTAGTATGCTAATTAGTCATATCAAAGCTCCCAACAACCCTAAAGATTAAAATCAGGTATTTGGGAGAACAGTGGTGAAGAATACACATTCCAGATGCGTGTTTCTTCCTAAGTCCTGTTCCTGGTATCTCCACTAACTAGCGTGGTGTGTGCCCCTAGTGTGACCTGGGTAAGTGACTTAGCTCGCAGTCCTGTTGAGAGGACTGAACAAGACAATAAAGAATGCTGTCTGGCATGCAGTAAGCAACAATGGTCAGCTATTATAATTTATATTGATAAATGCAATATCCAGTACACTATATATTCAAATTTGCTTGATTAGCTTATCTCACCTTGTAGGCAAGCTACATGGGAAGCCAAATTATCAGCAGCTGCTTAGTGGTAGGGGCACTGGAAGGAGTTACTTCTGTCTGCACACTTTGTAGAACTAGCTTATGAGCACATGGCACATCCATTTCGGTGCCCTTTGAATCAGATGCATGGGTACAGCTGGCTAACAGCTTCTAGTAGGTTATGGGCAAAAGTTGTTTTCCTGAGAGATATTCTGCTTCTTCATGGTGAGTCTGTATACCTGTGTTCTGACCCCCTATTTGCTAGTTTTAGAGTGCAGCCCTAAGAGGACAACCTTATTTCCACGATCACAGAGGTCATCTTACTGTTGCCCTCACCATATTCTTACCTTCTGTGAGATAGACATGTATCCAGACTCAAAGTGAATCTAACAGTGAAGACTGAGAATTCTATTAGCAAACAACTTATACTTAAAAGAATGACTCATTTTGAAGATTTGTAGAAACAAAGTCACAATTTCAGAAATGATTTATGAATTGTATTGAGTATAATTAAATTTATGCAGTTGCCTATTGAAGGCTTTAGGATTTATCTGAATTATCAAGTGTCTGCTTTATCAATTTGGTCCAATTATTAAAGAAATGGATGGAGTGAATTATATATTAAAAGCAGGTGAATTCATGGTATATAAATTATACCTCAGTAAAGCTATTTTTAAAAAAGAGGGAGAGAAAAAAAAGAAATTGATGGAGCTTAAAGAAAACTGTGCCCACCAAACAAGAGATCTCAGAATACTCCTGAAACGCTCGACTCTTGCCGCACTGCAGCCAATGGGTTTAGGCCCTTCTGGGCTTGTGAAATGCGGTTACTTTTTTATGCAGGATCCTTCATAAGTGTTGTGAACCCATGATGATTTTAGAGTTGTGCAGAGAATTTTCACCCATGGTTCAGCCAATTAATTACCAGTATTTTTATGATCTTGTGAAATAATGTTGAATGGCTACAACTAAGCTTCCTTTTTTTTAATGAATAGGGTGGGTTGAGTTGTGTTTGGACTGTTTTGCTTACTATTAAAAGTCAATGTCCATGATCACTGCAATTTAGCAGTGAAAAATCATCAGATTTGATCTTGTATGGATCACTGTAGAAATAAATATTAAGAAGTGTGAAGATTCCTCTTCTTTATTATTTCTATTTAACACAATGGATAGTTTTTGTGTTTTGTTCATTTCCCCTGAATTCTAAGATTAGTGGAATGAAAACAAATTTTTAATTAGCAATCTAGTGAAGAAAATAGACTCCTATTCAAATATTACATTATATCCTCCCCCTGCCCCCCGCACCCCCCACACTTCTATTGCCTTTTAAAAGTAATCCCCATCAGCTGTACATCTACCAGATAATCAGCCAAGAACTTGATCCTGGCCCTGGATGTCATAAAGAGTATCTTCCTGCTGTGCTGCAGGGAGGCAAGTAAGACGCTAAGCTTTGTCGCCCAGATGCAACAAAGATTGCCCGTAGAAGTGGACAGTGTGGGCTTCATGGTGGATGGTGCCCAGCTGGGCTTCCTGGTGTCTGACTGTGACCACAACCTGATAGTATACATGTACCTACTGGAGGCCAAGGAGAGCTTTGGTGGCACACGCCTGCTGCACTGGCCGGAGTTTCATGTGGGTGTCTACCTTCTAGAGGACCCTGTGCTGGTGGAAGGAGGCAGGCCACCATGGGGCCTGATAAGTCAATCCTGTGGAAGAGCAATCACATTATGTGGTTTGCCACAGTGGATGGTGGCATTGGGGTCCTGTTGCCCATTCAGGAAAAAGCCTACCAAGGGCTGCTGATGCTACAAAATGCACTGACCACCATACTGCCCCACCGTGCTGGCCTCATCATGGACCCATGCACCCTACTAAATGCCATGTGCAATATCCTAGACCGGAAGCTGCTCAGCTGCTACCTGTACCTGAGCACCATGGAGGTCGGGGAGTTGACCAAGAAGACTGGCTCCACACCCAACATCATCCTAGATGATCTGTCAGAGGCAGATGGCACCACTGCCCACTTCCAGGCTCCTGCATGGCCATTGCACCTGTGCCCTGCCCACACCGTTTATTGTACAAAACTGAAGGGAAAAGATTTGTTTGATTTGAGAAAAAAATCTCCATCGTTTCTACTTGGCAATGAACCTCCAGCATCACACTCAAAATCAACTTAGAGCTTTTATTAAGTACATTCTTTATCCATATCCAAACAAATACCTTGATTTTCCTCTTATCTAAAACATCCTCCTAAAGAGAAAAAGTACAAGTATGTATGATTGCTTTCAAATTTTAGATGAGGTAAGTTCAGTGTTCAATAACTTCATCAAATGAGGTCTAAATTTTTATGGTGCAAATGCCAGGCTTCACAGGTCAGTGAGCTTTTTCAAATGGTACACAGGCTGCTTCTATCAAATTTGTACAAAGGAATTGATTTTGGTGGTTGGAATAAGGCCATTTTAGTCTTGCTGCAAGCTTTCCAGAAATAATGGTGCTATATTAGAAGATAAATTATAAATAGAGTACTGTTTTTAAGTATTATTCAGAATGTTAACAACTAATACAATGGGCTTTCTATTTCAATCCTAAATAGCAAGTGACAACCTGATTTTTAAAGCTCTCCAGTACCTCTCAGTAGTCGTGTGGATTCCAAGGAAAGCAGTGCTGTCTGGCTGACAGAAACATCATGTTTTATTCCTAACCTTTGTTTTCTTCTTTTTGGGTCTTCTGTGTCTGTTATTGACAGAAAGCCAAAAGAAGGCAGACAGGCCATTGATGTCTAGCAGGTTTCACCACTGGGAGGTGGGGAGAAATGTGTTTCCAAAGTTGAAGCTCTTGGTATGTTTTACTTTCTTTTTTTTTTTTTTTTTGAGATATTAATTGGCAGAAAGATGGTAGGTACGTCTATAATGCAGCTTACTCTACCTCCTGTAATGCATCTTCTGCTCTTGTGAACTTTTACCTGTGTATCACCTCTCCAAATGGGAGTTTTTTCTAATCTTTCAGTTTATTCATTCTACAATGTCATGAGGACTTTGCGCAGCACATCTATGCACTGTGCCTTTTAAGAGAACTTTCCATAGCTACGTGTCTGCAGTGTTGAGGAACTGAATGCATGGAGTGTGGTACACATATAAAAACACAGAGTTCTGTGGAAGAAGCCTCAGTTCCTTCAAGCAGATTTACTCATTTCTGTACACCTGATGCCTTTGCAACATTCCTGTTGTTTGTTTGCATGCTCATCTTCTTGACTGGGGCAGGAATTCCTGCCATCTTTGCTTCCTTCCTTACGTATATCATAGAGTCTGGCACACAGTAGCTAGTTTTGTTTGTTAAACGTTTGCCGCTGCACCACCTCAGGGCTGAGGATTAAGATCTGGCAAAATTTGACAAAATCTCAAATATAGAATAATCACTAATGTGAACTAGGGATTAGAACTAAGTCCATATGATGCTCAGGCTGGAAAAATTAGGGAATAATGATTAGTTTCTTCTTCTTTTTTAAATTCTCACCTGATGACATTTTTTAATTGTTTAAGGAGAGGGGATGGGAGAGAGGAAGGGAGAGAGAGACATTGATGTGAGAGAGAAATATGTCTTAGTTGCCTCCCATATGTGCCCCAACTGGGGATTGAACCTGCAACCTCTCTATTATGGGACACTGCTCCAACCAATTGAGCCACACCAGTAAGGGCAATGATTAGTATCTTAGAAAAGTAAAGCAAAAGTTTACTTCAAACCCTAATAAAAAAGAGATACACGCTTTCACAATGTGAATACCTTCCCATAGTTGATTTTCCATCTGTAATCAAGGAAGTTGGATGGATCTCAAGGATCTTTTGAAGCTTCAAAACTCAGCATCTTTGGCCTAAGGTACTGATTTCTTTTATTTTGCCCTGTTCTTTATATTTCCAAGATCTTATGTTCTGTTTGCTTTTCAGCCATGAAACTAACAGTATACCTTAATTATAACCAGGACCTACAAAGAAAACTTCCAATCATCATTTTGGGTTTTTCATTGCTTGAGTGATAAGATATTTGCAACTGGCACATCAAATTACATATTTTTGTAAATATCTTATGACCACATTTTGAAATGTAAATGAAAGAATTAATTTTAATAGAACCATCTTAAATGACCCTCCCTGTCACTATTAAAATGACCTCTCTAAATTTATAGTAGTTTATATTATTGTTAAGTAAAGATTATCTCTTTTTCCTTAGGGCCCATTGTGCCTACTCAAGCTGTTGTTTAAGGTCCCCTATCGAGGACCACGTACCCGGTCTGACTGGTTTCAGTGAAATCTCCACTTCTAGTTTCAGCGGTTCATTTCATCACTTAAGAATAGTAGTAGTTCTCAGATATTCATAATCCTCGGAACCAAGGTGTTCAAGATCACTCTAGGCAAGATAGTCCCTTATGAAAAGAGGTGGGGACTGACTGTCTCCTCATGCAAGCCATGTGTCTAAGGGCTTCCATTCCTTTGCCCCGTCTCCAAGGTCCCACTTCCAGTCCTCACACCTCCTTCCTGGAGGAAGTCTGTGTTCTTCAGTCTGTCCTTTCACATAAAAACCTGGAGCTGCAAGGGACCTTAGAGATCATGTGTAAGTTTGACAGATTAGGAAGCCGAGGCCCGGAGAAGTCATTCAAACTTCTTAAGGTCAAACAGCTAGTTAGGGTAGAGTGGGGCCTGAAATCCAGGTCTTTTGACTTTTATGCCAAAGACTTTTCTCTTCTGCCAGGCTTGGGAAGGAACAGTGGCAGTAGAGGCTTTAGAGTCCATATTGCATTTTACAATAGCAAGATTTCGCTTTAAGTTTTCTCTCTCTTGTTTTACAAAGGGGTGTGTGTGTGTCTGTGTTAACTTTCTCAGTTCTGTCATTTTCCTACATGGAAGACTAATCTGACATCTTGTGAAGAGAACTGATGAACTGTTTCTATAAAATAAACAGTGGAAATCAAGTAGCACAAGTCTTTAGGGACATTCAAGGGTTCTTAGTGCCCCAAGCTTCCAATGACTCAGTAAACATGCCTGCCTTGACTGTGGAGGGATAAGAAGAGATGGAGAGAAGCTGTGTTCTGGGGACTGGGCACCAGAGAGGCAGTATCTCAGTGAGTGAGTGAGCGATGAGTGAGCGAGTAGTCTTCTTGGCATTGCGACATGTCTATTCTCCAGAAAGTATAGAAGTGCAAAATCATCATCTCCAAAGCAGCCAACGAGACTTGTTTTTCTGGCTCCAAGTAAAATGTTAACAAGACACTGCATGTCACATCAAAGACCCCAGAAGATGAGCCACGCATCTCTCATGTTCCACAGGGACCCACAGGGACTGTGGTTTCAGTTTCATGGGGGAGATTTCCAGCCCCGCACAGTAACATCAATGAGTTTACGCCTGCATGGAGGACACAGCAGCGTAAAGGATACTGGGGGCAATGATCTCACTTCTAAATGTCTAGATGTTGTGGGGGAGGGCTCTGAGCAGGAAGTTTAAAAGACTAAACCATGCACGATAAAGGAGCTGCATCTTTTCTCGTCTTCGCCTCTTGTTTCCTTTCCTTTTCTCCCTTTCCCAGTTTGTGCTACCTTTTCTACCCTCAAACTCTAACTAACCTACAAACTTCCTGGCTTGCAAAAGCATCTCTTTTTGAGAGAACTGTTCAGTTACTGGGATGGGATCGTACCAGTGATCCTGAGAGACATTCCAGTTGTGAGTTTCAGCACGGTTACACATGAAGACTGCTGCCTGAGTGAGATCACAAGGGCACATACCCCTGCCTTCTCCACACCACAGGAAACCCCAGTCCTGCTGCTGTTCCACTCAGAGTCCCTGGTCCTCAGAACGTGGGAGGAATAAAGCTGTGAGTCTCTATTTGAGTCATTGAAACCATTTTCTTTTGGTGGAGGATGTAGTGATCATAAATAAAAAGGTTCTATCTATGACTTTTCAACCTAGATGAAAACAGAGATACCTAATGGTGCTGGAGTAATAAACTTTGTTAAAGCCAGCTCTCAAAAGTCCCAATCCTTCACAGTAAGGTTGCATTTGCTCACTAAGTCCCTCTGACTCAGGGAACAGGAAGTAATCTTATTCTGCTCATCCTTAAACCTGGAACAGGCAGTGTGCATTGGAGGCTGACGCAAAGCAAGAGGCTAAGCTGATTTATGGTTTTTCAAACTCCCCAGGTGATATAGACTAGGTGGCTTATTTGAGTTCAAGGGGCTTCTCTTCATGACAAGTGTGTGCAGAGAGTTAAGAGTTACTCAGAAGAAGAGAACACCAAGGAGATGCTTCTGTCAGATCACCTGGAGGCCTGGTAGGAAGCAGGTGTGTGGCACTGAGGATAGCAGGGTGAGGATAAGGAAAAATAAACTGGGCATTTTGTATTCCCTTGTTACTTCTCAGAGAGACTATAATAGAGTTGACCCTTGAACAACTCAAGGGTTTGGGGCACTGACCCCTGCAAGCAGTCAAAAATCCACATCTAACTTTCAACTCTCCAAAACTTACCTCCTAAGAGCCTACTGTTGACCGGAAGCCTTACCGATAAGTGGTTGATTAACACATATTTTGTGTGTTATATACTGTATTCTTATAATAAAGTAAGCTAGAGAAAAGAAAATGTTATTAAGAAAATCATGAATAAGAGAAAATACATTTATAGTATTTATTGAAAAAAAAAAACCCCCAAAAAACCCTGTGTGTAAGTGGACCTGTGCAGTTCAAACCCGTGTTGTTCAAGAAACAACTACACTAGTTTACTTGTCTTCTGTTACCAGGAGACTGCTTTCCACCATCTCCAGGGTGAGTTAATGCAACAAACATTGTGTATGCATTCAGGTTTGAGTGAGACTGCCTCACTTACTAGCTGTGTATCATTGGTCACTCCACTAACTAGTCTACCTGTTTTTCATCTGTAAAATAGGAACAAGAATATTTACCTTAACAGGTTATTATCAGAATTAATGCATATAAAATGTTTAGTATACTGTCTTTGATGCAGTGACTGTTCAGTAAGCTTTTCTTTCTCTTGCCTTTCCTGCTTCCTTTTACTCCAGCACATCATGTCCTAAGACCTCTTGCTACTCAAAGGCTTTGAGCAGCCACTTTTGATACAGAATTCTGTATTGTCTCTAAAAGTCTCATGCAGCCTGCATACCCAACTTCTGCCTAATTGCTTCCTCCCACCATTGCTCTTGCTAAGCTCTCTATAACTCAGTTTGAAGTTTAACCCTATTTGCCCCTTGTCAAGGAAAGTATGCTTGGGGGGTAAGCTGTTTCTGAAGAATTGTGCAATTTAGGAAAATTAAGTTCCAGGCCAGCCATGTGGCTCTGACAGCTTATACTGCTCGGTACTTAGCAGTAATGGAGAAAATGCCAGTAAAAATGATAAAACGGCACAGCCCTGACCCACCAGGTAATTGTATATTGAATATGTCTTGGCTCAAACCAGGAATGATTTTGCTTAAATGAACTAAGGGTAAAACTGCATGTTGTAAGTCATATAAAACAAGGCCAGTACCCTGGGTAATTAAAGATGCAAACTAGAAGCACAAGATGTTTGAGAATAGAAAGTGAATATCACTGGCTTCAAAGGGAAGAGGTGGCAGGGGAAAGGGCAGACCATTTTTCTTTGACTACATTCTGGGCATGCATATAGGCATGAAAAAAGACAGGCAGCCATTCATACCTAGCACTATTTTTTTAATATTAAAATAAAATAAGATGAGAGATAAAGGTTTTCCGGAGCCAACAACTGCTGTTATCATCCGACAGACTCACAGAGAGGGGCAAAGAAGGTAAGGAATTTGAAGGAGATAAGTACAAAACCAGAGTGAATTTGTGCAGGAATGAGGATTAGAGACATTAAGTACTTTAGTCACTTGATCCTGCTAATCTTTGTTCTCTTATGTGAAAAATTCATGGGCTTTAGAAAGAGAATAAATACTGTAGGTTCTTGGATGAAACCAGGACTGACTATCATTGTATAATCCCCACATATTTGCACCCTATCTCTTCAGTCATCAGAAATAGGCAGCTGGAGAAGGCAGGCAGAGAGATTAGCTCTCCATTTCTCAGCACATTGTGTTTTTGTATTGCAGCATCTTAATTACTGAGAAGTAATTCGCTGAATAGTACCCTAGTGGCTTGAGGAAGTTAATGCAGTTTCCAGAAGTGCCTAACCTTCTCCCAGGGAGTAGCTTAAGTACAGAGGAAATCTGGCTCAATAAATACTAAACAACCAGAATGAACTGATAAGGGTTAAACTCTATACAACAAAATTCAACCAATGGCCCGTTAAATCCAGTAACTTCTCAGTAAATCCCCTTTCACCATAAAGCACCATTTGCCTGGTGATTTTCATGGACTGATGGCCATTCTTCCTCAGTCCTTTGAGGTCAGGTCAGTATTAATTTATCCCTTCATTCATTTCATCATCTATCCATCCATCCATTGCCCTTAAGTACCTATTGTACAAGGTTTGTGACAAATAAGACACAGTCCTTCTTACAAAGAACTCACTGGGAGGGGAGAGGGTAAGCTAGAAATCCATAACAGACTCTTAGAGAGGTCTGTAGAAAGACAATGGGTGTCATCTGTTTCAGAAGTCTTCATGGACCAACATTCTTCCATAGGCTGTGTCAGTTACTCCCTTTATGTGCTCCCACATTGCTCTGTGTTCCCCTGTATTCTAACACTGGTCACATTATACTGTAGTTGCCTTTTCATTGTCTGCCTCCACCCCTGTGATACGATTTTCTTGAGGGGAAGCATTCGGCTTCTGTCATCTTTTTCCCTCAGTGTCTAGACCATCCATGGGCACTGAGAAGGCCTCAGTAAATACTGGTTGATGAATGAATGGATAAGGATACATTGTTTTGGCTGTGAATCCAGCTATACCAGGCACTGTTTTGACCTACACATATAACCACATATTGCCTGGCTATTTTCAAGAGGTAATAGCTGGGAATGACCACAGAATCTCAAGCTATGGGGATAAATAAGTGTGGGGGGTAAAATAGTGATAAATTAATATTTATAGCTTAGGCAAAATTAAAAATTTGTGTGGATGGCACACAACTGCTTTTGGGATGAGAAATTCAGAAATACAAATTTACCATGAATACACAGATGTGTTATATATAGTGGCATCCTAGATTGCTTCCTTTACCTTATAAGCTATGTTGAACCAATCTCTACATTTTGTTTTTTTTATGACCTTCATATCTTTAAAATCTGTCCACTTTTTTATCCTGACTGGTGTGGCTCCGTGGATTGGGTCTGGTTCCACAAAGCAAAATGTTGCTGGTTCGATTTTGGTCAGGGCTTATGCCCGGGTTGCGGGTTCAGTTCCCAGTTTGGGCGTGATATTTCTTTCCTTCTCTTTCTCTCTCCCTTTCCTTCCCTCTAAAAATAAATAAATAAAATCTTAAAAATATCTGTTCACTTCTCCTCATCTTTCCTGCTACTATCTTAGCATAAGCCACCCTCATTTGGTTTATAGAAACTGTTCCAGTCTTCCTAGATTACAGTCTTGTCTTTTCCTTCCCAAAATCTATTCTCTACATTGAAGCCAGAATGTCTTTCTAAAGTGTATGTAATTATGTCTTTGTTTTGCTTAAGACTCTTCAGGGTCCCAGTTACATACAGGATAAAGCCTCAACTCCTAGCATGCCATTCAGAGTCCTCCATGTTCTGTTGGGGGCCAGCCTGCCTGGTCTCAGGAAGCTGTAACCCCCTGTGACTTAGGCTGAGTGAGAGACCTCCAGACCAGGAGCCACTAAGGAGACAAAGCTTGTTTCCCTGGCATGAACGCTGCCTGTTCAGTTCCTGGCCTCCTAGCTTGATCAGTTAGCCGATGAGGGGTCAGATTTCTCACAGAAGGAATCACCTAAGACAGGCATGATCATGAGGAAGCCTCAGGGAAGAGACACACAGGGCTGTGGAAATGAAGGGGTGATGGACATCAACCCCTGCCCCCTCGGCCTTGTCAAAGCCTGAGTCTTTGTTCTTAGATGTAAGAAATCCAAGTCTCCTGGCTGCCTTTGTCTCCTGCCCAACTCAGGCCTGTGGAAATAGCAAAGGGGTGCAGCCCAGACCAGAGATGGTGGACCCCTGGGGTAATCAGGCCTGGGACATAGAATATGCAAGATCCTGTGAGATCTGTTTGCTGGAGGATGTTATTAACTTGGAATTTAAAGGCATGGACAAGAACCAAAAACAGCCCTTTGGGCCCTGTAATCCTTTCAAATGATAAAACTCCAATCTCTGCCCAAAATCACAGCGGGAGTTCTGTCAGCACCTTTGTAAGTCACCTATTTCTTTTGATCTTCTCTGCCAGACTGTGAATCCACAAACTGAGTCTGCACTCTTAATAAAAATCTGCTTGGGAATGGAAATGGGGTGCTCTCCATGGGAGAGAGTGGCTGTTCTGTCTCTATTCCCCCACAGGACCTAGTTGTCTCTGTGTATGTTTTTCTCTTGTTTTAGACGAGCATCCGCAGCAGGGGTGGATACTGCTGGCCAGTATCTTCTGCAGTGTTCACCTCTGTACTGTCAGCTCCTGATGCTTCTCTGTTGGTTTTTCTGTCTGTGAATGCGCCATGCTTTGACTTGCCTCCTGGCCTTTGTTTCTTTTGCTCTTTGGCCAAATTATCCTCTTCCAGCCCAGCTTAAGCCCCACAACTTTCCCTCTATATACCTTAATAAGTTCTATCATGTAAATGTGTCTTCCTCAAAATTCCTTTCTTGAATGTCCCTTCCTCCTCCCCTCTCCCGAAACACACAGGTGCTGCAAGCCATTTCTTTGTCTTTCCACAGCCTCCTGTGTCCTTTTCACACCAAAGCAAACATGCTTCTCTGCTTGCCTATCTATTCTAGATCTTGCTTACTTAACTCTCCAATACTAAGCTTATGGTAAGAAGTAAATGAATGAAAGTAAAATAGAGGTCCCATGAAGAGTCAGTTCAGTTTCAATTTTGCCCACACTGGATCTTTTGCAATTGAACTCATTTTGTGTGAACCCATGGTGAGATGGTGAGTTTTTATTGATAGACAAAACTGGAAATAGAAGTGCAGAACATTCCAAACATGTTTGGTGAGTTAAGTCCTTGTTTCTGATACTCATTAAAATTTTGAAAACTAGGATGACCAATTGCCCTGGTGTGCCTAATCTGGGTACTTACAGTGCCACTTCCTGAAATAGCCCTCATCCCTGCTTTCATGCCTGAGACTCTTACGTGCTGGGAAGCCCTCCTAAGTCCCGTGCTAGCAGGGCACACTGGGACTGTTGTTCATCTTAGAAATCTCATGCCTTGGAGCTCATCTGCCTAGGACTTGTGCCCTACTTGGTTCCACAGCCTTCAGCACCTCCATGGAGTGCAGGCATATGGAAAAATGACAAAAGGTAAATGTGAGCTGAGGCTCTCTAAGATCAGACCAGCTTTCTGTAAAATGAGGATCTAGAGGACTCAACAATATCTTCATAGAAGCCCTGGAAGTGACTGGTGGAGCAGAAATTCAAACCCCTGTGCCAGAGCGTCTGCAGAGCTCCCTCTCCTAGCAGTGGTGAGGAGTGGCATGAGTCCTGAACTGAGAATTAGGAAACCCAGAATCTTAGATTTCTTAAAGCTAGTTGACTTTGGGCCAACTCTTTAACATCTGAGTTTCAGTGTCTTCATCTGTAAAAATGACATAGTGCTTTTATTATATGCATCCCAGGGTTGTTGGAGATTCAAAAGGATAGTGTACGTGAGAATAGTTTGAAAGCCATGAGTACTTTGCCAATGTGACTGCCATTATCCTGTAGCAATGTTATGTGAGAACAGGCTGAGTATTTTTTTTTACTAAAAGTTATAGTTGGTATAATTCTAGAAGTGTCTGCTCTTGAGCATATGAAGCAGACCTGTGCAGAAACATAACACCAGTCTGCCAGTGCATGATGCACAGCTGCATACGTTGGAAGCTCTTGGCTGTGATGTAGCACTAGTGGCCGCAGAAAGCAGTGTGTGTCTTCCTGAGATGTAGCTGGGGATCATCGTTTACAGAATTGAACTGTACAAATTACACAACAGTAATCTGACAACCTGATCATTACTTTTACTGACATTTGCCCAAGTTGTCCTCAGACCATATATAGGATGAGTTGAATTTTTAAAGCTATATTGAAATTTAACATCCACCTTTATTACTTTAATGCTTTTTTGTGTGTGTTTTTTTTTTAGAAATACGATGTTGCCTTGATGTTTTATTTGCTTTCTGCAAAACCACAGGAAAGCTACCAATCCTGATGCCTCTCTTCTTTTACAGCATTTTTGAAATATAAAATATTTTCTAGGTAGAACATATTGCACTACCTTTTGCAGAAAATCTATGTCATGCCTCTTTACCATCTCATCCCCCAATGCTTACTCAGTTACACTATGATGTGTCTGCACCAAAGAAAATTACTGACCCTGTGATCTGAACAACAAAATGTCCCCCAAATAAATTGCCTCATCGGTTAGGTTTGATTAAATCATTTATCAGTGAAAAATAAAAATTGCTTTTCTTTGCTTAGCATGTCTGGAGATTCAGGCGTATTTTGGGAGACTATTGTGATCTCAGCATTTGTAGCAGCACTGCACACTGCATTACCAGTTTATGACCACACGGAAGTGAGCTCCAGTTAGGAGGAAGGGAGTCTTCTGTTGGCATTGCTTGTCACATCGGGATTTGAGTCTAACTATATTGTTGTCTAGATTAGATCGTCTGTAGGCATTTAATTGTACAATTTATATACATATGTGTTTCTGTTAACAAGATCATATCACTCCTCCATCCCTGACATCTAGGCACTGAATTCTTTTTCCAATCACGGAGATGGATCTGTGGTGTGTGCTTTCTTTCTCACCTTCCTGAAATACCTGGCCACATTTAAGAATGTGGCCAGACAGTAAACGCCGGAGTTAACGCCAGAGTTTTTCCTTATGTGAAGCTCATTAATTCCCAGGGCTTCTGAATTGCTATCTTCCTCTTTTTCCTCTGTTCCCTTTTTGTGGAGTAGGTTACTCCAGTGAATGTGAATTAGATGGTTGCACAGTTTGATCCTCTGCAGCTTGTAAGAGGTATGTGAACTTTACATAAGTGGTCACTTTTCCTAAGATTCCACACGAAGTTGCATTTGGCATAGGATGATTTGAGCAAATTGTTATTCAGCCCTCATTATACACATAGTGCCAGAAGAATGTGTGAGACAAATATCTTATTTACATAGCCACAAAATTGAACAGTAGTTCATCCTGTTGGAAGTTTTTAGAGAGGTTTTGTAGAAGAGATTGATAACATTCAATTATTCTTCTAACATTTATTGAGCAGCTACAGTGTGCTGGCTACTGTGCATATTGTGAGGATGAGATCAAGAGACACAGTTCCTAAAGGAGTTTAACATCTAAGGAGCTGCCAGCCTTGCAAATAAACACGATGACAAATGCTGTAAGGGAGTGTTTAAACTGTAGAGACAGCATGGGTGTCGGAGAATTACAGTTTGCCTGGGGGTGTCAGGGAAGTTTTCCTGGTGGGAATGGAATTTGAATTGAGACTTGAAGGATGATTAGAAGTTAAACAAACAAACAAAAGAGCACTGCAGGAGGGGAAAAATGTACCAAGGACTGCAGGCAAAAGCCTGCTGCTGGGATTAAAGTGTGTTTGCATATGTGTGTGTGGAGGGGGGATGTTGCTGGGAGGCTGCGAGCTGGGTGGACCTATTGAGTCAGGGTCAGGCAGAGCACAAAGGGCCTTGGGTGCCAAGCAAAGGAATTTAGCTTTTATACTGTTCAAGAGCTTTTTAAAAAATCAAGGCAGAGTTTGTGACAAATGGCAGTGGGGAGAACAGCAATTATACATTTTGAACAGTCTGACTCCATCCTTCCCTGAGTGAATAAAAAACCTTTGTGTACCCTTGAGAATATGTCAAATGTGGGTGGAAAAGAGCTGAGATTATTACTTTGGTAGCTGTGGACTATTCAACATATTTCAGAAGGGGTATACGGGATCAGATTTACATGTTCATACTTTTAATGAGGAAATAGGCTAAGAGATTGAAAGTGACTCCCTCCTGGGTTAAAGATCTAGTGATGTTTAAGGCAGGATTTTATTCAAATTGGCCAAATGCACTAGTGCTGTTTTCAGCTCACTGAAAGGTGGGAAGAAGACTAACGGGCAGGGTAGGGAAGGGTTCACAGCACACCCAGAAGAGAGACAGCTGAGTGCTGGGCAGCCGAATAGAATGGAAGCAGAGCAGTTGGGCCGAATTTTCAGGGTTGAGAAGGACCCTCCAAAGACCAGAGAAAATGCTAGATGGATATCTCGTAGAAGTCCTTAAATTTCTGGTTAAAGATCTGTAGCCTAAGGGGAAATTTTTGGACAGCTATTAACAGAAGGAAATGATGATAGGGAACTAACATTATGCATCAATAACCCTAACAAGTAATTTATCCATAATCTAATATGTTGATTTTGCAATGAATAATCTAGTTGGGGGATTGGGAACCCAGATACATGGTAGCAGAATTCAGTTAAATGCAGTTCGAGCTTGGCCTCCAAATGATGGCGTTAGTTATTAGAAATATGAGAAGTTCCAAGAGCGCAGGCTATGAGCACGGTGCTGCTGGGTAGTGGTGCTATAATTCAGTGGTTTCTCTTATTCAGAAACAATCCTTTCTGTCAGGGATAGCTTGGAAATAGTGCTGCTTTAAAATACACAGAGGGCCCTGGCCAGTGTGGCTAAGTTGGTTGTAGCATCATCCCATAACTCAAGGTTTGCGAGTTCGATTCTCTGTAGGGGCACATACCTAGGGTTCATGTTGATCCCCAGTCCCTGGTCTGGACAGGTATGATTCCTAATTCAAGCACATGCAGGAGGCAACCAATTCATGCTTCTCTTTTGCATCAATGTTTCTCTCTCCCTCTTTCCTTCCTGGTCTCTCTAAAAGTAATGAAAAATTGTCCTTGGTTGAGTATATAAATAAATAAATAAATAATAAAAAATACAAATAAATACACAGAGGGTATGGCCAAAAAAGAGGAAGCATTTATCAGCAGAATCAGCTGGCTGGGAATAGCAACTCATTAACCTGTGGGCTTTATCTTATCCAGGGGTGTCAAACTCATTTTTACTGGGGGGCCACATCAGTCTCGAGGTTGCCTTCAAAGAGCTGAATGTAATTTTAGGACTGTATAAATGTAACTACTCCTTAACTAGGGGCAAGGAACTTGGTGCTGCCGCTGGGTAGAAACAAGGTCCTGGGCTGTATAAAACAAGGTGGAGGGCTAGATTCAGCCCGCAGGCCTTGTGTTTGCCACCTGTGTCTTATACCTTTCTTTTCTCTTTCCTTTTTAGAGAGAACTTTTTTAAAAATTTTTATTTTCTTATCCTCACCTGAGGACATGGTCATTGATTTTAGAGAAAGGGAGGGAGAGAAACATTGACAAGAGAGAAAAACTTTGATCAGCTTCCTCCCATACCTGTCACAACGGGGGACCAAACCCACAACTTAGGCATGTGCCCTGACAGGGATTTGAACCTATACTACTTTGGTTTATGGACACTGCTCCATCCAAGTGAGCCACACCTGCCAGAGCTATCTTACACCTTTCAAATTTGGACTTCTTCTTTCAGAACTGGTTCTGACCCAAGATGCGTGTGATTTGATTACTATGAACCTATTCTTCATCGCTCTAAAGTTTCGGCAAAGCTCAGCTCTCATGGTGGCCTTCAGTTTTTATTCTTGCCTAACATCAGCTTGACACATTCCAGAAGCTTCTTTCTAGTCCTTGATGCCCTAGAAGCCTCCAGGGAAGCGAGTGAGAACTGGTACATTGGAGATATAACAAATCATGCAATTCATTACATGCCCAAAATACATTTTCTCTCAAAGTTTACTGAGACTTTTTAGTGTTTAGAATATTAAGGATATGGGGCCTAAAGTGTGTGTGGTGGAGGTTAAACCATGTGTTGCTTTGTTTTGGAATTTGTAATAATATTTTCCTTGGCCATGCTCCATGCCTTAGACAGCATCTGTAAGGACCAACGCCATTTTTTTCTGAGTTGTGAGATCATGTGGGTGTGGCCTAATATTTGGGGAAGCTGTTTTGAGTTCCCTGAATACCAGCTGAAATATAAATGGGACAATCTAAGGAGAGGTGCCTAGTCTTGTACCTGCCATGCTGTGGTAGCTTATTGGCAAGTTTCTTCATCACTACAAAAACTAAACAAACAAACAAACTAACAAACAAAACCCCACAAAACATAAGGGAAGATCATTAATCATTAATGCTGATAATGTGTTAGGACAGAATAATTGCAATTAACAATATTTGAACTGTTTTTCCTTCTACGTTTTGAAAGTGGGCAAATGATCATTTCTTTTGTATCTTTCCTTTTTTAAAAAAGTGTTTTTCTCTCTCTTTTTGGAGGGTGGGGTTTCGCTTTGTGAAAAACAATCTGGCTGTTCTGGTTGGAGGTGAGGACATGCCTCAATGTGCAGGGATGAGATATAAAAGCAAAAGATAATGCTGGAAACCGCACTTTTAACATCCAATTTCAGTGCTGTCCAGAACAACTATAAAACTGGAGAAAGGTGAGTAATAGATTTGACAGCTGTACTCTAAAATGGACCTTATTAGTGAAATTTAAATTATAACCAGGCATTTCCTATCAGCACCCCACACAGTTAATGATAAGCAGTCAATGAGATTTATATACCCTTAGCATTTTTATAATGAGTCTGTTGCTTTGATGACAGTTTACTGTCAAACATTATGCTTAGAAATTTATAGCATTTGATTCAAACGAATAGACAGCTTAGCTTCATTGCAGTCTGTTCTGATTTTCCCTTTCCGCGAGGCTCACATTTTCACTTCTCTCTTTTTCCTTTTTTTTTCTTCTCTAGACTAAGCTCTTAAACACTCCACTGGAAATGAAGTTTTGAAGTGGGTACACATTGACCAGCAGAAAGTGTGTGTTAACTTGAGGGGAAAGGGTTCAGTGAATTCCAAGAACAGGCATGAGGAGTTTAAAGAGAAGTACGTTATAATAAAGTATTAAAAATTTACAGCTGCACCAGGATGATGGCGGATGATGGCTGCAGCGAGCTGTGAAGTTCAACGGAAAGGGATTGGGTGGGCAGAGGGCCTTTAGGTCTGTGAGAGGGCGGCACAGACACTTTTGTGTGGAGGAGATGACATCTCGTTCCTTCCTGGAAAGAACTGCCTGTTGGTTCCCAGAACTCCCTTGAGGACAAGTGCCCAATAAATGCTGCTGACAGATTTACTGCCACTGGAAAGAGCCACCAAGGTGATTCAAAGGGATGTGCTGCCTCCACAGGGTCATTGCGCCACATAGTTCAAGTGGCCACAGCTGTTGGATTTGATGGCTACCTATGCGCAGCAGGGAGTGTGAATCTGGGTAGCAGGTGCTTGATTTTCAGGAAATAGGACTGCTGCTCAAAAAACGTGGTGTTTCAGGCAGACTGGCTTTGAACACAGGTGTTTTCCACAGGTGGTACTATTAGAATAGCATTTGTGCAGCCTTTTAAAAATAGCTCAAATGGGCTGAAAACAGTCTTATTTCTTATATCCTGTGCTCTCTGTCCTCTTTCAGACCCTTTCTACCTACTTCACCTTTCCAAGCATCACATTACTGTAGCTTAGAGAAATGAGCTGGAAATTTGCATCAGGATGGTGTGAGGTCTAGGATGGCTCATGCCTGCACTCCACCTGTTCTTCTTCTGACCCCAATTCCACATCACCTCTGAAATCTTGGCCCTAAAATCTGTGCATGGCCTGTTGAATTCATTACTGAGTGATCATCTTGATTTTTGAGTCTTGCCTCTTCTAAAAGGACCAGTAAACTGTCATTGGCTTCTGCCTCTGGCTCATTATAGACCAGGCTGTTTCTGGTCAGAATTCTCTTGGACTTGGAGCCCAAACTGTGTCAATGACTATTTCGCTGGTAATTAACCCCAGGGTGCCAGCAAGAACCTGGGTGGATGTTCAGACACATACTGTTTTAATAATGATTTTAATTACAATAATAACATCACTATCTAGTCAGGCCTGATTACACACCAGGCTCTGGATTAGATATTTTACATATTGATATTTTACTTGTTAGTGCTTACTACAGCTTTGTGAGAAATAGTAGAACTATTAGTGGGAGGTGATATCATTCAGAAAAATAAAGAACTCTGATTTCTCATCCCACTATGCATCCTGTTGTTTTGGTCTCAACCAGTAAATATATCTTTCTTTTTCATGAGGATATTGTTTCATATGACCATACTTGTCTCCAAGATTATTGATGACATGTCAAATTTAAATAATGCTTTGTTTAGGACAGAGAGGGGAAGAAAGCTTTGGAATTCTCCGAGACCTGAGTAGGGTAAGGTAGCACACGAGGTCCCAGGGCTGAGCAGGTTATCCTAAGGCACTAGTACACTGGCAGTTTGACGTACTCACAGGAAAAATCTCATGTCCCTTTCATGGCGGTCTCCAGCATGCACTTACCATAACCATGGGGAAAGCAGGCACTGAGGACACTGGTTGTCAGGGAGAATTATGAAAGCAAGTGAGTGCCGCAGTGACAACTTTGGAAGATAGTAAAGGGTCTAAAAAGAGTCATGGACAGAAGGCAACATTTCTCTAGTGTGCCCCAGAGGTCATGAAGCTGAAGAAACACAGCCCTGGTGGCTGTGCAGGGTGCTGAGTGGATGGCTTGGAGCCAGAAAATGAGAGGCACGTAATCCGCCATTGGCAGCTTAGATGCAGGCGAGACGTGTGATTGAGTGGTTGTTGCTCAGCCTGGGCTGGAAAATCCTCTCTAGCCAAGGCCAGTATTCCTTTATCATAGCATGTTATGTGTATGGGGCTGTTTGCCAGTCTTTGGGGCTTTTGAAATACACCATTACTGAAGTTGCTGACGTTTTTTTTCATAGAAGATAAAAATAATGTATTGGTTATCAAATGTCTTTTATAAACATTGTACTTATGTAGTTCATATAGCCTCCAAAGTTAAGAAAAATAACAATTTGTACTTAGAAACCAAGAGAAGTCATGTGAAAAGGTTCTAAATGAAGATATTAATATTCATATTATAGCTAAACCTTGCTAATTTCCACTAATGACTGGGAAACCTATTGCAAATTACCAAATTAGTGAGTAAGCCAGCAACCAGAATTTCAAAAAAAAACAAAGACTGTACCAGAATTTCATTAACACAATTGAATTTTAACTACTGAGAGTAATTTGTAGTCTATAATTTGTTTATCTTGCAAATCTGTGCACATTTTAAAGATAGTGGTGGCTATTAAAGTAAAATTTGTTTCTTATGTATGGTTGTGGTTAAGAAATGTATGTAAAACAAACAAAGTCTCCTTGGGAAAAGAAAGTTGAAGATTTTCCAAAAGGATTTTTATTTTTTAAATATTTTTTTCAGTTATACTAGCAGCTATAACTTTGTTCATTTCCTCCTTTAGACATCAACCAGAATATGCAAAACTTAACAAAATATTGCACAAAGACTCATATGCATGAGTGGAATCTCTAAATTAACCAGGCTCCTTATTTGTGAAAGAGATACTTTTCCAAAGCACAATTATGTGAAAATGGAAATGAACGTGAGTCTCAGTTTATTCTCAGTGATGGCAGCAGACCCAGGTCCTATGACGGTGGAGGGGCGCTGGTGGGTAGCACCTAGGACCGGCTGTGACCTATCCATTAGTGTGCCATGTTTTATCTTTTTATTCTTAATAAACATTTACTTTTATTCCAAATCTTTAATTTTGTATTCTTTTTCTTAACTGTATAATTTTTTGCCCTCATGAAAACTGAATCCTCCCTGGTAGTTGCAGCCAAAGGTCCAGACTTTCACAGAGGAAAGTGAGTGGAGTGAGAAGAGAATGGGCTGAGGGTAGCATCCAAGAACATGGGTATTTGAAGTGGAGGAATTCTTTGTAAAAATGGAGAAGCAATGAGCACTGGGCTCAGAGAAGTCCAGGATGTGAAGACCTGTTCGCATTCTTCCTCACCCTCCTGCTGCGACCAGGTTCTCCATCTTCTGGGAGGCAAGAGGATCTCTGCCTTCCCCACCCCTCACAGAAGATCGGAGTGTCAGTCTGCCTGGGTCTGATGGTTTCTACTGCGTCACATCTCAGATTGTACAGGTTCTGCAATAAACACTCAGAACCACCTGTGATTTGGGGCAGGGGGCAGGATATTATTGCCTCCCCATCTTGTTTCTCTCCATAGTCTTGTGGCTCTGCTAGTGTTTATTATGCATGATTTCCTTACCTTACTTAGAAAATCAAGTTAGGAAGTACAAATCAGGTGCAATTAATCATCTGTAACTAGATCTGGAATTGCTTAAACTTGCCAGTTCCGTGAACCCTAAGAACAATGCAGCAGACGTAGGGAAATGCTGGATATGAAGAATGTAGGCTCAGGCCTGCCGTCCTTCCCATGCAATCTCTTGACCTCAGTAGCACAGATGTAGAGCGCTCTCTCTTTCCTCACTAATCAGAGACCATCAAGCAGGAGACTGACTCAGATTAAGTTAGCTTGAGGGCTAAGAAGGCTAGAAAAAAAATCTACCAGCTATAGCCATGTTTTATCACTTTGTGCTTAAATTATTTATCACATTGCAATAAGAGCCCATGAATTTCAAAACAGCTCTGGACAAGAAGGAAAATTGTCCACCCAGGGGTGGAGATTGGGGATGGGAATTTTGCCCTCATATATAGTGAAATTATCTAAAATATCTTGCCTGTGTATGATTTAGCCACATATCTTTGGAAACTAAAATGGAACCAGGAAAGAGGCATAAATAATTACTGTGTTTAGAGATCTTAGGATAGATGAATTACTTGTGTTCACTGCTAGTTTTAACTTTACATACACCTTAAAATTCACAACCCTATAGGGTATTTGACAACCCAATTGAGGCTCTATGTTCTTTGAAGAAATAAGGAATATGAATATTTTTCAAGGAAGTGGTCTGTGTTTAGTATTAAAACCTTTGAAATAAAAAAGAAATAAAGCTTACCTCCTCATGATTATTCAATCAGAATTATATGAGTTTGTTATTTATTTTAAAGTGTTAAGTATTTTGGAGTGTTGAGCTTGTTGGCAGTGCCTCATTCTTCCCTCCTCTACTTTTACAGTTTTGATAACTTCCTTGGGCTGTTTCCCTGGAGACCATGATGATAATGGCCATAACAGGTACACTTACTCTCCATCACTCTTATAAGGATGCAGTTGGCGTGAGTGGGTAAAAACTTCTTGTAATGAAATCCCATTCCAATTACTACTGTGTAGAACTTAAAGCATCAGCAGAATACACTGGGAGCACTTCAGCATCTTCTTGTTTCTTTTTCCCCATCCAGCTCAGATATTATTACTTCTTAAACTTTTGTCTGCAGGAATCCATCAATGTCCTTTTTCGATCTCTCTAAAACACTCTCCAAATAGGATTCAGAGATAGGTAATTTTCTCTTATCTGAGTTTTTGTGGAATTTAGTTCAAGTTTTATTGTATTTTTAAGAGCCCTCTAGATACCCACAGAGATGGTCGAGTTGAGTTAAAATACACATGCTACAATGCATTCATAATTTTAAAATATTCTTCAGAAAGAATAATCAGAGGAATCATTTCTTTGTTCAGAAGAGAGGCAGCCCCAACACTTCTTAATATTTCCATTAAGGCTTGAAAAACCAATGCTTTTACCCAACTAATATGGAATTTTTGTAGAAGGTGTTGGAAGTGTTTATAATATGTATTAAAAAATAGACATGGTGAATTCTCTTATGGAGTTAACAACACAATATCAATTTTGGAAATCTTTCTGGACTACAACAATTTAATCTTATTAATTGCTTGATTCTGTTAGGATGGGAAAAAGATGGTAACAATCATGTATTCGAGGAGAGATGAGGCTAATGGATGTTTCCTGAAATGTGTGCTGAGACTTAGCTATTGGAGTTAGTTGTTTCATTAATAGTCTATATTTATGTTTGGGAATATTAGAATCTGACACCTCCTCCTTTTCTTTCTTCATTTTTATTCTTTCCATTTCTAGATGTGTTTTTGAAAAGAGAGCAAGAGGGTTTCATTGTAGTTATCTTTCATTGAAAGACTGTATTCATCTTCTGTCTTCAACTTCTCTTTCTAACAGCTTTCCTAGAAAACAAGGAATGAAAATTCTTAAACATGAACAGACGAAAATTCACTTGTAGTTACCGTTTTTTATCACATTTGCAAACTGAAAATAATTACCCTAATGAAGAAAACCTTTAACTGAGATGATGGAAATTGTTTTCTACACCTTTTTAATATTATTCACTTAATTAAGATTAAACCTATTATCTGGGAACATCATGATGCAGGATTCTGGTATATGTGTTATGATTAACTAACATTCATCTAGTTTGCCTATATGAATGCCATCTGCTTGTAGGCAAATTTGCCTACATAGAATTGGTTGAAATATTTAGTGTCATTTAAACTCCCTCCATTCATGAGTCAAAACATTGGTTAAACATCTACTATAAAGAAGATATGATGCTATGATTTTCAAGGACACAAAGATGCCTTATACACTGGCCTTCTTTCAAGCAGTTTATGACTAATATAACTATTAAAGACAAATAATCACATGAAGTAGTAAGAGGGTGTCAGTTCTTACAGTATAAACTGCCAGAAGATGGCGAGCTCACTGTGGGCTGCTGTGTCAGAGAAGGTTTTCTGGGATGTGCCTGATAAATGAGGTATGAATAAGCTATGGCACCAATGGGGTAGAGATATATATATAGGTGTGCAAGGTATCTAGAATGGAGAGAAGCAGGGGGGAGAGTACTGTAGGTAGAGGGATTGGCACAGCCAAACGTTGCAGAGTGTTGGGGTTGAGTGGAAGGGCAGTGGACAGGTCAGTCAACCTGCAGTAATGAGGAGCAAACAGAGACAGACCAGAGAACAGTACCAATATTCCTGAGAACATGTCACTCAAAGTAGAATTTTCAGCTGTGACTTCAGCAAGTCAGGATAAATAAAATCCTGTCCAAGTGCCAATTAACCTTGTTGCACCAGTAATTGATTCAAGTTTCAGCATCAAAGACTGAATGACTAAATGGTCTCTATTTTGTTCACCATGCTTTAAAAAGAGCAAATAAACACATTTTCAAAGTGTGTCTACATATCAGCCAATGTTAATGGTTCTGAGAGGAGCCCCATCATGTAGGTGGGAGCACATGGCCTTATATAAACCCATAAATACATCCACATACAGATCCCTTTATGTATATATATATTTTGGACAGAGTTTATATAGGGGCTGCTGAAAATCCTGGTGTATGGTAAACAGCACTTGCTTCACACACCCAGGGGAAAGGTTTTATTTAATATGTGTCTCCTCCTGTTATTTACAGACACCTTTTTTTTTGATGATGATAAAAATGAATGAACCAACTATATTACAGTATTTTCATTTCTTACACATGTGCGTGATTTTCAATCACAGCTCTAGGCTATAATCCATAATTAACCTATGTTCATACTGCCTGTGAAAACCATCAAGGTGTTTAGTTTTCCCAGGTAAACTTTGCATACCACAAAGTTTTCTAAGGCTAAACCCAGGAACATACATTTAAATAGTATATTTTTACAAAACAGATAGTAATTGTTTAAAAAGTGTTCTTAATTTGTTGGCAGAACAACTACATCTAATCTTGCCTTTTACATTGTACTGGTAACATTATTTAAAGTCATTTGTCTGGTGAATTACTGAACATTTTGTAACAAATCATCTTTTCTAGGAAATAATTAATCATGAAGCATATTGATGACAGGTTTGGATTTTAGAAAATGGCAATTTATAGTATCAGCTCAGTTGTCTTGATGACCTTCAGTAGACTATATTAGTATTTTACTGATTCTTCCCTCTTCTTTGCCTTCCAACATACCAGAGAGTAATTCATATCCTTGCTAACCTTTGCAAATGATTTCCCCAAAGGTTTTCCTTCATCAATAACAGGGAAAACTAACCATTGTCATCATCTTTTAAAAAGTAATTAGCCATGAATAATTGTTCCATCCACATATGTCTCTAACTGAATTGATTTTCTTTTTTCTTTTCTTTGAAGGTAGATCTATTAATTGGGGCCCAGTTAGAGTGCTATCACCCTTTTCCCCCCATTTATTACTCTCTGCTTTTCTATGAATACCCTGGATTACACTAGGCTTGTAGAGTTTAATGCTGTGCTAACATTTCCCTTGCTTTATTATACATTCTATTCCAAAGTAGAAGAATGGATTTTTCTATCCAGCTTTATTAGATTCGATTTTGGAATATTTACTTAATGGGTAATGTTTATGGCAGCCCCTATGCAACATTTATATGAGAAATGTTGTGCTTTCTTGATTAAAAATATCCCATGGGGTATTTTTTTCCCTGGGATTTTTTTCTTAAAATTACATTTCAGCTGTGTAAAGGTAAAATATATATATATATACATACACATACTTTTTCACTGGGCAGGAGTTGATCACCTCGTAACAAACTCCAGAGACTCACATCCAGTAATTGGAAGAGGGCCATGACAAAGGATACAGGAAAAATAAACAGACCATGCCTGTATACGTCCTGCTTCTAACAGTCAGATAGGATTTTGTCTATGTGTTCTGCTAAGGAGCTTCCCTGGAAAATTATTCAAAAGCTTTGGCTGCTACAGGTGCCAAGAGGTTAGTTATGCCTTTGCTTGCTAGTCTCCATTAGTCACTGATTTGCTTCTGGGCGCCATTCAAGGGATTAATTTTTATCTGCAAATCCTTGTAAGGTTGGACCCTGGTTATCTTGGCAATAGTGTTTCTACTTGCTCTAAAGGCAACTAAAGTTCACAAGGGAGGCTCCTTATATATGACGAGAAGCCGGTGCTCTGTGCTTAAATGGGTAACCTTAATGTTGTGTGACTAGAATTTGGCAGTAAACAGGTATTTTATGTTCTGCCAAGATTTTACTATCAGATACATTCTCCTGTTAGCTATTTAATGAGACAAGGTCGTTTTCCCCCTCTTGCTATATTGGAGCATTGCTTAGATTTATGTCTGATTCGAAAGCAGCTGTTCCCAGTTGCTTCCTGGTACTTAAAGTCTGAACTATGTCTGGTGTTAACAATTTGAAAAGCCTTTGTAGCTTGGATACTGATCTTATATGGTGCTGGTGGCTTGGTAAATATGCACATAAGCAAACAAATGAAAATAGTAAACAGTTCATTAGAAGAGTGTTGAAGGCTGGAATACACTCTGAATTTGAAACCAACTCAGTCATAAAATCACTCTGTTTTTTGGCAAAGGTAATCTCTCTCTGCTTCAATTTCCTGAATTAAAGTGTAGGGATTATATAGTTTCTAAACCTTGGCTTCCATGGAGAATGATAAAGATTACTCACTGGAAGTGAGGTTGCAAATAGAAGTGCTCCAGAATGTGACAGCATATGATACGAATTAAAACCATATATATTAGAAGAGGGTGTTATTCCTCAGTAACCTAAAAATCTCCTCAATAATAAAAATGCAGATAAATTTGGCCTTTTGCTATTTTGGCCATCTGGTTAAATATGGTAGTCTTTTCATTGTCCTGGAAACTTTTAAGAAGTTGGAGCAAAATATGGGTATAACAAATGACACTGGAAAAAGACAGTTTGGCAAACTATATACATTGTTTGGGACTTTGTAGGCCAATGGCTCTGATCTTGCTCCTTTCTGAAAAAAATCTCTGGGAAATAGTGAAAGAAGGAAGAAAAAATCAAGATAAGGCTGACATGGAGGTTCTGCATCTAAAATATGATTATCTTTCACATAAGCTGGTTCTTGGAGGAGGTCACTTCCACCCAGCCTACTGTGTCTGTCTGGCCCTTGGAACTTCCCTAGATGTATTTGTTAATGCAGTAGGTATTTATTGAGGGGATACTATATGCCAGGCAGGCACTGTGCTGGATTAACAAGATAGACAGGGTTCCTGATTTCATGGATCTTATATGCCTCACGATGAGATAAACAATAGAAAATAAATGAAAAACAAAGAATGACAAATTAGTCTAAGGTTTGGAAGAGGGACACATGAGGTGTCGAGGTAAATAATAGTGTGGGTCCCTACTTCCACTGGTGGTCCAGGAAGTCCACACTGAGAAGGCGACATTTAAGCTGAGGCTCAAAAACATGGAGAAGCCCTCCATGCAAAAGTTGCCAGAAGAGCGCTTCAGACAGATGTACCAGCATATGAACCATCCTGAGGTTAGAACAAAGAGAGAAACTGGGGCTAGAGAGGAGAGAGTGAGGAGAGGCCCTGGAAGCCAGTCCTGTTGGAAAGGATTCTGGATTGCATTCCAATGGCACCGGGAGCCTTTGAAGAGTTACAAATCAAAGATTATATGATTTGATTTAGCTCTCGCATCTCGTTGCTGTGTGGAGGATGGACTGAGTGTCCATCCTAAAAAGCCCTCCTAAAAAGCTCTTTTTTCCTCTTCACTGCCACAGCCTGGTTCTGGCCACCATCACCTCTCACCGCACTAGCAGCAACAGCCTCTTGACTGGTCTCTTCATATTCATTTAATTCATGCTCCACAGTGCAGCTAGAGTCACCTTTGCACCACGCAAACTTGGTTGTGTTCCACTCCTGCTTAGAAACCTGCTGTGGCTTCCCATTGCTCCTGGCATAAAGTTTGCATCCTTCACTTCCTGATGCCTTCACTGGCTTGGCTCCTGCCTGCCTCCCCAGCCTCAGCTGAGTCGGCTCTCCTGCCTCTCTGGACTCACTCACATGAGGGCTTCTGCTCATTTCCTGACAGTGTGGGCACGTTTCTCTCTACCTCTGTACCTTTGCACATTTTTTTCCTCCCTCCCTAAACATCTATCACTGCACCTTCACAGCTACCAGTTTGTCTAGCTTGGTGGTTCTCCAACTTCATATGCATCAGAATCAGTTTTTTTAATTTCTAAAATGGGAAAATTATATATATATGTGCTTTAAAAATTATGAGTATTATGTAGGTTAATTCCTGAAAAGTAAGACTAAAAACACGTGTTCCTTGAAGCACATATCTACTTCCTCTGTTGCCATCATGGAGTCTGGAGTGAGGATTTTGTAGTCAGACAGTGAGTAGCTGCCAAGCATATGATCTTGGCAACCTCAGAGAAGAAAGATGATTGCATGATCTGAGGTGTGACAGGCTGGCTGGGACTCAGAAAGCTCATTTTACCTCTCACTAGTGCCATCTCTCTGTGTATGATGGAATGGGCACGGTACTCTGGAATGTTTATCATTATGCATTTTTCTATTTCTGATATGCTGTTATTTCAAATAATTCAGATGACTGTAAATAGTGGACTTAGTTTTAACTTAACCAGTTGAGTAGAATATGGAGAGACTGAGATTTCCCCAGAAGGACAAATAACCTGCCTGGGCCTCAGGGTGGCCGAGGTCAGGTATAGGTGTCTGGTCTGTCTATAGTGTGTGAAGCCCAGAACTCCAGGCCAGAATCCAGGCCCTGGACTCTAGCTGGCTCTACCTGGCTTTGCGTGAGCCTCCTTATCTTGGGAGGGGTTACACACTTGATGGCCAATCTCCATTTTCATTTCCACGACTGTACACACGACTCATGTCCCATTTTTGTTTAGATAGCACCTATTTTTCCTCCAAGACTAGTCCAGTTGTCCTCAGTTCCAGAAAGCCTTCCAAACAGTCTGGGTACTGAGGCCCCATGTATTTTCCATTGCAACCTGGGCTTCCTTCATTTTGAAAGCTGATTATTATGGGTTGAGAGTCAGTGTCCTCTAGATTTCTGTCACCCTCCCTAGAGTATAGGCAACTAGAGAGTGTCAAGACTTTGTCTTCCCATTGCTTAGGGAAGACTAGACATTCAGAATAAGCTTATTGGCTATGTCAAGGTATCCAAGTAGGTTTCTGCTGTGATGGAGGGGTGGTGCATCAGGAGGCACCAGGTACCCCACTGGTGCAGGAAGCCACAAAATTAGAAGCAAACAGACAAAGAGGATTTAGGGAAGGAAGATATCATTGGAAATAAAACATGAATCTAGTTTACAAAATCACTTAGAACCAGTATGTTTAGAACAACTTTATTTACACATGTCTCAAGGAGGCATATGCCTGACACAAGTGGTAGGCCTCAGCACACTTCTGTATTACACTGTCCTTCACAGGTCATGACCACACAATCCTAACTGTACAGTGCATTTTTGTAGCGGTAGACAGAAAGCCTACTTGTAGAACCCTTTTTGACACTTCTTCTTACTATAGGTCACCCTTTCCTTATGCAACATACACTGATTAAATAGGCATTTCAGACAAGGACAAATGAGAATACTAGTAGAAAGTATCAAACCTGGCAATGCAATTGAAATGTTAACTTCCAGGTATTTACTTAGCAGAGTAAAGCATTCTGTTTAGGCTGGCCCAGTGAGGCAGTTATTTGGCATGCTAATTGTTCATATCCCCTTTGAAGAACAGAATCTTCGTCTGGCAGGCTGCCCACAGACAACTGAGGAAACAGAACATTGCTACTGGAGGCACAGGATAAGGATCAGACTTTTTTCCTGCCAACCAGTTTTTAGTCAACTAACCTTGGAGGCTCAGACGTCTCTAGCCCATCAGTGCCTGCAATCCCAGGCAGCCGTTCTATCTTTGGCCAGACCTGTTGGCACTTCAATGCATGCATGCAACTCAGCCCAGAATGTGTTCTGCATTAATTTTATATTTTGCAGATGAAATTTCATGTGCTCAGAAAATGAACTTGAAGGAAGTCACACCTAAACTTGCCTGGTAGACTCAGCTTTCAATTTTTTTCTAAATGATAAATCAAGTCCCATCTCCAAAGAATCATTATATGTAAGAAAAGATATTATTTTTTCAGGTCTTGAACCTCCAGACCGCTGGCCTAAGTCTGTTATATTCCCTTTTCTCTCTGAAGTCCAAAAACCACCCTCCTGGCCTGGGTATGTTCCACCTTGTGGGATACTTGCCCCCTTCTTCAATTGATGAGATCTCATTAAGGGTGTGTGTCACTTCCTAATAACCCCCCAAACACTTAAACACATCAAGGCTAGACCAAAGATATTTAGACAGAAATTCTTAGACAGAAAATGTAGACCACATTTTGAAGTGGAAATTTTCACTTAATAGATATTCTAATGTACAAGAAAGAGCAAAACTATTGAACTCACTTATATACTTAATGAATTATGTGCACTAAGGCAGTATATATTTCATTTCTTGACTTTGTCCTGTTGTTAATATTTTCCTTATTTTTAACTCTATTGTTTATTATTAGGTGATACTTTGAAATGTGTATCTCAGAGACCTCTGATCATCACCTTATATGTTATATCTTTAAAAAAAAATAGATATGATGTATATTTTTTTCCAACTGAAATGTACATGTAAAGTCTTAGAAGACAATGAAATTGAGCAACTTCATCCAAGTTAAAATTGGTTGGAAGATTCTATATATCTATTCATCTGTTATATTCCTATATATATAATCTTTAGACACACATATTTAAAGGATCAAGGACACTGTCAAGCTCCATTATTTCCATGTCTTCTTAAGTCACTTCGTCATAAGCTAATGATTAATGATAACAAATGATCTCACAGCTGAAGGTATCTGTCAGTTGTGCAGAGCAGACATTTAGAAGCTTTGCATGGAATCTACAGAGTCTAATCTGGAAGAGACAAAGGACGCAAAAACTGCGAAAAAAGGACCAGACGGCCATTGCAACATGTTAGCAGTGATAGAAACATCTTGAGTGTGGAAAGAGGATAAAAAGATAAAACT
The DNA here is from genome assembly GCA_004024845.1 of Tonatia bakeri. Taxonomy (NCBI): domain Eukaryota; kingdom Metazoa; phylum Chordata; class Mammalia; order Chiroptera; family Phyllostomidae; genus Tonatia; species Tonatia bakeri. Next base: position 111,565 of record PVIA01002335.1, on the reverse strand, counting down.
CTCCTCAAATACCTGAGAAGAGTAGTTCTCAATTTCCCATGGATTAATTGTGAAATTATTTTGTCAATCTTTGGTTCAGTTCTTCATGAGTACCAATTATTGTTAATAATTTACCAAATTTCCTATGTGGCAAAACAGGGATTTACAGTTAAAAAATTTATTACAGATAATTTCCAATGCCTATAAATGTTAAGCCTAGACAACAACAGTGAAGGAAGGCACAGGTTCTGGGATGGAATGAGAAGGACTGATAGTGTTTAAATGTGGTAACAAACACAGGGAAAAGTGAACCTTAAAAGCGTAGAGATATACAGGAATAAAATGAAAGCAATGGTAATACTGTACAAATTGTTATGTGATAAAAATAACACACAAGCAGAGAGTGTTTTCATTTTGATATGTTCTAGAGCATAGCTTTGTGGTGGGGTGAAGCTCAGGAAGTTTGGGAATGTGTGTTACATCCATGTCTACAGTATAAGAATACTATATTGATGAGACTGTGTCAAAGTGATTGTGTCAAAATAGCTGTCTCCGTCTGCCTGGAAACAATTGCGCCAGAATGGCTGTTTCAAATGGTCAGAAAGAAAGCTTCCTGCTTGTGAACATCATGGTGAAATCCCCTTAGGTCTCATGTCTCCCAGACTACATCGCTGGTTACTGTCAGCTTCCACACAGAACTGGCAGGGTGAGAACCCATCTCTGTTGCTTATCCTGGCTGTTCATGGATGGATATGTAAGTAGGAGACCCAAAGTGGACACTAGATATTTATGATTCTTCTTGAAATATAAGATTTTCCTTTATGATTCATTTATTTGCTTCTGTTATAGGTGCTTTTGGTTTTTCTATATATGGAATACTTAACATTATAAAACTATCCTCCCAGTAGCGGAGAGGTACATACAGAATAAAAGGTCATCCCATGAGCTTCACGTTTCCTCCTGGGATTATGAAAGAGCCTGCCCTTCACCATTCACTTAGCCATCCTTTAAGATGCTTATATTCGGTAGTCACTAGAACCATTCATGAATATTCTGGTTCTTCCCCTTCCAGGGACATGGTAGAACTGCACACCCCCATTCTGCCTTTGTGGATGGTCTAGGCTATGTGACTTCCTTTGCCAATGAAATGTGAACAGAAATGATATGCGGAACTTCCCTTTTTTGTTTTGGAATCAAAGTTTGAGATGGTTCTTCTCGTCACTTGGGTCTCTGACTACACAGGACAGAACTCCCACTGTAACAGTAGAAAATTGGAACAATGTAATCCACCCTACCATTCTTTTGATGTTTTTTTTCTGTAAGTGCCGGCCCTAATATATAGCCTGTAGATGAACAGCATGTTTGTATAAGAATCCTAGGAACTAACTTCAAAAGATACGGACTCCCACCTTTAGGTGCCCCAGCTCTGGGAGATTAGCTGACCTTTGACCATGGAGCCCCGATGATGTAAAGTCAGCATGACATGAATCCAGGATGACTAAACCAGGATGACGCACACCACACTGCCACTTGCCTTATCAGAATGGACTGTGCTTGTCTGCATGTAGGGAACTTTTCAACCTCCTCCCTTGATCTTTTTGTTCTGATTCCCATCTCCCTCCTTATAAAAACCTCTGCCTGCACTGAGTTGTGGAGATGGGCTTTGAGACAAGAATTCCCCGTCTTCCAGATGGCAAGCATCTGAATAAACCACTTTCCTTTACATCAGCACCTGCTTCTTGAGTATTGGCTTTCATAGTGGCAGGCTGTCAGATTTGCATTTGGTTACCACTGTTACCTTACATCAGGCATTAGTGTGACTGAGGAGTAAACTTTGTTGTGTTAAGTCACTGAGATTTGTGAGCCTAATGCACCCTACAGGTGTATTGGAAAAGAACAGTCATTCAGTATACCAGTGCATACGTGATTCTATATTCTTCCCATGAACACTGTAAATTCCAAATTAGATATTGATTTTATTTTATCATAATAAAGGTCCTCAAAACAAAATAAAAAAAACTGTAACATCTTCAAATTTTTATTCCTGATAATTTATTACTGCTTGACTAAACATCATATAAATCTGTTAAGGACTAATTATTTGTTAAAGTTTGAAAGTTATAATTAGAGCAATAACTCAAACTAATAAGTATTAGGGTTGCATTGCAAATGGTTTAAGTGGCAAACTTTGTGAGCAGGTGACAAAGGATGATTAAAAAGAAATCTAGGGCTATTGCATCAGAAAGTAGGATTTATTATCTTGTTTTGACAAGTGCAGTTTAGCTTTAATTTTATGTGATAACCATCTGTAAGGAGAGAAGAGAGTGGAAAGGTACTGGGATTCACCTTGGAAAGGTGATCCCAAAACACTTCAAGACTTCACACTGTTCTAAGGTCTGCTGAAAAATGAGGTGTGACATTGCCAAGTTTCCATGTAAAAATGATTATCAAAATGATTAGCAAATATAGTAGATTGTGAAAGAATGAACCTAAATTATTCTATTGTATATTCTAGTTGATTGACACACAGATTTGCCTAATCAAGGATGTGTACTGCCAATAATTGTCTCCTATTTTTCAATGTTCAGAAAACTACTTCATGATTTAAACTTTTTTTCCCAGCAAGAATCCCTCATATGTTCTGTGTTCCTTTTTATTCATCTGTTACAGTTTGGTTGTGACCCAGGGTTTTCTGACTGATAAGATATGTACGGTTTATTTCAAACAAGTGCAATCTCCAGCATTCTCCCAGTCTTCATGGTTTTTTTTTTTCATGTGCAATATTATGAGGTTTCATAACTTCTCCTGGAAATGTGGTTTTTATTGAATAAAAGAAATTGAACCTTAAAAATGTAAATACCACCTTACAACTAGTTACCATCATATACCAAAGACATTACCTACCTGTCTTATCTAGCCCAGGATAAAAAGAAAAATAAGAAATAAGAAATTGGAAAATGAATTATCCATTAAACTTGGTATCAAAACCTTCCTAAATGTCTCGAGGTATAGTTGCTTAACCTTAGATTTTTTTTGTTGCCTTAAATATATTTTTCATATCTATCTCATATGCTTTTCCAAAACAAGTAGACTTAATTATTTATAATAATGTGAAAGTTTGCATGAGTATTATGTATTAGAAAGAAGGATACTCCCAGAAAGCAATTGTATATGGTTTTCTACCTTTCCTTCTATTCTGTTACTTTGAATTCAGGTGATACAATCTCTCTTTAAACTTCTCACAGGATTACTTTGCATTACTCCTTATTTGTTCCTTGAAAAGCTTCTGCAGATGAAAGGTTATTTACTATAGCCCTTACATTCGCAAAAACTTAATAGGAAAAGTACTTATAGGCAGCACAGTGGTATCTGTCAGAAAGGCAATAATTTGGTTTCAAAGATCTGTCTGATCCTTTTCCTTACACTCTGCCAACTGATACAAAATTACATATCAAGCAACTCAAGTGGACAAAAAGCCAATGCCTATAGGAAATTGTACAGAGGTTCTCAGTCATATTTCTCTATATGGTTGTTTCTAAGAGTGGGGAGTCACATGTGACTGGCAGATGCTAGGGCGGAACAATATTCCAGCAGTTCTGAAAGGAAGATGTGTGGTTTGAATGGCTCCTCAGGTCATTCTGATACAGCTTTGTGGTGAAGAGCAGGTGTGGGTTCTCTTTCTCCCCCTGAAAATCATTGCCCTGATTTTGATGGAGAAAATATTTCAATAGCATGTGTTCGGGAGGAAATTAGAAAACTTCTAAATTCTCTTTATCTTTTAAAATTATATTTTATTGATTATGCTATTACAGTTGTCCCGATTTTTCCCTTTACTCTCTTCTATCCAACTCCTTCAGACAATCCCCTCACAATTGTTCATGTCCATGGGTCATATTTATAAGTTCTTTGACTACTCCATTTCATATAATGTACTTTATATCCCTGTGGATATTTGGTAACTACCTATTTGTACTGCTTAATCCCCTCACACCAATTCACCATTCCCCCAAACCTCCTTCCCTTCTTGCAACCATCAAAATGCTCCCTGTATCCATGATTCTGTTTCTGTTCTTGTTCTCTCCCATCATATATATATATATATATATATATATTTGTATATATGACGGGAGAGATACATATACTTATATATACATATGTGTGTGTGTGTGTGTGTATGCATACATACAACCATTTTATTGTTCATAGTTTTGATTTTCTTTTTCTTAAATAACTGCTTTGAACATTTTATATAATAATGGTTTGGGGATGATGAACTTCTTTAGTTTTTCTTATCTGGGAAGCTCTTTATCTGCCCTTTGATTCTAAATGATAGCTTTGCTGAATAGAGCAATCTTGGCTGTAGCTGCTTTTCATGACTTTTAATTTCTTGCCAATTGCTTCTAGCCTGCAAAGTTTCTTTTGAAAAATCAGCTGATTGTCTTATCGGAACTCCCCTGTGGGTAACAAACTGCTTTTCTCTTACTGCTTTTAAGATTCTCCCTTTATTGTTAACCTTTGGCATTTTAATTATGATATGTCTTAGAGTGGGGCTCTTTGTATCCATCTTATTTGGGATTCTGTGTGCTTCCTGGACTTCCATGTCTATTTCCTTCACCAAATTAGGGAAGTATTCTTTCATTATTTTTTCAAATACGTTTCTAATTTCTTTTTCTTTCTCTTCTCCTTCTGGCACCCCTCTGATGCCAATGTTGGAAAGGTTGAAGTAGTCTCGTAGGCTATCCTCATTATTTTGGATTCTTTTTTCTTGTTCTAACTGGTTGATTTTTGCTTCCTTGTGTTCTAAATCATTGATTTGATTCTTGGTTTCATTCACTTTACTATCGTTTCCCTGTAAATTGTTCTTTATTTCAATTAGTGTATCCTACATTTTTGACTGCATCTTTTTTATGTTGAAGGCCTCACTAAGTTTCCTGAGCATCCTTATAACCATCCTTATAAAGTTTTGAACTTTACATCTGATAGATTGTTTACCTCCATTTTGTTTAGTTCTTTTCCTGGAGTTTTAATCTGTTCTTTCATTTGGGCCATGTTTCTTTGTCTCTTCATTTTAGCAGCCTCCCTGTGTTTGTTTCTATGTATTAGGTAGAGCTGCTTTGACTCCATGTCTTGGTAGTGTGGCCTAATGTAGTATGTGTCCTGTAGGGTCAAGTGGCACAGCCTCCCCTATCACCCAAGCTGGGTATTCTAGGTGTTCCCTTCATGTGAACTGAGTACACCCTCCTATTGTAGTTGAGCCTTGGTTGCTATTGGAAGGTCAATGGAAGAGACTGACCCAGGCCAGTCAGCTGCAAGGACTGGATGTAACCACAGACTATCAACTTCCACCCTCTGTGGAGGATCAGCTGTGTAGGGACAGGGCGGTGGTGCTCTGACATGGTCTATAGCTATTCACTGGGTTCACAGGCCCTGGGATTTTCAGGGTGGTGCAGACTATGGTCAGCCCCCACCTGTGTTTTGTCCAGGGCCAATCTGCCTGAGCTATAAAGCAATCTTAGATGGCTGCTACTTTCTTTGGGCTTGGAGGTTCCCAGGTGAAGTCAAGCTATGAATCTAGGCTGGCTTGTGCCAGGTCTAAGGCCACTTAGCAAGAAGTCCATGGGCTGGGAGCTTGGTGCTTACTAAGCCAAGCTGTTGCTTGTTTTATAGGGTTTAGGAAATTGTGATACATGAGCAAAGATCAGCTATTCATATCTTGGGTGAGCCCATCAGTTTGGTGGGATGGGGCTTCAGGGGATCTCCAGGGCAGGCAAACAGTGTTAGACAGTTTGATGGAGTCTCAGTTATGGCACCTGCCTGCTGGCTATGTGACTGTGTGGGTGAAGGGTTCAAAAAAGGGACAATGGCCTCTGCCCCCTTTTTGTCTGGGAGAAAGCTGTCCCCTAGCTCTTGCCTTGATGCTGGACACTTCAGTTACTCCCTGTATGCCACTGGTGCCTTTCAAGCTACTGCCTTGGTGCTGGAGTTTAGAGTGGGTGTGTCTGAGTAAGTTTATGTGTGGGTTCTTTAAGGGAAACTGCTTGGGACTTCAGAAGTTTCTTCCACTAACACAATCTCTGCTGGTTTTTGCAGTCAGAAGTTATGGGGACTTATCTTCTTGGCACTGGAACCCTGGGCTGGAGGGCCTGGTGTGGGGCTGGGACTCCTTGGTCCTAAGATATCCCTCCCAAATTTTTGTCCACCACGTGTGGATGTCAGACCAGCCCATTCTGCATCCCCACCCCTCCTATCAGTCTGGATGGATGTGGTTTCTTTAATTCCATAGTTTTCAGACTTCCATTAAACTTGTTTTCTGATTGTTCTGAGCGATGGTTATTCTATATTTTAGTTGTAATTTTGATGTGCTTGTGTGAGAAGGTCAGCTGTATTTACCTTTGCCTCAATCTTGACCATTAAATTCTCTTTAAAGTGAAATATTTCAGGTGTATTTTGTAAGGTTATTGAGTTTCATATAGCATATTCTTTGGATCCATTTTTGTTTGTCGAGGGTGTTCACAAAAATTCTGGATCACCAATAAGATTGTCAGGAAGGAACCCTGTACTCTGTCAATCTTAAATAAGTAGGACTCATTTTTTTGTGCTATATGGAGCAGCATAGAGGAAATGGGCATACAAAAGTAATCTCCAAGGGTTCTGACAAGTCTTTGGTAGTTCTTGATGGCACTCTCTCTACTTGGTCTGTGTGGTTTACGAGTTGCTCAGGTGGGTCCCTTCAAGTTTCTGGGCTTACTAATTAGTGGCAACAACTAATCCTGTGCATGAGACTTTTCCAGTTTTCCTGTTTTTTCTTTTTAAGGGATTTTTTTTTTTTGCATTATTTGTGAGATCCTTGTCTAATACCTCTTCTTGCTGTCCGCCTGCTCAGCATTCATGGCTGGAACTCCTTATATTATATGGCCTCTATATATGACCTTGACTTTTTCTACCTCTGTACTTCCTAACTTTCTGATATGTACACTGCATTCAAGAAAAATATTTATTGAGAATATTTCAAATATTCCTTTGACTCCAAGCCTTGTCCATACTCCTCCTCTTGTCTGGTTGTGCCTCAAGCTTCCACTAAACCTGTGATAATTGTTACATCCTGAGAGGTTTCCCAATTTGGTGACTAGCACCATCATCTACCATGTTGCCTAAGACAAAAACATGGGGGATATTTTTGATTCCTTCTTCTTCCTCCTCCTACCATCTACCCAACAGCAACTCTGTCAATCCTATTACCAGATATATTTCTCATATTCTAAGAATTCACCATCTCCCCAGTGACCACTCTCAGCCACTGTCTGTTCTGGATGCCCAAAGCAAACCCCTAACTGGTCTTCCTATTTTCACATATGACCTACATAAAACATTCCTCACTCAGCAGCCAGTGTGATCTTTTAAAAGTATAAATCAGATCGTATCACCACAACTTAAAACCCTACAATGGCTTACAGTGACTCTAGGAATAAAAGCTCTGGTACCTCCTCAGCATTACCTTCTACTTTTTTCTTTGTTCATTATATTCCTGATTCACAGGCCTTCCTTCTTTTCCTTGAACACATAAAGCATATTGCATTTGTTGTTCCATCTGGGTGGAGTCCACTTAGCTCCAAATCTCTGCTTCTTAAAATTCAGGCCTAATCTCAAATATCACTTCCTTAGAGAGGGTGTCCTCAATCACCAGGCATAAAATAATCTCCTCCTCTCCCCCTGTCAGTCTATATTCTATTCGTATGTTTTGTTTTCACTAGTATTGTTATTTATTATTATTTGTTTATTGTCTAGCTTCCCCCAGTCCACTAAAAAGGATATTATTGTTCCTGTTAACCATTCACTGGGTCCCCAGTGCCAAGATCAAGTTCAGCCTATAAATATTGGTTGTCTAAGAAAAGTATGAAATGCTACTTCCTTCATGGATGCCCACGGTTTTAGCTCCTCTTATGGTACCTACCTTGCATTTACATACTTGTTTCTCCTGTAAGAGTTGCAGCTTTTCAAGGGCCCCTGCTGTATTCAACTTTTTATCCTCCAGAGTGCTTTTGGTGGGGTATATGCTTAGTATATATTTATGGAATTCAATTATTCTATTTTTGTTGTTAAAGGAAATTGAATAACAAATTTAAATAGTGCTGTTTAGTACCCAAGAGAAATAGGAAAATTAGGAATGCCTTAAACAGTTACTACATAGTGTGTTTATCTTCAGGTTTTAATTCTAAAATATGCTATATTTCCAGATTTCCCTGTTCAAGAGCTCACTCTACAGAATCTGCTAACAGTTGATTGGTTCAAAAGGAAAGGAAGCAGAACTGGCAAATCAATGCACAAAGGAGAAAGGCTCATGTCCTCAAAGGTTTGTTCAGTACCTACTGTGTCATAGATTCATGAAACTATATATAGGCAAGGGTATGGGTTGAAGGTGTTAGGAAGAAAGGATAGCAGTTTTTAAGCAGAGGGGAAAGGAAAAAGCAGGAAAAAAAGGTTGATGAAAAGGAGATGATGTTCAAAATTCAACTCGAGTCAGAATGAGGAGGATATAGAAAAAAGTTTTTACATCTCTTCAGTGGTATTGGTTACTGCGCTCTCTGCAGCAGGTAAAGAAAAGACACTCTCAACCCTCTGTAATGTGTAAATTGCCTTTAGTCACTCTCCCCAGGAAAGTAAGACATGTCAGCTTGGAAGTTGTTAGGCTGCCAATCCTATTGTCAGGCAACCAGGACATTTGAATTCAGACGTGCTGAAATTTCATTTGGGGGTTTTCTGCCACAAATCCCTAACATATGGAGAGACCTCTGGCTAGAAAATAAGTAAGCTTGACATGTCAAATTTCTTTTCAACTATATTTTAAACAGCTCTCCTCAAAGAATCCTGAAAACAAGTTATAAATTGAGGTATTAAAGAAGGCTGGGGACAGGTGAGAGGGAAGATAGGCAGTTTTTTCAGGAAGTACAACAGTTATCCACTTTAATAGCAGAGTCATTCTTTCATTTTTATTCATCTGACAACTATTAGTGGCAAGGCAAGGTATTACAATGCTTTAGAATTTAGACTTGGAGTCGGAAAGCTTGGTTCAAATCCTGGATGGGTTACCGTTTGTGATGGTTACTTTTATGTGTCACTTGGCTAGGCCAAGTTGTTCAATCCTACATGAAGAAGTAGGTGTTGTCGTGAAGGTATTTCAGAGAGGTAGTTGACATCTGCAGTCAGTTGACTTCACATAAAGGAGATTATCTGTGATAATCTGGGTAGATCTCACCTAATCAGTGAAAAGATTTAAGAGCAAAATTTGTGTTTCCCACAGGAAGAAGAAATTGCAGTTCTGGGCTAAGGCTAATGCTCCTGGCCTAAGGGTTTCCAGCCTGCCTCTGGCTTGCCTTCTTACAGCCTTACAGATTTCAGACTTTCCTAGCCAGACTTCACAATTGAACAAGCCAATTCATATACATAATAGGGGACCCCCAGAACAGAATTTATTTATAAAAATTGTGTATTTATCCTTACATATTTAAACTTCAGTCACCTTCAAAGTACTCTCGATTTGATCCAATACACCTATCGAAATGTTTTTTCTACTGCTCAAAACAGTTTTTGAACTCATTAATTTTGACACCTTAGTGCTTCTGCCATTTTCTGTTTCACCTCAGCAAAACATTTTCCTTTGCAGACTTTTTTCATTCAAGAGGAAACAAAGGCACTCTGGGTAAGATTGGGTGAATAAGGAAGGTGCAGCATAGTGATTATGTTGATTGTGGTAGAAAACTGTTGAACTCAGTGCAGTGTGGGCAGGTGCCCTTATAAATCATCCATCATGGAATGGGCAAACCCATTGAAAGAGTCTTCAAAAAAAATTCACTGCTACTGAATGCAACCTCTCACAACAATACCAGCTGGTACACTGATACAGATGGGTTTTTAGAACACTCATCTAGCAGGAGAAGCCTGTACTACAAGAGGCCTGCCCTCCAGAAGATAATTCCAGGTTTTTTGTACACACACACACGTATACACATGTATACATATATGTATACACATGTACAAGTATATACACACATGCATAATTTTGTCTCTCTGATAGAATCCTGGCTGATATATCGAGTAACTGAGTTGATCTTGGGAAAGTACCTTAAACTCTCTGTGCCTCAGTTTCTTCATCTATAAAATAAGGATATCACTGGTGTCAATCTTACAAGCTGTGGTGAGGATTAAGTGAGTTAATAAATGTAAGCTTCTTGGACTGGGGACTGTACATATTAAATGTTCTTCTTAGTTACTAAGCACCCATTTTTTTGCTTATAGTAGTTGAGGGTGAGAAGTCAAGAAGATGAGATGGTTAATATTGAGAAACATGCCATTCCTCAGAAGGCATAGGGCATAATCACAAGTAACCCCAGTACACACTCATAATTAAGGAAAATTTGGGTTACAATGCTAATATACTACTAAATATTGCCTGAGGAAAGGTCATATTTATCTACTATATGTTAAGTATGACACAATTTCACTTGTTCTTTTAAAAAATTTCTTCTTTTATTTATGTTCTATTTCATTTAACAAACATTCATTGAGCTCCTATTATATACAGCATAGTTCTAGATGCTAAAGATATAGTGTAAAATTGGATCCCTACATCTGTAATATATATTCTAGCAAGGATTACAAAAATACATAGGTTAAAATTATGTAATATAATTCAAGGCATGGATGAGTTATATGAAGAAAGACAATGCAGGTAAGAATGGTCAGGGCACGTCTGGTGACACTTAGGGTGAGACCTGAATCAGGAGAAACAGCAAATATCTTGGGGAAGATGATTCAAGTAGAGAAAGCAGCAACTTGTCAAAGCCCTTAGAATAGAATGAATGAAATGAAGAAGACCATTGGGACTGTACCAGAGTGAACAATGGAAAGAGCAGTAAGGAAATGAAGTTAGAAAGGGAAGTGGAGTCCAGATTTTATGAGGTCTGTAGGCCATCAGGGGGAATTCTATTTAATTTTAAGTGTGATGGGAATACGTTGATGCATTTTGAGTAGAGAATGCAGACGTTTGTTGTAGATGCGGGGTGAAATGTGGGCTCTGGTGGTGAGGGGAGTGGAGAAGGGCATGAAATCGGGAGACTGCACGCGAGGCTATTAAAGTAGAATAGATGGGGGGTGATGATGGTTGCCGTGCAAGTGGTAGAGATGGAGGAGATGGGAAGTGGATGATAATCAAGATGTATTTTGTGGATCAAGATGTAAGATAGAGCCTGAAATTAAGATGCAATGCTGCCTTGACATCTTTGAATTTCACAGGGCCCCAACATCCTAAGTATGAGCTCCCTGTTGTCGCCAGTTGTGCTCCTCACCCAGAGGCAAGGGCTTCCCACCTGGATAGTTCCTGCATCAGTTGGACCAGCTGTAATTAACAATCTAACAAGTTTCACTTCCTTGCCAGTCTGTGAAATTATTCAAACAAGCCAATCACATCTTCCCACTGGAACCAAGACCTACTGAATGCTCTTGCTATTACAGAGCTTATCCCCACAGCTCTTGTTTGTTCACTCTGTTCCTGAGTGGAACACTCTTGTGGCCCTGCATGGCGTATGCTGTCCTTTTGCCATGGGCTATTGAGTATATATGACTAATGAACCGCTGCCAGTTTTATCTGTCCAGTGTTGGGTGTCCTGTGTTTGGTTATCTCTTACTACTTAAGGCAAGGGATCACTGGCCAAAAAATAACCCTATCTGCACCTTTTACAAACTCTCGGACCATTGTCTGAGCATTGTCTCATTTGAGGTAAAGAACTCAGGGAATCTCTTGCCCTGTAGACACCCTAAGTACAAATTAAGGTAACTGATATCTGTATAAATACTAAGACAAGATTTTACCAGGACACTCCTTGTAACTAAATGCAGGCAGGTTTGGCTGCCTGCTGCAATGAAAGCCAAACTGGTGAGGCAGGTGCTAGTGAGAAGGAACGTGTTTTACTCAAGTGCTGGCCACCTGAGAAGATGAGGAGTGTCATCCCAAATCCCATCTCCCCATCTCAGTGCAGGCAGAGGTTTTTATAAAGAGGGAGAGGGGAACAAAGAACAAAGATTCAAGGGAAGGGGAGTTGAGAGTTCTCCGTTGAGGGGAGTACATGCAAGTCAACAGTGTGTTCAGGTAACTGGTTGAAGGTCAGCAAATTTCCCAGAGCTGCAACTTCCAAAGATTAGAGTCTGTCTTCCCTGAAGTCAGTTCCTAGAATTCTCAAGCAAACAGGCCACTTATCTGTAGTCACACATCAGCCAGGGTCAGCATCCACATAATGTCTAAAGAATGATGAGGTAGGCTACAATTCCCCACTGTTACATCCTTACCCTCTTTGGAGTAGTTCCAGGCATTATGGAGTATGACCAAATCATTGAATTTACTTCTTAAAGTAAACGACACTAAGCACTTGAAGCAGGCATTCAATGGCACGCTCACTTCCCCTGTAGACAGAGGTATTTGGTTTAATTGAGAGGCCTAACTGGCTCCTCAAAATATTCATATTTAAGTTACAGACTGGCAAGTGAATCTCCCAATGGGTGTCACTATTGCCACAGGCATTGATTAATCTAAATTCATACACCCTTACACTGATGCCACACAGATTCCTTAGTTGTTTTTAATGGCCACAGAGGAGAATATCTCTCAAGTTCATGCTTTTGACAACCACCCCATCAAGTGGTCCTCTCTTTCTTGGTCAAGTACCTGTGACGCTTCTGAGGAAGGCATGTCTCTTACTCCCTGAAAATCTCAGTCATTACCAAGGTTTAAGTGGATGACAAGATATGAAAGTGTTGATTGGGATGTGAAGGCTGAAATTAAGATGAATAGTGAGTGCTACCTTGACATCTTTGAGCCTTATAGAGTTCTCCCACTAGTTGCTCTGTCCTTGCCAGATATTCTCTCCACTGTGCTCATCCCCACATCAGTTGCACCAATATTTGAACTGAGCTTTGCTGAAAGCATTCCCATAGCTAGTGCATGGAATTGTGCATTCTAGCAGAAGAGAATGGCAAACAAATACAGAAAAGTAGAGAAGCCCAGGAAGACATGCAATTTGGCTTAGCTGATTGGATATAGGAGCCAAGGCTGTGAACTTCTGTTGGCACTTTCCTTATTGAAGACCTTAAATACTAAGACCATGTTGAGAGTCTAAATCTTATCAGGAAGAATTAGAACTTGTTGGAGTTTACCAGCAGTGCTGAGGGCTGTGTGTTTAGAAGCCTGCTCTATCAGCTGTGTAAGCTCCATCTTGGGAGGGGGTGGAAGTTGTGAGAACAAATATTTAGTATTTGTTGTCTGTGGTCAGAAATGATGAAGGTCTTACCTGGAATGGAATCCGAAACAATGAGAGACATCGTAAGAAGATAATAAAAATAAAAACCACTCAAATGGGTCTTGGTGGTTGAAGGAGAGAGAGAGGGGTTACCAATGATTTAAGGTGTCCATGTCTGGGGAGCCACTAGCAGGTAGGAAGATCCTAGGAGGAGGAGTAGGTCTGAGTCAGAGAGGGTGATTTTAATTTCAACATGTTGAGTTTCAGATGTGGTCAGGACTTTCATATTGAAGTATTTGGAGATAGGGGCTACTCTTTTAAACAGAGCAGGGTCCTAGTTATCAGCTTGAATAGAGAAGCTGCAGCAGTGGCGGAGGTGACCCTGAACGAAGCTCTCCTGAGCTCATTTCCTCCTACTTTTCCTTACTCCATTTCAGCCAAACTGGCTCCTGCAGGTCTGGGAGCTCATTCCTCATGCTCTCACATCAGGCCTTCCTACTCACTCTTCCCACTGCCTTGATCTCCTCCAGAATCTGTATGGCTCACCACCTCTCTCACTTTATTCAGATCTATGAGGAAATGTTCCCTTATCCAAGAGGCGTTCACTGATCATTTCTTAGAGAATAACACTCCTGCTTCTTGTCTTTGTTATTTCTTGTCCCCTTTCTCTGCTCTACTTTTCTTCAAAGCACCTATAACTATTATATATTTGTATTTGTGTGTCACTATTCCCACTGGAATGTAAGTTTTATGAGAAAGAGGACTTTTAGTTAATGCTCAACCCATGTGTTTGATATATAGGTTGCTATGGATTAGATGACAGCAGGGATGGGGAGAGACAGGGAGAGAGGAGGAGGGGGAGAGAAAGAGGAGGAGGAGGAAGAGGAGGAGAAGGAGGAGGAAAGAGAGAGAGAGAGGTTGGAGAGAAGTGGAAAGTGGATTGGGTGCTGGCAAGAAGCACTTTGGTTGCACTTTGGTTATACTCAGTAGTGGACATCTTGTTCATTTGTTCACACTTTCACTGCTGGTGGCATGATTTTTCCCTGAGTGACTACCCTGGTTCAACCCATGGTTCAGGTGGCCTTAAGTCTACCCCAAGCTCTATGTGGCATGTGATTCAGGACTGGCTAGTCAAAATATCAAGTTCAAGGTGCAGGGATACACATCTGACCCACTTTCATCCATAAACACCAGGCTGAAGGCAGCATAGCATAGTGATTAGGAGTCTAGACTCTGGATTCCAAATGCTTCCTCTGTCACTAACTAGATAAATGACTTAGGCAAGTTACTCCCTCCTCTGTGTCTCAGTGTAATACAGGATTATTATGCAGATCAAATAAGTTAACGTAAGGAAAGCTCTTAGCTCAGTGTCTGGCACAAAATAAGAGTTCTGTAAGTTATTATCATCTGGTGAGGAAAGAAGAGTGCTCTTTTCTGTTGACTTCAAAGCTAAGATGCTGTAGTCTTGAGCCTGCTGATGGCCATCTTGCCACCGTATGGAATCTGGGAATAAATCCACATGGAGGAAAACTGAAACAGAAGATGGAGGGCTACTGACTCTTGATCATACTTCCGATTTGCATTAAGTAAGTTTGAGTTAGCTTATCAGTCAGTTGTAATGGAAGATTTATAATCAGTAAACTTCTAGTAATGTTTCTTTTCAGTTTGACATGCATTCCTTGCTTTCTTGCTTTAGGTGATTCTGTAACTTTTCCAATTTTCTTCTGTTAATATCTCACAAGTCCTGAAAGCATCAACCAAACAAACATGGCTGGTGTGTGTAGTGTATGTGTGTGTAATTGCTTTAGCTTTTTGCTGGACTCTTGTCTGCTCTCCTTGTCTGATGCATAGGGCAGAAGAGACCACAGAGTTCCATCTGCCCCATCCTCAGAGTTCAGAGCAAGGTCAGCCCTTCATGTTTTTTCTAGGCTTTGCTCTTGTTCTTTTCTATTTTGTTACTTTTCATACAGAAGACACACAGCTCCTTCCACATTGTTGTTTGCCTCCTCACTCTACTGTTAAATGCTGTTCCAGAATGAGAAAGAAAAGGTGGGCAAGGACAAAACAGGTATGTGCAGCCAAATCTATGGCAGAGACTTGCCCTCTCTGAGTCCAGGGGGTTATGATTCTCCTTCCCAAGTCTCTCCTCTCTCTGCCTCTTCATCTCAGTCCACTGGTACCCTAGGGGAGAGAGAGCTATTGGAAGCTATATATTTTAGCTTTAATTGTTGATATCTTATCTTGAAATTATATCCACTCAGTTTCTAATAAAAGGGTTGGACTCTGTAGGTGCTCCATGTCTGCTTCTCATATCAACCAGACCAGCTCTTCTTCCTGAGATGGGAGGCAAGGAGGAGGAGTTAATGAACATACAGAACCATTGTGAGCTGTCCAATAGAGAGTCATCTCAATACAGGAAAGAGGTGAGACTCCTCCAGACTGAAAGGGCGGTTGGGGGATGAGGAAAGGATGTGCAACACTTGGGATGGGAAATAAGGAAGAATCTCAGCCAGGGATGAGGACAGGGTGAGCCAGCAGCAGGACTACCGTTTCTGTAGGTAGTGTCACCCTGCACAGGCTGGCCCTTCTGACTACACTAGTCCCTTGGCCGTCTATCCTTCCCTCGCTATCCCTGTATAGTGACTTGGATTGCTCTCTTTGACTTGTGGGCCTTCACAGATGCTTTTCTCTGTGCCCCGCAAATGCCTAAGTCCCAGCTTAGGTGTCATTTCTGCTGGGAGACATCATTCACTTCAGGCCTTGGTTAGCTCCTCCTGCCATTTGAGCCTGTAGCTATCTAAACTTTCCCATCACACTTCCCATCATACTTGATCTCTGTTATTGATGTCATTGTCGTTTTCCACTGCTAGCTTGTGGGCCCCAGAAGGCAAGAATGGTGTTTATTCTGCATTGATTACTGCTATAGCCCAAGGACTTAGCACGTTTCCTGACCATATTAGGCACTCAATAAATGTTTGTGGAATGAATAAACTCTGTGTGAATACTAAAGTATTCTTAATTGAAGATCTTTTCTTTTGCAATGGAATTATACTTGCTTAATCTGTTGCCTTCTTTCTACCATGTCACATAATGCTAGGTAAGGGGATCAAGTCCCTATACATATTTATGCATAGCATGTCTGAGCAAAGGCAATCAGCATAGAGTCACCCAAAGATGATGTTGTCAATGCAGATTCTTGTCTTGTGAAAATGAAAATTGGGTTAGTAATCCATTTAACTAACATGTGATATTTTTCAGTAATATAAAAATATTCTTTTTCTCCAAAGGGTTTGCTTCAACTCCCCCCCTCCTTTTTGGCTTCATGTCTAATTTTTATTTGCATGGATGGAGACAGCCACAGATTGCTCTATTGGGCCCGAATGGATCAGGTGACTTAAAAACAGCAGGTTCTACAACCCAGTACCTATTTCCCAAGCTGTCTGGTCTCAGAAATTCACTTTCTGTAACAGCAGAATGTGTGTTCTCTCTCCCTGGCCTCTTACCTCTGCAGCCTTACTCGGAAGAGGAGAAGGGGCAGAACTGAAAATCTTTGTAAGTGGAGGGAAGAGAGGAACAGAGGCATCCTATACATGAAGAGAGGTTCTTTACTGTGATGAGTTGCACTGCATAAAATGATTTGTGTGTGCATGATAGCTTTCTTTCTAGTATCCTTCTGACACTTGGTAGTTCACTTCATCATAGCTACTCATCTACCTTAGCCAAGAAATTACAAGTGAAGCAGCGAGAACACAGTGAGTGACTGAGTGAGTTTCTGAAATTTGACAATCACAGATAAAGTTAAAACAGTGATGACTGGTGTTTGTATAACAGTCATCAAAGTTGATGTTTAAAGTTTATGGTGCTTTAGTTAATGAGATACTTGGGCAGAGAAATAACATCATTCAAGTTAACTTCAACTACAGACTCAAAATACCTTCATTCCTCTTTGTTTTTATCTTGTCTTCTAGGGATAGACTAAGGAAATCTGTTCTTAGTGGCAGTGTCTATGAAAACAAACTCATTTCATTTTGTACCTTTATGCATATGCTAAACAACACTGAGAAACTTTTGTTATTTTTTCTACACACATCATTAGGCAACTGCAGTCTGCCACCCACTCCTGAAATGATTTGAATCCATACCAAGTTATCCTGGGATTCAAGGGCAAGACTATGGGTGAAAACTGGATACAGTTAATGAATCAGACACCCGGGCATTATGACTAAGGAAGAATTGTTTTGACCTAATCTTCAAAATAAAATAGTCTTTTTTCATAAGGTGCAACCCTGGTCTTTGATGGGAGAAGTTACAGGTGCAAGAGGATGAATTCCAAGAGAAGCAATAGAGGGCAAGAGAGAAGCAATAGAGGGCATGACATAAATTCACAAATATTTTTTTAGTACTCATCATACACAGATCACTGGGAGAGAAGCAAAAGCATGGCTTTTGTTCCCTAACAAATTTGATTAATCAAGATATTTTAGGATTCCAGGCTTGTGTGTGTGTGTGTGTGTGTGTGTTCTGAATTAATGGTTTAAAAGGTTCTTAATAATGTGGGTATTTTCTAGCGCTTCCATCCATTGGCCTGTACAGACTCTGTCATTTCAGCTCTTGTAGCAATGACTTCTGAACTTGAATGGCCATTAGAATTTGGTGAATAGCTTTGCAAAAATACACATTTGCAAGTCCAGTCCAGGCCTACCTTCTTAGATTTCTAGGAATTTAACCCAGGTACACATGTTTTTATAAAGCCTCTCCGATAATTTTGATAATTAGTTGGTTTAAAGTATATATTACACTCTTATGTAGGGTCTCTTGTGCAGTATTATCAAAAACAGAAATATATGGGCATGCGAATATTCCTTTTCATGTTGGTTGGATAGTTGTAGATTTGAATAGTAGATTCAACACATTTCAACTGCAACATGACTTTAGGCAATTTTCTTATAGCCTCATCTGTAAGGTGCTATGGTGTTAAAAACCAATGCAGCATAATCATATCAGGGAATATGGCACTTAATAAAAGTTAGCTGTTATTACCAATAGAGTTTGAATATTTATGTTCATATTATATATTTGCATTGCATATTATAAATGTTTTTTATTAACTGTCAATGTCTCTAAAATGTAGAATATTCAGAATTTTCTGCAAATAATTTTTAAGGATTGGCATTATGTAGTTCTCCACCATTTTTTGTTTTCCTGGAATTTAGGACAGTACCTGGCATATATCAACTGCTCAATAAAACAATCAGATTCATCTATTTAAAATCTGCACACCAATATAAACATTCAGACTATATGAATGTACATTGGGCAGTGATGAAAGTTACAGAAAACATCTTAGAGGTTTGTTCACATCTTTCACATGTAGCTTCTGAAGGATAGGTGGAACCCATCCGGCATACCCACTTAGCATGTCTGATTTTGTAAGGTAGAACATTGACTAACAATAATCATTTAGGAAACTAAGGAGGCAAAACGCTATGATATTAGAAAAGTAATGAAGAGACAAACACTTAGGGAGCATTTGCTTCAGTGCAAGGTCACTGTTCATTAATACTCGTACAGATTGCTTATTAACCACCCAGAAAATTCACTTCAAGTTTTCAAGCTACATAATACTCAAAATCATTGCCCGAATATAGATTAGGAGATGCAGGCTTGCTGCACAGAGAGCTAAAGCAGTTGTAAACCATAAGCTCCATCGATTTTGAAAGTGGAGATTATCCCATGTATGACTTATCCCACTCTATCCACCCCCGCTCCCAGTGCATGATACTTCTCTTTCCAGCCTGGTTTTGAACGGTTTTAAAAGGGATTCGGCACTCTGGGAAGCAGCATTCTGTAGAGGGGCTGGTTGAAGGAGGAAGAAAAATGTCTCCCTATGATGTGGGTACCCACTGGGCAGCCATGGGTTGGCTGGCCTTGCAGGTGTGCTCCTTTGGCATCTTTGAGCCTTGCACAGC
This sequence comes from Tonatia bakeri, assembly GCA_004024845.1. NCBI lineage: Eukaryota > Metazoa > Chordata > Mammalia > Chiroptera > Phyllostomidae > Tonatia > Tonatia bakeri. Next base: position 92,331 of record PVIA01002335.1, on the reverse strand, counting down.
ATCTCCTTGCTCGTTTTTATCTCCTTGCACATGTCTGCAGTTAATTGAATGAGTGAATGGAGTCACTCACTCCAGTGTGAATTTTCTTTTTTTTCGTTTAAGCTACCTGACTCTTATGATAGGCTCATTATCTAATGGGACAGGATAGCATAGACATTTACTCACTACATTTCAGATGTGCAAAATACAAATAGTAACTATCTTATAACCAAGCTTGCCTTCCCTGGAAGCCACCTGCCTAATGATGGCTGCAGAAACACCAATTTGCCAGTTACAGATAGTTCAGTATCTCCTGCTATAAAGTAGGGTTTATGTTGTGGTAAACACAGTACAATGTTTAAATTTCCTGTCTGTTTCTCTCAGCACAGAGGGCCTCTCTTGCTTTTGTTCTTTGCAAGATGATATCTGTGTGCAAGCAGATGCTTAAGTGTCCACATGGGAGCAGGGGAGGGAACTTTATTTACTGTCTTCTGGGATTTTGTTTGTATTTTCTGTGATGTCTCATTCCCTTGGATCACCGAGCAAACAAGTGATCTTGGGTGTCTAGTGTTGTGTTGCTTGTCCTGCCTTGGGCGTTGTGCTGACAGCCGCTGCTCCAGTCAGGGGCAATCACTTCTGGTCACGACTTTTCCCACCCCATGAGCTCTGTCCAGACTGAGGCCTCTCTTCGTCCACAACCTTGCACAGCACTCACATATCCCCCACTGGAGCATAAGGGGGCTTCTAGATCTCAGGCTGTGGAGAGAGAATCAAGAGAGCTACCTCCATCCGTCCAGCTCGATAGCTCTCCCAGCCAGTTTCACCGCTCCTCCCACCCCATTGTGCTCTGGCATCACAAGCAATGCAGGCCTTCTCTGGGGGCCTTCAGATTTCCAGAGAAGTGAGGAGCAACAGCTCTAAAGGGTGGCTCTGCTGCACCCCTCCACAGAAGTTCACCTCTCATATTGGGAATGGTAAAAATTTAAGATGATCCTGATTCTTTCTTTCTTTTTTTCTCTTTCTCTCCTTTGTCTCTCTCTCTTCCCTTTCAGCTCTTTCCTGTGCCTCTTGGTGAGCTTTCCATTCCCTTTCAGCCTGACAAGAGCCACTCCTAAATCCCATCTCCCTTGATCCCTCAAAGGTCTTCGTGTGCCCCTCCCAGCTGCAGGACTGAGGGAGGGCTTTAGGGAGAGAGTCTGGATAACTGCAATAGTTTTTGAAGACTGCTGTGACAAAGTCCTACTAACTAGGGTGCTTAAACAGCAGAAATTATTGTCTCACATTTCTAGAGACCAGAGGTCTGAAATCAAGGTGTTGGCAGGGCTGGCTCTTTTTGAAGGCTGTGGGGAAGAACCTGTTCCAGGCCTCTCTCCTTGGCTTGTAGATGGTGGTCTTCTCCCTGTGTCCCTTTGAATGTGTTGGTGTCTAACTTTCCCCTTCTATCAAGATACTGGCCATATTAGATTAGGGTCCACCCTAATGACCTCATTTTAACTTGAAAAGACCCTATGTCCAAATAAGGTCATATTCTGAGGTACTAGGGATTACGATATCAACATGAATTTGAGTTGTGAGGACATTAATGAGCCCAAAACAATTACCAAGAAGGGAAAATACATTGGTAAACATTTCAAAATATCCTTGTTTCTCCACCACATTGCATCTCGGTGCTAGGATGGAGTGGAGAGCCGTAAATGCTCTGTGGATGACTGTATTTGGTGGTTTTAAATGAAATTGGAAGTTGCCTTCTCATTTTTTTACACTGTCACTAAGGGGACACTTTAAGGTAATAGCTCTATTTGGTAAAGTTTTGTGTCAGGGTACGAATAGAATCAGTAGGCACTGGATTATACGGTGTTTCTGAGCACTTAGAGGGTGAGAAAAAGGGGCCACGAGATGGAGCTCATGTTGCATTTTTTTCCAGGAATCCCATGACATCCTATGAAACCCCACTCCGTTTTGGTACAAGATGAGATGCATTAAAGAGACATTTTGACAGCATTTGCAGGTCCAATTAAACATGGAAGCTGAGGAAGAATGGGGAGGCCATGATGATTCCTATGGTTTAGATTTGATTGATTCAAGTGGGGCAGGAGTGATGGTGAAGGAAGAGGAGTTGGTAAGTTCACTTTTGGGTTTGAAGTGCCTGAGGGACATTCAAGAGATGCCCTATAGCATGATCCACAGCTTTGTGCTCTTTACACACAGTGTTTGGTGCTCAACTACCAATGGAAGCAGATTTTGTTATGATCCCCATTTTACAGATGAGGAACTGAAATTCAGAGATGCTAAGTAGCTTACTCAAGGTCAATATCAGGTCTATTTTATTCCAAACCCAAGGATTCAAAATGGTTCCAGTCATTTTCTCACAGATCAGAGACAAATTCATCCCAGGGACCACTTCTTTTTACTAACAACACACATTCCCTGTTTGATTTGATTTCTCCCAGACCTGTACCCTATACACATCAAACCCTGCAATGAGCTTCCCTCGTGTTAACGTTTGAACTAACATGGGAGCCTAGAATTGCTAATTGTTAGTGATATGTTAGAAAATATACTTACTATTTGGTCCTATATTAAATATATTCTAAATAGCTATAATATCAGTTCAGAATTCACCAGAATCTTAGAAAAGAACTCTCTGTTTCAAAAGCTTATAATTTGGCCAAGTGTGCTAAATTGTTTTGCTTGTTTTTGTTTTTAACATGACATCAATACTATTTTCAAAAGAGCAACTTTTTGGATGTATGTATACTCACTTTTATGGTAGCTTTTCAGAAATGTTATGTCATATACATTCATTATAGAAATTTAAGTTTCTTTTAAAGTTAAAAGCTATTAATATTTTTTTTGCTTGGGATAATCTACATGTTGTATGATAAAATAATATAATATCAATTTTGGATATTTTAAGTTATAGAAGGGTAAAGAGAAATTTAGTGGCTTCTAACTCAAACAGTTTCAAGCCAAGACAAGAAATTTTGCCAGCTATTAGATCCCAATGGGAATTAGTGCTTTAGCTATTTTTTATATGTACAGGTTTACTAAGCTGGCAAGATACTGAGATTTAGACAGCACAGTTATCTCCACTTTGCATGCAGAGGAGCTATCTGTAATGAAAGACTTGCTACACAGACTCTAAGGGAATGCTGAAAGTCACTGGGTATTTGTTGATGGAACACAAGCTCATTACCCTCTGAAGATGGGATATAAAATAGGCTTGATCAACAAGCTGACTCTAGCTTTTTGCCAGAGCACTAATTTAGGGGATTGGTACCAGTATCTGGTTGCTTTTGTCTAACAGGAGACCTGAAAGAAAGGATTCAGCATAGACTGTTATAATGTCTTCAACTTGAGGAAATGGGGCAGTGAAATGCCTCTTCTGTGGACACAGATGTACCTGGGTGAATGAAAAGAGCAGAGAAATTAAAAGGGGTGGAATGACATCCTATCTGCAGCTTTAAGTGAGCAAAATCACAAATGAATGTTATTTGCTTCTAAAGTGAGCCGTAGTAAAGCATTTATTTTTGTCAGTTTGTTCTATATTTCCAAGTCTTGTTTTTTTTTTTCCTCCCTCCATTGTCTTTGGCTGTGGGTCCTTCAGAGCATTTATTTTCTTTTAATTGTAGGTACTATGATTCAGAGTTAAAGAACCTGAACTCTGTTTTCAGAAAGACCACTCTAAAAATTCCAACCAATTACTATCTCTGTGAACTGGGGCATATTCTTAACTTTTCTGAGTCTGAATATTCTCAACTTGTAAGATTGAAATAATATTTATATTTACTTCAAAGTGTTGTAATATTAAATACAATAATGTCTATAAGGTACTTAGACTAACATCTGGTCCATGACACATAATTAACACAAGTAATTACTATTATCTTTATAGTTTGGGTAAATCTAGTAAAATGTACCTGATATCTCATTCCAGGCTATTGTGGTTCTTTTTGCTCTGCCTTCTGCTAGAAAATCATGTGTTGCTTCTAGGTTCTGAATTGCCCAGGAGTCCTCCTTGTGAAAAGCGTAGAACAGAGCGTTATGGTGTGGGACAGAGTTGGAGAGGAGACTGGCTGTGGAGCTAGAACAAAGCTGTGAGTCTATGTGGGCCCTCCTCCCTTCTCGACAGCAGGTACCACTTTCTTTTCTGTCATTCTTCTCTTACACATCTCTTTCAGCATTGCCAATGTCCTCCTCATTCTTTCTTATTTATTTATTTTTCTTTATCACTTTTTTCCTAGTTAGGTTTTGAACTGCTAAAGGGACAATAAACTCAGCCTAATAGGCCCTGTGACATTACCATTCTTTTGCCTAGCTCGACAAAGCCTCAAATGGGAAGTGTGGATACAGCAATGCAGAAGTGAGCTGTGCAACATCAGGGTCAGGCTCTCATTCCTTTGTGATTTCTCTCAGCCCTCCTCATTCACCCTCTTAGTGTTGTCATTTTTCCTGTTGTTTCTGGTGTTTACACATTATTCTCTGTTCTGATCACTGATCCAATTTTGTCTTGCCTAGAGCCTTCATCATCTGTCTCCACCATCTTTCCTTAAGAAGATGAAGTCTTCATTAGCTGGTTTAACACTTAAAAATTTTTAAAAACTTTTTATGGAGAGAGGAAGACAGAGATTTGTTTGTCATTTGACTTATTTATGCATTCATTGGTTGTTTCTTGTGTGTGTCCTAACTGGGGGTCGAACCCACACCTTGGTGTATTGGGATGACGCCATAACCAACGAGCAACTTGGCCAGGGTGCTGGTTTAACACTTTTGTTTCTTATTCTGCATGTTTTCATGACTGTACTATCATTGTCCTACTTGATTCTACACTGCGTGTTGTATAGACACAAATATTGAGTAGTATCTTCAAAAGTTCAGTGAATAAATATTGTGTTCTCACTTTTCCTACCAAGCTTTTCTAAAATTAATATGGATAACTCTGAGTTTTATAGAGGCCTTAAAACAAAGTTATCATATTTCTGATATCATCCTGGGAAAGGGATGCTTTTCTCACAATCCTGACTGATACATTCACAGTTCACACTGCTGTTTTGTAAAGCTGTACACATTGTGGTTTAAGGAAATGCTGATTAGCATTGTCTTCCTTTCTTTCTTCAGGGACAGAAACATGTTTTAAAAAGTCATGAAACTCATTCAATATTTGAAGCCTTTTAAAGAAAAAGAATACAAGGTTGTGAATATAAAATTATTATTTATCCAAAGTTAAAGAACAAATTATAACAAGTTATAATTTTTAAGAGCTGGAAATCTCAATCATGATATAGTTTTTAAAAATAATATATCTTTTTACTAATTTATCCCTTGGTATATCTCCATAACATTTTTTCCTATATTTTTGCTTGTAGCATGCTCTTTAATTGCCTCTTTATATGACAAAGATTTTGCAGTGTTGTTATATGTATACAATAGATAAAATTCATTCTTTCCTCTATCACAACTGGAGAAAATTTGCACATTTTTATTGACAGAACAGGTTCTTTCATTTGTGCTGCTATAACAAACTACCACTGACTGAGGGCCTATAAACAACAGAAATTTATTTCTTACAGACCTACAAGCTGGGAAGTCCAAGATCAACATGCCAGCAGATTCAGTTTTTGGTGAGAACCCATTTCCTGGTTCATAAATGGCAAGCCTCTCATTGTGTTCCCTCACAGTAGAAAGGGAGAGAGCTCTCTGGGGCTTCTTTCATAAGGGCACTAATCCATTCACGGAAGCTCCACTCCATGACCTAGTCACCTGCCAAAGATCCCACCTCTTAATACCGTTACCTGAGGGTTTAAGTTTCAACATACGAACTTGGGGGATGAGTACATAAATATTCAGTCTATAGCAGTTACACTTCCAGTTATTGATAGTGCAATTCCAAAGCACATTAAAATGCATGTAAAATGTGGATTTACTCATAGTCATATTTTCTGTTTGTAGTGTTGCTGTAGGTTTATGCCCTAAAAATACAAAGATGTTGTAAATCTTGTTTGGTACAATTCCCATCCAAAAGAAAATAAATATAATGTGCTTTATAATGGGATATTTTGCATTAGCTAGACTATTCCTGAGAGAAAAGAATTTCCATTTTGTTCTCCATTGAGCAATTTTACATATCTGATGCTTAGAAGAATTTTCTTTAGATAAGCTCTACAGAAATGGGGGATAATACTAATACTGGCCTCATAGGGCTGTTGTAAGAATTAAACTAAATAGTATGTGAAATTATTTGACACATATTGGGTGCTCAATAAATGTTAGCTTTCATTCTGCATAGGTACAAAATAGAAGAGAAGTCATACTCCTGGGGGATGTGAGATAAACATAAATGAAAAATTATATCACTAATCTTCAGAGACAGAAAATGCTCCCAGTATCCGGTTGTGAATGTCCTAGCAAGACAAAGTTGTGTCATATGCCAAATAAGTGGTTGAGCAGTGAGTTAAGTGGTAAGATTTAGATAAACAGAGAGAAGAGTGAAGGGGATGTATCTATCTGTTGGGGACTGACCTAAAGAGAGAGGCTTGGGTTCTGGAAAATGTGTGGCCACTTGTACTGTAATAGTCATTTCCAAACTGTATTTCCTTACAATGCATAAACTGGACCATGAATTTAAGTCACAAAAATCAACTTTTGGTTATTTTTGTGACATTCTGTTCCTTTCACCAAAGTAAGTCAGTAGATAAAATCTTACAATGTATATGTTTTTATCCCAATTAAAAAAAAAAAAAACACTAGGGGCTGGCTCCCACTGCTCTGTTAACAAATTCTGTGATGTAATGGAACAAAACAATGCTTTACCGAGTGGAATATTCAACAGAAAATCCTGTAAACAACTGTGGCAGACACCATTGTTTGGCTGGAGCAATTTTCCTTCTCAATCTCCTTCTTTTTATGCTTTTCTATTAAAGGCAATAAAGCATTAAATGTTCACATTATCAGCTCTGGCTGGTTAGCTCAGTTGTTAGAACATTGTCCCCATACATCAAGGTTGTAGGTTTGATCCCTGGTCAGGGCACATACAAAAAGCAACCTTATGAATGTATAAGTAAGTGGAACAGCAAATCAATGTTTCTGCCTCTTTTTCTCTCTAAAAATCAATTTAAAAAATGTTCATGTTATCAAACTCCCTTGACAAAGCCCCATAAGTAGAACTGTAAAGGGAATTTTCTGAGAAAATTTTTGTTTTTCTTTTGGGGATAGGTGGGACTGGAAAAATAGCCCCTTTCTACCTTCCTGCTGTCTAAAGGGCCTGGAGCCAAAAGCTGTAATCTTGAGACAAAGAAAAGAAGATCAAGAGAACCACAGAGATATTGGCTGTGGTCACAGATTCACCAAAATAATGTCATCAACCAGAGGGTTAGAACACACACACACACACACACACACACACACACACACACACAATCTCTCCTGTTACTCATGTTAAGTAACAAGGAGGAGTAAAGTTTTGAAATAAATAAATTTTTATGCCATTTAAGAGTTTTTACTTATGTACTAACCAATAAGTCAGCGAGTATGTGTCTTTTATCCAAATTACTGTGTGTCCTTGGCTAAGTTACTTAAGCTCTATTTTCTCATTTATAAAAATACCATTATACAACCTATCTTATAAGGATATCATGAGCTCTAGTAAATAAGTCTAAAGTGCTTTATAAATGCTTAATGATGATAATGATCAGGCAAGCAGAACCATTTTTGTAGGACACAGAAATTACCTCCCCTGAAGGAAGTATCAACAAAATATAGACAAGAAATAGTATTTCTTACAAGAGAGAGTATGCATCTTCTTAAGGAAAGGTGATCATTTAAACCCCGAGTATCTAATTGAAGACTAAATGGAGAAGATTATGGTGTTATAATTGGGTTTATTCAGAATGCAATTGAAGACTCATCTGTTGAAGATGAGACTCATGTTATTCTCTCTAGAAGTGTACAGCACAGGAAATTATGACCAGGGGACCATTAGCTTACTCATCTCTATAAAACAGCTCACCCTTGAGCCTTGGTCTTCAAATTTTGCTTATATTTTTTTTTCTGTGATAGAGAAACAAAATTGAGATATAAGTGGCTGAAACAGAGCAAATGCATGCAAAATCCATAATTTCAGAAAGCATTAAAATTATGTTCTAAATCAGCTTTAAAATGTAGTTATGCCTGCTATGAGCCTGCTTTGTTTTTGATGTAAACTTTTAGGCAAAAGACTGTGGATTATCCAACAAGGATTTTGCCATGTAAATTCTCCAGAAAACTGCCAACACCTTGTTTTCCTTCATTGGTGAGATTTGTATTAATTCATGCAAAAATTTTAAATTCTCTAATTTCCTTTTGCCATTTTTCCTTTTTTCTTATTGTTAGCAGTTTCATCATTCCCTTTAATATCCTCTTTAATATTTTAAAATCTATACCTGAGTAGAAAAGCAATGAAATATGTTTATATAAATCTTCAGAAATGTACTTTTCATGTTATATGCATTTCAATGTCTTTTTGGGCTAGATATTCTCAACTGAGAATAGACATGGGCTTAATGGAGCTGAGTATATGGTTTCAATCCTAGTTAATGAACTAGCTAGATTTTTACAGAGAAAAATTCCACTCATTAAGCAAAAGCTATGGTTTTAATTTGTGAAGGTGTTCTGTTGATTCCCAAGTGTGGGTGGGTGTGCTTCCACTGCAGAGAAGACAACTCACAGTGACAAATTCTGTTAAAGAAAGGAAAGGATTAGCATCTATGACATAATAGTTGATTTAAAAAGAGATTGGAAAGTGAATAAAACTTTAGTACACACTTTAATAAGTCTTATTAAGCTTCAATTTGGACTTTCTCTATTTCTGACCTGCTAGGCAATCTGGCTTTACCTGGACTAATAACTTCTTTGTGCTCATTGTATCCATACCTCTGAAGAGGAAGATAGCTTGTGAGGAGTTTGTGTTTGAAAAGCAATTACCTCCTCTGGTGTGTGCTTTCCCGCCCCCACCCACCCTCCTTTCTTTTTGTTCAGGCTTAATTTTAAGGAACTTGCTAGCCCAGTAATTGGATTCCATTCATTTCAACTGGCTTCTCCCTACTTTTCTCCCTTCTCTTTGGATATAGATAAGTCTCTCTTCTTTTAATTGACAATATATGTATGATGTCTGTCATTGTTATTGACCGACAGCTTTCTGGTCCCTGCTGGTAGATCATCTGAGAATGGATGCAGAGATCCTTCACAGTCTCAGAAGTACCTATAGCAGACATATTTAGTAGGTAAGTATATTATCAGAAATTGTTTTTCCATATGAAGTGGCATATTTACTCACTCTACTGTTCCAATACCAATAATAAAAATTGTTAAAATTTTATATAAAATATTTGTTTATTATTTATTTCTTTTTAATAATGCACAGCTAGTTTTTTAGGTATATGAGATAGTTTAGACTGTCCAGAGTATTTCCCTTTTCTTTCCTATAACACACACACATACTCTCACCTTTTTCTCCTAACATTCATTTTTCCTTTAAGTTAGTTTATTATATCTAAATGAAGTCAGCGTTTAACAACATTTGATATGTTGTTTGTTACATTTTCACTAGAATAATTTGCTTGTTTATGTTTTCTTAAAAATACAGAGTAATGCATGTCACCATGTTTCATATTAATAATTCAGTGCTTCATAAAGTAATACTTCTGTAAACTCTTTAAACTCACTTCTCGATTAGTTTCTTATTCTAATGAATCTGATTTTTGTAACACATTATGCATCTTGAGTGGCATATTTAATACTATTATCCTTTAAAAATTATTGGGAAGATTGTAAGTATAAGCATTAAAAGTCTTCCCTCACCTATTAGAAAAAACTGAAAGGATAAGGGAAAAACTGCATCAATGATTATGAAAAAAAAAGGAGCAGATAATGTCCTTTTGCAAGAGACTCTCTTAAATGAGAGTGAACATGAAAAATTAATTAGATTTCAAGTTGGAAGTATCGTGCTCTACTTGATGAATTTGATAGTGCTGCTGTTGCTACCTTAATGTATAAAAGGAAAAATGTCAAAATTAATAAGATAATCAAGAATAAGAGGAATGGAGTGGTTATCTTTGAGGGTACCAAGTATTAGAAATAATAGCTAATTGGTATAAAGCTAACTTTGGAAAAAGAATCAGGCAACCTTATTTTAGACATCTTTCACTGACATGTTTTTTTTCTTTCTTTTTAAATTTATTGATTTAATAGAGAGAGAAATATTGGTTTGTTTCACTTATTTATGCATTCTTTGGCTGCTTCTTATATGTGCCTGACCTGGGGATGGAACCCACCACCTTGTTGCACTGGGATGACTCTCCTACCAACTGAACTACCTGGTCAGGGGCTGGCATGGTTTCTAAAAACACTGTAGTTTTCAGAGACTTAAATGTGTTAAAATGGAAATTGGATATCTCTGGACTGCGAAATTAGTATTTGTGTCTGGCTTATAATTTATAAACAAGTTGTTGAAAGATTTTTATTTCCTGAGAGGAAATGAGCCAGACATTTAGAATTTTCATACTTTTCATATTTTAATTTCTCCTTTCATAAAATTAAAAAAAATTGGAGTCAGAAAAGATTTTTCAGGGGCAGATGTGTGAAGAGACATAAATGAGGGTTTTCATTTTAACCTCCCACATTCCTCTTTTCAGTGATTATTTAAAAACCATTTATCTCTGTGTGGTGATAAATATAATCTGGAAAACTGTCATCTTGCAGTTTAATTAAAAATTTTAAGAAAGATATTTGGTGCCTTATCTGGAAGAGCCTCTTGAGGCTCCTTCAAATATTTAGATGACTCTTTTTCTTTAAATAGTTTGATTCCAGGGTTAGTATCCCAATGATTCAAACAATTTGGCCCCCATTATTAGCTCAATACACTGATACAGAGTTATTATCTCTTATTACATGTCATAACCACAATGAATGGTGCATTGGTGATATTTCCAGACTATGTTCTGGACACAAGAGCTAAAGTAATATCTGTAAAAAGATTCTAGGTCAAAATTAATTTTTAAAATACTATGAATCAAGGTTTAGAGAACACAGGTTTGTCTAGATCCAACTGATTTACTTAAAACCAAAGTGAAACATCTGGTTGAATAACAACGATAACAATATTAGAGACCACTATCTTTCTGAATTTAGAGGAATTATTCTCTTGATTAAACTGAAACATTATAAACCAGACTATCTCTGAAAAACAAACAAGTCTCAAAGATGAAATTAGTTTAGAAGATCAATGATGCCATGAAGTGCCATTACCATTAGGTCTTTTAGCTGGTGAAATCCATGTTGCAAAGTTGTCAGTCATGATGGTGGCATCCATGTTTATTCTTACAGTATTGCTGGAATCATTGGCATCTGTTACTTACATCTGGGGAGTCTGGCCAGATTTTGCTTATTTTTTAGACTGGTTTGATTCTATTTGTAGACTATTGGCTTATTTATTTTTAAATAAAATAATACATGCTTATATTAATTATACTAAAAGAACAGGATTCCCTATAAAGAGACTCACAATAACATGGCTAAGAGAATACAACCCTTGTTCTTCTCTCTGTAACACAGCCAAGGTGTTTCTGCTCCACACACTTTCATACCTGTGGCCTGGCATATCTGCCATCTACAAAACATGCTGAGTTGACTCTGGTCACCAGGCAGGATTTAGAAAGAAAGAGGTCAAAGATCACACTGATGGAAGTTGAACCTTAGGTCTGCTCTCATTCTATTGAACAGAACTTAGTCACATGGTCACATATTGATACAAGAGAGGTTGGGAAACGTGCCCTAGTCATGGGTACAGGTAAACAGTAAAAAAGATTTGGGTGGAAAGCTAGGAATCCCACATGTTGTTTGTCAAAATTTTACTTATGGCATAAGAACTTTGGCAAGATTGGAGGCATGATTTTTAAAAAGTTCACATATATGGGAAAATAGAGACAACTATATTCAAACAATAAAAAAATAAAAAATATAAAATGACAAAAAAATTCATATGTCAATTTTAAATAGTACTTGATAGGCAGCCTGATAGGAAAGATGAGGAGATAAGAACTTTCTACATCTTTTAACCTTTCTTTCTTTCTCTCTACCTCCTGATTTTTGTTTCAAATTATTTTTCTTTGTCAGCATTGTAGCATTACATTTTGTTCTGCAAACATAATTCTCTGTTAATCATTATGAGTTCTCTATTTAAATGGATGCAATGCTCAGCACTAGTTCTTTTACCATGACTTTTCCATTACTGACTTTGATTTTTAATTTATCACTTGGTTGGTTGGATTTTATTGTCAGGTAGCTTTAAAATTTTTTGTTTACTTAATTTTTTAGCAAAGGGATTATAAATTCTTTATTCTCAGAGTTCTTTTATATTTGAGAGTACTGCCTCTTGCCTTCGTACTTGAACAACCAGGCTGGGTGTACTTCTCTGGGTCACACATACTGCTCCTTAGTACGTGGTAGACACTGTTTGGCTCACATCTGGAGTTAAACATTGCTGTGAGAAAGATTAAGGCCAGTCTGATTTCTCCACTGCGGGTAACTTTTTCTGCCTAAATGCCTGATGGATTTTTTGAAGCTCCATAACTTAATTTGGGTGTGTCTTATCTTGATGATAATAATATTCAATTACTGTGTGTAGGTCCTATTCTAAATATTTCATGAATATTAATGTATTAAATATATAATATATTACCACAGAGATGAATAGCTGTGACAAAGCCTACAAAACTTAACATATTTACTATTGGACCCTTTACAGAAAAGTTTGAAGACCCCTGCTCTAAGTGATTAATTTGATCTTTAATCACATACATTTTCTTTTTTCCTGTTTATAATTTATTTATTATGGTCATTTCTATTTCATTTTGTTGTTGTTTATCACTTTGGCTGGGGTTACTGCTTTACAGATGTGTTCTTTTAATAATGCAGTTTTGACCACTCCTGTTTTTAGTGTTTCTTTTGCCTTCCAGATTGCCAGTCTCAGTTCTTACTTCATCTTGCATGCTATGGTCTCTTCTCTTTCCCTCTTTCTCTCTTTCCTGTGACTCTAGTATGTTTGCATTGTTCCCATGTTGTTTCTTTCCACCCTAGCTATGTTTCACCTAAAGGGCTCTGCTCAGATCTATTTATTCATAATGTCCTTCCCAGAACCAGTTAAACTACTTTCTCTCAGGTACAGTTTGATGCCCAAGTGCTGCCAAATAAAACTCTAACTGGGCTTAGACATTTTTTTCTGTAAGCATTTATTAAATGTCTGTACAAAGGCCAATTCTGTCAAGAGCAGGGTGCTTTAAATCTTGTGGGCTTTCACATGTTGCCTCCTCAGCACACCTGTTCTGAAGTAATGCTCTCGCTAATCTGCTGAGTTTTTGGTGGGGCATAGCGGCTTCCACTGATCCCTACTTTCCATCAGGAAATTTCTCCTAACCCCAGAGGACATTAGCAGGGCTCCTCTAAATGTTGTCAATTTACCATACTTCAGAACTGTTTGCGGATATGAATGAGATTAAGAGTCCATTATTTAACTTCTCTGGTAAGGCAGCACAAACAATCCTTTAATGATCAAGCAGTCTACTGAAATCTAACCCTGAATTTTCATTATAATTGCAAGCAAATGGCTCTTGACCCATAATTTTGAATTCTCTCTTTGGTTTGCAAACAATTTCCCCTAGAGTGTATTGCTTTCTACTTTACAGAGATCTTGGATATAAACATGGATCTAAGAATAACAAAGCAAAACAAAGGACCTTCTTTGAAATGCATATCTCCTATAGCATTTAAGATATTCGCTTACCCTATTTCAACTCTGCAGGTCCTGGAGGAGATGGAGAAATCTCTGCCCATCAAAAAATGACAAACACTGAATGAGTTTTACAAGTCAACTGTAAGTACTGTAGCTGCTTACTTTATTTCAAAAAATTGCTGTTAAGTAGCAGTTATGAAATACCTGCTTTAGAAGCTACAGCCTTAATGTTGACTGCTCTTTCTCTTCCTCTTCCCCATTCCAGGGAGAAGAGATTGTGTACAATAAATTCTATTGTCATCTCTCCCACTTGGAAACTAATGGTTTTACTATTAATGTCAACACTGAACCTGTATTGAAATAATTATGATCAGTACCTTGCTCATCCCTTAACTCTTTATGGTCATCTGTTCCCCAGGAGGAGTTGGGAAGATTGGGGGTGCTTCTTTAAACAAAATCAGTTTCCATTACCTGTTATAGATGAATGTGTAGGTCCTCTAACTAGCTATTTGGTGATGGCAGACATGTGGTACATGGGCCATTGTCATCAGTTCACTAATTGATAGTCCAAGTTCACTTCTGCTCACTGCCCAGAGCCAGCCTTGGAATCCACAGAAGTGTTGCTAGTCCCTCAATATCAGCACATGAGCTGAAACTGATCTGTAATCCTTTATAAGAGTGACTGACTAATTTTAAAAATTAGAATGGATGAGTTAGCATTAAAAGCCCCCATTCTTTCTTAATTCTGAAAGCATTGTAGGCTGTTGGATTGTCAGGGCACCTTATTATGAAGCATATTTTGACCACATTGAAGCAACAGTGAATGTTACCTGTTCATGTGTTCATTCTCTCTGCAAACAGGCTCCTAGTGTCTACAAAGTGCCAAGCCTGTGATTGCTGCTGGGAAGGCACGATCTCTATCTTTGAAAATCCTCAGTCTAGTGAGGGAGATGCGTGTGCATATGAGAATGTTGTCAGGACCCTAAAAAGCTTGTAGAACAGATTAGGAGAGTCATAAGTTGTACCTGGGAGGGTTAGGGGTAAGAAGTCACACAATTCCAGGCTCTCCTGAGCTGGCTCTAAAGCTGGTGCCAGTGTAATGGGGAATGAATATACTATCCTATTTATATTAGTCTAACTAACTGTAGAATAAGACTAAAATAAGAATGTAGCAACAAAGCAAACTTATTTTAAAAAATCTATATAAAGCAACCCATATTAAGTTTAGTAGATGTGAAATCCAGGTTGTTACGCTAACCTGACTTTTTCCTCTTGAAACTAGAGCTTGCATGTTAGAAGGTTTTTTGTTTGTTTTGCTTTGTATTTTAGTATACTTTACAGATATCTGCAGTTTCAGTTCCTGTGTGAAATGAGGAAGCAGCCTTACCTCAAGGCCTTGGCAGATTTGACCACCCAGTCATAGGAATTCAGTTGGTAAGAAACCAGATGGCCAACTCAAGGATGCTGACCATAAAAATCAAGGCCTACGGGAGATGTCCTTCACATTCTACAGGTCCAAATTTCCCCCTCCCCTTTTTTCAGCCCTATAAAATTCGCTAGCTTGTCCAGAGCTGTTAAGATGATCTTTGGACAAGATTTCCCCATCTTCTCAGGTTGCCGGTCCCTGAATAAACCTCTTTGGCTTTTGTTACAGCAGGCAGTGAGACCTGGGTTCAGTTTTAGCAGTAGTATTGTTTGACTTGTGATCTGAAGATAACTTTAATATATATTATTTTCTCTTCTTAATATTACTAATTAAAATTCATAAAAAATAATAGCAAGAAAGCGGCTGAAGGTAATTGTCTTTTGGGACTTACTTTGTCTATAAAGCTTCAGGAAGAACCGACAGAGAAGCTGCTTCATCTTCATACAGCTGCCTTTATCAGTGAGCAAGGCACTGAGCACCGCCGGCCTCTCTCTCACCCCAGTTTTATGTGTTTTTCATGTCTACATTCCTGTTGTTGCCCAGTGAAAGTAAGTAGGGACTTATCAGACTAGCTCAGGGATTTTTGACCCTTTTTTTTTATAACAAATAAGAAATAAATTAAAAATTTGACAGTCTAGTACATATATTGACACAAAAATTAATATAAAAATTTCATGAAACAATAATTATCCTATGTGTGTATAATGTATTTTAATAATTTTATTTTTTTAATGCTTTTGGTTAAGACTAAAATATGTATTTTATAACATACCATTGAGTATTCAAAATCTGAATAACCCTAGTCTAGATTATTTAGGAAAATAAATCCTGTGAAGAATATAAATCACAATGTGCCTTTCTAAATCAAATAGAATTAATTCGGGACAGACAAATCTGCCTACCAGCAATTGTGCTTCGCCTGAAAAATGGCCTCACAAGTTTGATACTGTTCTTTGTGTTACTACCAAACTCAGTGTCAAATTTAGGCTTCATGGAATGCATTTTGTATGTTAATTTCACCTCTAACTTCATTTTCTTTTTCTTTTTTTTCCCCTGGAGTTCCAAAGTTACTTTTTAAAGGTCCTATTGTAGAGGGGAGGGGAGGAAGGAGATAACAGGGGAAAGTAGGGGAAGAATCAAGTCCAGGAACATGCATGAAGGACCCATGGACCAAGCCAATGGGGTGTAAGGAGGATTGAATGTGGGAGGTGGGGGTGGGTAGGGAGGGACAGGGAGAGTAATGGGGGAAAATGGTGACAACTGTAACTGAACAACAATAAAAAAATAAAGAATGAGGAGTGTACAAAAAACAAGGTCCTATTATGTTATTTTTGTTTTGTAAGATGCATTTAAAGCTTTTGGATCAAGGTGCAAATAAATAAACAAAATCAATATGCTTTAGCTGCTTTTAGTGAAGATAAGTGATCACTGGAAGTCCCTGAATTCTGCACTGTGCTTTGAATTGCTTTGACTGAATTATGGGGAACACTCCTTGCTTTTAATGTGTTTGTATCACCATTTCATTGTGACGAGTTCAGGCTCATGTACTTGAACTTCTTTAGTTACAGTGTGAACAGAAACTCAGGAAAATAGCAGAGAGCTTGGAAATCTGCACCTGCCTCTCCAACTAGTGCCACAGAGAGGTAGCTTCATATTTCAACAAGTTCCTCTGGAACATTGTGTTCCAATTACCTTCTATTGTAATTCACAGGTTGTTATGGTAGAGATTTTGACAAGAACAAAAGTCTCTAGTGAAAATTTGATGCATTCATACATTATTATAAAACCCCAAGCATGCTAATTACTTCAATGATGACATGTCAAGTGTATTCCTGAAAAGGGAGTTTGGTGATGCCGTGACTACCCAATGGAAGGGCAGATATTTGTTTACACGCAATTACCTATGGTAATTTTGTCCCATGTGAAAACAGCCCTTGCACAGACTTGTGGAATAATTACCAAAGCCAGAGAATGCATGTTAACATCAAAATGCTGGCTTATAATAATTCATAGGCAAGAGCAGGCACCAGCCTGTCTGGAAGTCTTTTTGGAGCTTCTGTATTTCATCCATTTTAGTTGTCAAACATGCCACAGATGTTTTTTCAAATGAACCAGTGCCTAAAATGAAAACATTGTATAGGCTCTGCTGGAATTTACATTGCACAATTCTCATCATATGTGTGGACATTTATACTAGTTTTGAATTTTTTAAGCAGACCCTGTAGGTTGTTAAGCATGAGTACTGGCAAACAATTCAACAATAAACACTGCATTTTGATGCCCATTGGTGTTGATTGATTGTTTAAAATAAAAAAAATACATATAAGTGACTCACAGATTTCTCATTAGATTATTGACATCTGGGCCAAATCACAAAAATGTGATGTGATGCATAATCATGGATCAGAGGAAATCTGAAAATTTATCTGTATGTTCTCTTATCTATGCCACTGTATCTACCATTATTATTGTGAGCTTTTCTTGCAAAAAGAGAGAAAAATCTGAGCAGCAGTAATAAAGAAAGGGGGATTTACTTCTCTGGATTTTCTTTCTGCTCCTCTGTCAAAAGGCTCTTAGTTCTCTGCTTAGATTGGATCTTCTGCATGTCCTCCATTTCTTCTAATGTCTAGAAAGAAGCTACTAGAACAGAACTTAACAAATATTTATTGACTACCTCCTTTGTGTTGGCCTCTGTGCTTAACCTTGGGAGAGAGCAATGAATAAGCCTGCACTATCATGGCCTTCCTGGAGCTTGTAGTTCACAACAGGATGGCCATTAAATAGGGAATTACAAAGGGTATTTGTGCTCCAAAGATTTATCATCTAGACTTTATTCTTATCAACCCCAAGACACTGAAATGCTACAGTTTTCTGTTTGTAAGTCAATATTTTCCAGGGGGGTCGATATCTGATAAATGGCATTTCAATTTCATGACTTAAAGAAATGTTTTAAACAGTGCTTGAATAGTCTCCTGAAGAATCTGCAGGGAGCCCCTTCTAATGTATGCCATAAATAAATGCATATTTTCCTTTCAAATTCCTTAGGAACTTTAGTCAGATTGTTTTTTTCCAATATCTGAAAAGAAATTGAGGGTTGGTTAATTAGAATTCCACACAAAACTCCCACAGAGACCATGGGGATGGTGTTGCCTGCTTTTTGTTTCAGCCCGGTGGCTGGTGCTCAAACAAAGTTTCTTCTACAGTTTCTCATATGTCCTGAATGGCTGATGACTTGACACTTTTTTCGTCTATAGAAAAATACACTGTAGGACTAGGAATAGGCATTAATATACCTGAGAATTGTCTTGCTGGACTACTGTGTATAAAGGGAAAAAAAGAAGCATACACATTTTTATAAAAGAATCATTTTCCTTTTAGCTAAGGATACACAATAAGCTGATGTAATTTTAATGAGTTTTAATCTGTCATTGTCCTTTCTTACACTTATATTTTCCAAATCAGTATTCTATTGTCTCTGCATAAGACTGGAACGTTTTTCATATATTTTTAGGGAGTTATTTTTCAGAGGAGTTCTTTTGTTTTACAAACACCTCTTTGTCCTCTTTCACCCATGTAGTTACTTCTTAGGCCTCTCAAAGCAGCTACAGCTTCAACTACCTCCAGTTTTTAATCAGAAAACTAAGGGTCTCAAGCAACATTTCCTTGGTAGGCTGAGCTTATGCTGCACTTTTATGAATGTACTATATCTGGTATATTAAAAACAGTTTCTGACACACACACAGATACTTTAAAAAGATGTGGTGGTACTAACTAGTAATTAGCAGAATTTAAAACTTCTAATCCAATGTTTATTTATTTATTTTGTTTCCTGAGTGATGAAAATTTTAAGAAAGCACTGGTGCCATAATATAACATCTTGAATTTTATTATGCTTACTTTTATTCACAGATCTTATGCAGTATGTTTTTTCATATATATGTATATATGTGTCCATAGGATCTATATACACCTCTCACACATACACAGATATTTACATATATTTATGTACAGTTCCCTCTCTTTAATTATATTTAGTAAGAGGGATTGTTAATAATATTATAACGAAGTAGTTCAATCATGTGATCTCAGATACTCCTAAAATTGAAGAGCTAAGGAAAAAATATTCTTGCCTGTGTCCTTTGTTTATTGAAAAAGTGATTAATAGTTTTGATGGTATTAAGTAAGGGGCAAAACATCAATATTTGGTCTGAAGAATGTTTGATTAAGAGGCAGGTGATAATAGAGATTTATTATAAAAATCAGAACAGTCTAAATCAAGTCTTGTATATATAGATGTTTAATACAGTGTTCATGATTTAAAGAAACAATTGTAAAAAAATGAAAAGGAAATGAGGACAAAAGGTCAAACTCTTACATATTGATTGATGCTAGTATTTTTTATTTTTTAAATTTTTTTTACCATGGTTATATGTTTGATCCTTGAACAACTTGGGTTAATGGTGCCTATTCTCACACAGTCAAAAATCCATGTGTGAATTTTGAGCCCCCAAACATAGTTGTCCCTCAGTATCTGTGGGGGGTGGTTCCAGAATCCCCCCACAGATACCTAAATCTGCAGATGCTCAAGTCCTCTATATAAGAATGGCACAGAGCAATGCCTGCAGTTAACCCTCCACATCTGCAGACTCCTGAAAGCAGGTAGAAAAGTTCAGGTATTTATTTAAAAAAATTTGTGCATCAGTGGACTCGTTCAGTTCAAATCCACGTTGACAAGATTCACCTGTATTTAAAATGGAGGATAGAATCTGCAAAGGTAAAGGAGTAGGGAGTACGGCATGATGGACTAGAAATATGAGGTAATTCTAAATCTTAATTTTGCTGTCTAATAACTTTGTAAACCTGAACTTCATGGTCTTTTCCTCTGTAATTTAATAATGGTTGAGCCCAAAGACAGTTTGCTTCGGGCTTTTTAAACTCAATATCTTTGCCCAGGTCCTTCTGTCTATAGTTTCATTCTTGATGGCTATAGGAGGGCTCTTGAAGATAGCATGGTGGAGGCAAGTCCACTTGTATTTCCATGTCCCTCTGGGTCCACCAGGATTTTGTATGTCTTTCCTGGTCTTGAGAAGACTTATTTTGTTCTTAAAGCAAACAGACCAAAATCACTTTTCTAAAGCGTAGACTGACACTTGAGTCTTCTATAAGGGACTTTAGATTTCTCAGCTGAAGTTAAATACTGCCAGGTTAAGTGTTACAATACCAAGTAGATAGCCTACTCCTGTTTCCTTGAACGACACATAGTGGTGAAAGCTCTACATTTCTGCAGTTTAGGGTCATGTTTGTTATTGGTCTAGAATAACGTGGTGTTTGTCCCGGGAGGACTTGTGTAGAGAAACTTGGCTGGCCTGTCAAGCAAAGAAGCCCTTAGAAGGTGTGTGTGTGGGTGGTGAAGAGGTAGATTTTGTTGGTTTTGAATCCATTTGAGAGAGAAAGCTGATTTTTTTGTGAAAGGTATGGTTTTTAGAATCACCATCAGAGATTGTTAATGGGACAGACCTGGTTCTTCTTCCTGCCGCATGTAAAGAATTACTGATCAAAGCATTATGCTAAGTGAAATAAGCCAGGTGGTGAAAGACAAATACCATATGATCTCACCTTTAACAGGAACCTAATCAACAGAACAAAATAAGCAAAATATAACCAAAGACACTGAAATAGAGATCAGGCTGACAGTGACCAGAGGGGAGAGGGGAGGGAATTTCAGGGGAAAAGGGGAAGGGTTTACAGGAACAAGTATAAAGGACACATGGACAAAAACAAGGAGGGGGGGCGTGGAAACAAGAGGGAGTGGGGAGGGGTGGGGGTGCGGGCTGGGATGGGAGTAAAATACAGAAAACTGTACTTGAACAACAATTAAAATAAATAAATAAAAAAAGAAGAGGAAGGAAAAAAAGAATTACAAATTAGCAAATCTATTAGTGCATGAGCAGTTTATTAGTGATCCATTCCCATGGAAGAGATCGGGCCTAGCCAGACTGGGCAGTGGGGGTGAAAGGCAAAATTCAGGGCAAAGCAAGGAGCCAAAATCAAGAGCTAAAGACCCTGGATGGTCTGAAGCCAGGTGGCCAGAGAGTGGAGAGCCAAGAGCACCCCGAGCGCCCAGAAGGGAGTCCTTTGTTCTGAGGACTTACATAGTTGGTGGGATAGGAGAAAAAACATGTTGATTAATGGGTAAATGTGGTGCCAGTTTTCCTGGGGGATGTGACTATCCAAATGTAGGTATCTGTGGAGGTCTGGACTCCCAGATGAAGTCTGTCTCATTTTGCTTCAGATTACATTTGTTCATCTTGTAAAATAGATACATGATGGGAGGTAGTTAAAGTTGGGGCACTTTCCCAAAGTTATTTATGAGCGCTTTCTGTGAGTACTAGGGACTCCTTCATAAAACCGATAGTGACCAGAGATAGACAATTAAGCAAAGTTGTTTTATGGACTTCTTCTTTGGGCACCATGGACCCTCTCCTACATTCCAGGCCTTGGGATGAAAACACAGTTTCAAGGCTTTCTTTCCCAGATAGTGGAAATGCTACATAGAATTTTAAGGACTTCCCTCCTTCCTCCCTAACATAGTGTTTCTTGTGATGTTGGAACACCTGGCAGTATGATCAGCCCAGGCTCAGGACTGCTCAGTTAGTGGGTAAGACATGTGTCACTCCTCCTCCCTGCCTTGGTTTACTATTCATTCTACTAAGTGATAAAAGGTGTTTCTTAGCAACCAGGATGCTAGACTCCAGCTGGTAACAGCAGTGCAGTCTCAGAGTTCTTCCTATGCTATCTCCTGCCTCAACACCACATGAAACTAAAAATGTTTAGGACAGAACAGGGACTAAAACAATAAAAGAATAAAAAAGCAAAAGCAGTCCAACTTCATTTTATAGATAAAGCCATCTCTGAGCACATGAATATTTCTCATAAGTTGGTTGTACAATTCAAGTGCCTTTAAAAAAGATTTTGTTAAGTGCTAAAGGAATGACTTTAAGGCAGTTTTACTACTAGAATTTAAATTTTATTTGAATTAGAATTTAAACTCTAATAGTAAAAATGAAAATATGGTGATTCTGTTGGAGAAGGTCATCGACGGTGCTGAGCAGGCCAGAAAACTTCTGAGGGTCACCATGTACCAGCGTACATTCAGCTCTAGTGTCAGCCAGAGTCATTGCCTTTTGTTTATTTCTGGGGAACCAGTATATATAGTGAGCTCAACAGGAGGCCTCTGATCAATGGATCGATCGTCTCAAACAGCCCTCAGCTGGAGGCAATCTTGGCCGGCAGCATACACCTGGGGCATGGAAGGAACCCACCCTAAAGAGGACTGGGTCCCTCAGGCCTGTGCTAGAGCAGGTGGCCTCAGGAATACATGTGGCTCACCCAGGGTTGTGCACTTCTGAGCATGGAGGCTCCCTACACTGGGAATAGAGAAAGCACTTTAAAGAGAACCATCCCATTTATAATAGGAATATGGGATATATCACTGGAACTATGTAGTCATTCTGTCACATTAAAAGATAAGGACTGGTTTGACACTTGTGCTGTCCAGGTATTTATTGAGTAGCCAAGAATGGGATGCAGTGTTGTGTGGCTTCCACCTGGGTAGTTGAGCCACTCCATGCTGGGTTTTCCCTGGGCACAGGGGAGAATTTGCCACATGCTGATGAAAGTTGCCAACCTCCCACTCCTCAAGGTTGATGGGCATGTTCTGTCTTCCATTAGTATGGTCATTTGGTTGCCACCTTTGTTCATTCTACTGGCCTGGAGGATGTTATAGCACACAGACAAACCCTTACTGTATTCACCTAGCAAGCTTTAAATAATAGGCAGCAAAGCCTGTCTTTACTTAATGCTGAAATGCCTCTGATGAGAAAAGCTGTGTTCCAAATTAGGGTGGCCTTGCTGCCTCAAAAGGAGGCACCTGTGCCATTATCCAGTGTTGTGTGTTCATACCCTATGAGTCTGCCAATGCATCATCTTTATTTTTTTAAGGATTTTATTTATTTATTTATTTATTTATTTATTTATTTATTTTAGAGAGAGGGGATGGGAGAGAGAAGAGAGGAATATTGATGTGTGTCAGAGATACATTGATTGGTTGCCTCTCACATGCCCTCAGCTGGGAACCTTGCCCACAACCCAGGCATGTGCCCTGACTGGGAATCAAACCAGTGACCATTAGGTTTGCAGGCTGGCGCTCAGCCCACTGAGCCACACCAGCCAGGGCTATATCATCTTTATCAAATCATGTAAAGACACAAGTGAATTCTCTGAGTGGTCCAACCCTCAGTGTTGGGGACTTAATAAATCAAGGGTTTGGATCACAGGGCTCTTGGTAGAAAAAAATGTTACCTATTTTGGAAATAATTATCCTAATCTGTGTTTTCTCTTGCATATGTCTATATCGTTGCTGTGATATCTGACTTCAATGTAACCAGGTAGTCAGCAAATGAGCTTTCTTCATGCTAATGAAACCCCTTGCCGACACCTTGGCACTCATTGCAGAAGAGGGGGGCATATAAGATTGTAAGCACTGGTCACGTGGGGTGGAGTTTTGGAGGAAATCATCAAGAGAATGTGACCAACTGACCTGCAAACTGGAGGGGACAGTTGGAGGCTCCCCCTTCTTCCCCTGGGCTCTGGCTCTGTAAATTTAACCACTGTGAGTTCCACCCACCATTCCTATAGCCAGAGCCCTTTACAAGGACACAGGCTTGAGAGAGCAATGTGTGGTAGACACCACCTGGACTGAATATGTGACTGAACCCAGGTAAGGCCTCTACACAAACTTGAAAGATTTTGGCAGGCAGGTGAGGAGATCTACCAGTCTTGTAGCTACACCAGAAAAACCTTACATGTAAGTACCCTTGCTTGTTAAACCTCCCAATCTGCAGTGATTCCTTGTTCTAAGGTCTCTCCTTGCCCTCCATGTACAGAGTCAGATTTCACCCAGGAAGCTCCTGAGGTTTGAACCAACAAGCTCCTTGAGGTAAAATTTATTCTCTACTCAACACTGTCCCCCTTTAGAACACTGGCTTTCTTTCTCTCTATTTTTGTCGAAAAATGGGAATTAAACAATATAAAATCCTTAAGCTCTCCTTCCAATTAATGAGCAAACTTCTCATCAGGACAGACTACAGTTCCCAAAAGAGAATGTGGAACAGAAAACTCTTGCTGAATTTATTGTATGTAGATTAGAAAGTAATCACTCGGGATATGCATACTAACAGCCAAGTTTGCATTCACTCTTTTCTCTCATTTTGTTCCTGATCCTCCCTGAACAGGGGCCCAGGGCCACAAGATGAATTCTTCTGGGGTCAGAAGCAAAGTAAGAATTTGATGCTTGAATAGGATCAAATTCTTAATGAACCTCATCTAACTTGTTTCTAAGAAACACATGCTGTGGTTCTTGGGGACTTGGTAAAGAACACCAAGTTGGCTGAAGAATGCATTTGCTCAGAAAAGTAGCTCATACAAACCAGAGGACCTTTTATTTCCAGAATGTTACTGGGGGGTTGAAGTACAACCTTACAAATGAACCCAGGGGATACCAGGTGTCAGAATTACCAGGAGATGTAGGGACACTGGGGTTCCTCAGCTGTACCTTCTATAGCCCACACATTATTTTTATACCTTGTTGGAATTCTTACTACAAATATTTCTGTATTGCACAGTTGTCTCTGTCATTAGTGGTTATCCCTCCAAATCAAATTAATACCATCACTAAGTAAATATCCTAATTACCAAGTTTTGTGTCAAGCCTTTCTGCTTTTAGGGGTATTGAATAACTTACAAGTGTGAAGCAAACTAAATGGTATATAAGCATATAATTTTTATAGCCCCAATCTGTTGAATTTAGTGTAACTGCTCTGATTTTTCCTCAACATGATTTATATTTTTCATGAATTCTTGAGGTAATTAATTCAGCCCTATGTATTAGAAAACTACATAAAAGGAGAAAGAATAGTACAATGATTATCTACATCTTTTGGCTGGATTAGTCAATTGTTAATATTACTCAATTGTTAACATACATTTGTTTACCTTTACCTATATGCCATATTTTTGGACCATAAGACATACCTAAGTTTTAGAGGAAGAAAATAGGGAAAAATTTTGAAACAAAAAATGTGGTAAAATATTTAATAACATAAATAATATAATATTTCAACAATGTAAATGTATACAGAACTCAACAGCAGCATTAACAACCATTATTCCTCCAAAATTTGGTGGGGAAAAGTGCATCTTATAGTCCAAAAATATGGTAAATACAGATATTTTTTGATGAACTACTTGAAAAGGAATCACAAATATAAACATTTTACTCATACATAAGTGGCATGGGTCTCCTAAGAATAAAGATGTTTTATTACTAACCACTATATCATTATCACACCCAAAGAATTTAATATGAATCACATACTATTTATTTATTTATTATTTTTTAAATATTTTTATTTTGATTGTTGTTCAAGTACAGTTTTCTGTATTTTACTCCCATCCCAGACCACCCCCCAGCCCTCCCCACCTCCCCCCCATTTCCACCCCCCCTTGTTATTGTCCATGTGTCCTTTATACTTGTTCCTGCAAACTGTTCACCCTTTTCCCCTGAAATTCCCTCCCCTCTCCCCTCTGGTCACTGTCAGCCTGTTCTCTATTTCAGTGTCTTTGGTTATATTTTGCTTGTTTGTTTGTTTTGTTGATTAGGTTCCTTTTAAAGGTGAGATCATATGGTATTTGTCTTTCACAGCCTGGCTTATTTTACTTAGCAAAATGCTTTCCAGTGGATTGCAAGAATTAACATCATCAAAATGCCCATACTACCCGAACTAATTTACAGATTCAATGCAATATCTATTAAAGTACCAATGGCATATTTCACAGACATAGAACAAACGCTTCAAAAATTTATATGGAACCATAAATGACCCTGAATAGCTGCTGCAATTTTGAGAAAGAAGAGCCAAGTAGGAGGGATCACAATACCTGATACCAAACTGTATTACAAGGTCACTGTAATCAAAACAGCTTAGAACTGGCATAAAAACAGGCATATGGACCAATGGAACAGAACAGAGGGCCCAGAAATAAACCCAAGTCTCTACAGTCAATTAATATTCGGCAAAGGGGGTGGCAACATAAAATGGAGTAATAATAGCCTCTTCAACAAATGGTGCTGTGAGATCTGGACAGCAACATGCAAAAAAATAAAGTTTGAGTGCTAACTTACACCATAGACAAAAATAAATTCAAGGTGGATAAAAGATTTATATATAAGTCATGACACGTACTATTATTTAATATATACCTTCAAATTTCCTTAGTTGCCCTAAAAGTTCTAGGATCCAATCAATAATTTCAGAGTTTTTTACTTTAGAAAAATTTCCCTCATATTTTTACTTTGTTTGGTATTTTTCTTCTTCGAAGACTATTTTTGAGACTCAGTTTAGATATCTTGCAGAATGTTGTTTATTCTGGGTTTGTCTATTTATGATTCCATCAAGTTAGACCTTTGCATTATAGTAATATTGCAAATATGACTGTGGTACATTAACTCATTGCCCCCCAAAAATTCTTCTCCCCATTTTTCCAATATTCCTTAGTTAAAGGAGCATATTTTCTATCCAAGTTTTAGAGTTTGGCCATGTGATTTGTTGAGGCCACTGGGATGTTAGCAGATATGTTATGAATAATTGGGCTTGTCCTTGTTTTTCTGCATTATCATGAGAATAACATTTCCTAGATATCAGAAAATTGGGTGATGTACAGATCTAACCTGACTAGAGACCGCAGCTGGGTTAAGTCTTATAGGAAACTCAGCAGAACCTCAGCCAATCGGTAGATGCATAAGCAAAAACTTCACTTGTCTGCCATTGGGATTTTATGGTTAAATGTTACACAAAATTGCTAAATGTGACAGCAATCATATCTACTTTCTAATTGTGATAAAAAAACGTAGGACATCCACCTCCTTAAATTTTTAAGTGTATAGTACAGTACTGTTAACTGTATTTACATTGTTGTGTAGCAGATATCTCTAGAACTTTCTCATCTTGTGTAACTAAAACTTAACACTCACTGCACAACTTTTTATTTTCTCCTCTCCTCAGCCCCTGGCAAACACTATTCTACCTTCTGCTTCTATGAGTTTGACTGCTGCAGATACTTCGTACAAATGGAATCATGTGGTATTTGTGCTTCTGTGACTGGCCTATTGCACTTGGAATGATTTCCTCCAGGGTTACCCATGTTTTCACATATGACAGGTTTCTCACAAAGGACAATTGTCAGTGTGCTGTTGTTGAATTTGTGCTTCTTGGGGGAAAGAAGGATCTGAGGCTTCCTGTTCTGCCATTTGTTCAGGTCACTTCTTCCTGATTACTTTTTGTATCACATGATAATAAGCTCCCAGCTAATGGTGGTTTCAAGTTTAATCATTTGATGCAAGTCATAATCAACAGATTTCCCCATCCTGAAGAGATATTTTGTATTTTGTAAATGTTAAGTCATCTAGAGGTTGAGGTTGTGCTAATGTCCTTGCTCAACAACCGTTCATTTGGTAGAGCTAGCATTTGTTGATGGTCCTCACCTGAATCAATTACTGCACCGGAGCTCTGCTATAGACTGAATGTAGAATATTTTCTAAATTCAAATGTTGAATCCCTAATCTTCAATGTAATGGCATTTGAGGGTGTGGCCCTTGGGAAATAATTAGGTAATAATGGTGAGGCTCCCATAATGGGCTTAGAGCCCTTATAAAGAGAGGAAGAGACAGAAGGTTTCTCTAAATGCATGCACCAAAGAGGGCCATGTGAGGACATACCAGGAATGGGGCCCTCACCAAGGACCCAGCTATGCTGGCATCTTAATTTTGGATTTTCAGACCCTGAGAAATAAGTGTTTATTATTTACCACTCAATCTATTGAATTTGTTATAGCAGCCCAAACTAACTAAAAAAGATTTTAACTCTTCATCTTGTGACATTTGTAGTTCTTAAGAATGGTAACAAGGCAGCCCAGGCTGGTGTGGCTCAGTGGATTGAGCACTAGTCTTCAAAACAAAGGATTACTGGTTCAGTTCCCAGTCAGGCACATGCCTGGGTTGTAGGCTGGGTCCCCAGTGGGGAGCATGCAACAGGCAACCACACATTGATGTTTTTCTCCCTCTCTCTCTCCCTTCCCCTCTATCTAAAAATAAATAAATAAAAAACCTCAGAAAAAAAATGGTCATTTGTCCTTCTGGTTCCCTTAATAAAGAGAGATTACCATGGAAAGATGTCTATATTATAATAAATTAAGTCAGTAGATTACTTAATAATACACACTATGTAAAAGAATTATATGTATTGGGTTGGCAAAAAAGTCCATTTAGTTTTTTCCATAAAATAAAGGACACATTTTTCATTTTCACCAATAACTAACTTTATTGATTTGGATATTTTGACTATGTTGGCTATCTCCAGCTATTGACTTCTAGTGGGTAGAGGCCAGGAGTGTTGCTAAACACCTTCCAATGCTTAAGACAGTCCAACAGCAGAGAATTATTTGCCAAAATGCCAATAGTACTGAGAAGCTTAGCAAACCATGTTTGACATGTTCAGTCAGTCACAGCACCTTCTCCATACACTGCACAATTTTTTTTTTTTGTATTTCAGTTGCTTTTACCTTTCTTGAAATAATAAAGTATAATATGCTGAAAATGTTGTGTATCTTCTTCCATCTTCAGTGTTAAAATGGCTGCACAAAATTTACCAATTTTGATGAGTTTTTAAAACGTACACTGATACGATAACTGTTGTAAATTTGTGACAGTCTAACAAAATTGTTTCTCAAAATTGACAAAAAACTAAAGAAAAAGCCTACATGTACGTGTCTCAGAATTTGAACTATTCTGTCTTTAAATTAACTATCAGATTTCTAGACATCAATGGTAGATGAGTGGGTTGAGAACAATGAAGTATTTCTGCCTATCTGAAAGCACTATTCCATTCCCTTCTTTCTATTAAGCCAGTAAACATTAATTTGATTAAATGAGATGGTTTACCATAGTAAGAATTAAATGAAGATAGGTCCTAAAATCTGTGCACAAGTTAAATGTGTGATTGTAGGAGACCATTCTGCATGGCGTGGGCCCAGCTCCCACTCAGAGATGCACAGGACCCATGCCCATGGATAGGTTCTCCTGTGAGGAATCAGGCCTGCAATGTACTAGGCCACTTTGAGTCTTGCTCTTGCTAAAAAACTCCCTCACCCTGAATTGAGGATATTTACTGCAAAGTAACTTCCTAAAATCTATGCTAAACCTTCCAAGGATGAGTGTAACGGGGTCAACCACTTTTGTCTTTCATTTGCAAATATCCCTCTTCTGTGATGTGATTAGCAGCATTGGCTCCTTTGTTTTCTATAAAAGGGAACCACCTAAAGCGAACCTGTGCATAGTGAAGAGGACCATCATGTAACCAGCAGAGAAACCCAATAAAGGCCAGTCACAGCGAGGGCCAAGGCTTTTGCTCCCCTTGAGAGTCCCTTTTCCTCCACCGGACTCAGTAGTCCATGTGAATGCCTCATTTCATCCATAATGATAGGTACACTGTGGGCTGGTGTCTGCATTGAATGATTCAATTCACAATATGCTGGTGTGTATGTGTGTGTGCATATGTGAAACTTTGGGAAGAAATGTACCAAAATTATTAACAATGATTAATTATCTTTAGGAAGTAGGATATTTTAAGTCATATTATATGCTTTGCATATTTTTATAACATTTTCTAAAATTTTTACATGGAACATTTATTACTATGATGCCTTTATTTATTTATTTACTAATTTATTTATTTATTTTTAGAGCAGTTTTAGGTTTATAGCAAAATCTAATGGGATGTATAGAGATTTACAATTATTCCTGGCTTTACTCATGCATTGCCTCCCCCTTATCAGCATTGCCCACCAGAGTGGTACATTTGTGTTAACTGATGAACTCATGTTGACATGTCATTATCCATTAAAGTCCATGGTCCACATTACAGTTTAGGGTTCACTCTTGGTGCAATAAGTTATATATATATATATATATTTTTTTTTTTAAAAGGCTATGATTTTTTCCTTTTCTTTTTTACAAATCAACACTTTCATCCTAAATAAATCTAGGTAGTCAATAGACCTTGGGACAAAAGTAAATTTGATCCCATTGAGTCCCAAGAGGAGGATTCATGGATCAGGTGTTCACAAGCTGTGCGCAAGCTGCCTTGAGTTAAAGGGCAGGGGAACCTTGGTTATAACTTCAGTGATGGTTTTCCTCATTTGGGAGGTAATTGAGAAATACTATAAGGAAAGAACAAAAGGAATAAAGTAGTTCAGGTTAAATACTATTTAATCCCCAAATAGTGGGTTTTCCTTTTCCAAACTAGTATAAACTAACACCCTTAATATTGCTGAATTAGCAGCTCCTAAGCTCAGGTCGAGGCCCCCAATATAAAAATACACTATAATTTATCAGGATTTCCAAAGATAGCTTTCAGCTGGTTAAAATAAAGACCTCAATTTGTGCTCCCACTTTTGTTTCTTCAGATTAAAGATCCCGTTTCTTTTTTATCCCCTGGCCTTATAATTACAATGATTTTCAAAATATATTCAAAACATACTTGTGGATATGAAATAATGATAGACAAATAAAATAATTCTTTGGGAAAATAACAGTGTTGAGATCCTTGCTATAGATAGTAAATAAGCTGTGATTCAAACTTAATAAGAATATGGATTAGATTATGAATAATTGTTAGAAACAATCATTATCATGGGCACCCGTGATTCACCTGACATTGTCTTACTGGCTTTACCTCTCAGCCATTTTGTTGATCTGGTAAAGTGGATGACTTTCCTTATCCCTGCTTTATAGATGAAGAGTTTAGGTGACACGGCCAGGATTCTAAAGTTCAAATTCTCTGAGTTCATGAGATAAAATCTTCCAGTTTTAGAGAACAAGGAGGACTTGAGGAGGCCCCAGATATTGGCATTTGGGGAGTTATTTTAAAGAAGAGATCAATCTTTGAGCATACTAAATGTGAAATAAAGAAATTGCCAAGAGGGTAGCAGTAAGGAAAGGGGTCAGAAAATGAACTGGAAGTAAGAACAGGATGAACAGGGGTAGGACAGGACAGAGTGTGAAGGGGAGGGAGTTCAGGACGTACTTCTGAAATGGAAGTGAGGGGCAGCCAGGGTGTTATTTGAGGAGAGCAGTGATGGAGAGCAGAAAGAAGCTACATAAAGTCTGAATTGGTGGTTATAAGGGAATTTATCAATGAAAGTAAAATCTTAAATTGCATGCTTAATGTCAATCTAGTTTACAGTTTTAGGTAATGTAAACTAAGAGTAACAAAAAAATTCAGAACAGATGGCAGGAAGCAAGTTTTACCAAAAGCAAATCACAAATGCTTGTGGAAAGGACACCCTATAACACTCAAGTTCATTTCCAAGGGACTGCACCACCCTCATCATGACTGCCATGGGCAGAAAGTACCCACTAACAAAGTTCCCCCCAGTTTTTAGTAAGGAGAATCTGTTGATTTGTTTTGCATGATTTGCTGATCGCATTTTAGGGGAGGACCACAAGCCTCCTAAGAGGAACATTGTGGTGATGACTTTTGAAAAACAGATGTGCTGTGATAATCTCATGGCAAATTCCTTTCCTCAGTTTTCTCTCCAAATATCTATGTCTGCTTTGGAGAACTAGTCAGAAATGTTTGGGCAAGCACTGAGTCTTGCATGCAGTGTGGTGTTCCCATTACTTGACTGAAATAGGAATTGGAAGAAAATCAGATTTGGAAGTTTTTTCCTTTCATCAGTGTTCACATGAAAATTTTAAGACAAGTGTCTACTTTATAAGATTTAAAGACTCTCTTGGTGGTGGTGATACAGGGGACCAGCAAATCTATTAGCATGCAAGCAGAGTTTCTTAGTGTTAAGTTCTCATGGAAGAGAACAGGCCTAGCTAAGGTGGGGGGGGTGAAAGGCAAGAGCTTGGGTGGCAAGAGCAAGGGTGGCAAGAGCATCAGGTCCTTTGTCCTGAGGGCTTACATAATTGGTGGGATGGGGGTGAGGGGGTTACATATTGATTGGTAGGTAAAAGTGGTGCCAACTTCTCCCGGAGGCATGTGACCACCCAAAAATAGGTATGTGTGGGGGTTCTTTCTCAGGTAGTGCGAACAGAATATAGAATTTCAAGGAATCCCCTCCCAATTACAGGGCACCCAACAATCTTAGTAAGATTGTTATAGAAGCTTACAGTAGCCCAGTCTCAAGGACTCTGCCCTCCCCCTGTACTATCACAGTTTTGCTTGTGGTCTTAGGACTGCTGGGTGAACAGGTGATACATGTCTCGCTCTTCCTCCCTGTTTTGGTTTACTCTCTATCCTACCTAACAGTGGGAGATGACACAGTGACATTCAGATAGATGAAAGTCAGGACTCTGTTATTTATAGCCCCCTAGGAGAAAAGCCCACTACACATTGCCCCACAGGGGGTTGTAACAGGGGGCTGGGGACAAGGTAACAGCAAGTTGTCAATGTAGGGATAGCTGGGTTTCTCAGGCTTCCTGGGAGTTGTCTAATTTGAATATTTCTTGAAGCCTGAGGCACAGATGCTGTTTCTTTTTTAAAATTAAATTTATTGGGGTGACATGGTTAATAAGATTATATAGGTTTTCAGTGTACATTTCTGTGATACACGATCAATATGTTTCATTATGTGCCCACCACTCAAAGTCAAATCATATTCTGTCAACATATATTTGGCCCCCTTTACTCTTTACTACCCCACCCCCCATTCCCCTTCCCTAGACAACCACCATACTGTTGTCTGTGTCTGTGAGTTTGGTACAGCTGGCCCTGGGGAGGTTGGGGTGTTTGCCCAATTTGCCTAGTGGTCCTGGAGAGGGGTAGACTGCTAAGGGAAGTGATTGGGTTGGGGCTTAGTAAATGGCTAAAAAAAGAATGGGAATTTTCAACCATAACTTTAACCCTGAATCAAGACAGCACTTGTGAAGTGTTATGTTAATTATATTACACTGTTAAGACTGTTGAAATGTTGGAGCCTGAACTGCAGGAACTGTCATTTCTCGATGCTCTTTCTGACTTTGATTTCTATGTATGTGGTGACATCATGAAGGAATATAAGTATATTCTCTGTTTTTGATTTCCAAACTTTTCCCAACTGCTCCATTTTTTACACTAGTACCTCATCCTTTCAGTCTACTAAGGTAGAAATCATTTTTGAGTTGTTCGCTTATCTGGCTTTCTGTAGCTGCTTGCCTCTTCTGCCCTATGGCCGCTACCTTAGCTCAGGCCTGTATTGTCTCATAATTATTTTAATAGCTCTCTATACCACCTCCTCTTTCTCTAGTCCAGGGGTCAGCAAACTATGACCTCAGGCCAAATCCAGGCCTTTGCCTCCTTTTGAAAATAAAGTTTTGTTGGAACATGACCACACTCACTTTTTATGTGTTGTCTAGTGCTGCTGTTATGTCACAGAGGTTATGTCACAGTAGTTTTAATACACCTTCTCACCTCCAAACCTAAGATATTTACTATATGCCCTTTACAGAAAAAGTTTTCCAATTCCTATTGAAGAAGATGCTAAGTGTTGATTCAATATTCAAAAAAAGAAACTTTTTTGTCCAGTAGAAGATGATAAGTGTTGATTCAATATTCTGATCACGTCCATCTAGGAGGTAAGAGAAGAGAGAGGAATCCACATTTGTTGAGCACTCCACACAAACTAAAGGGCTGAGCACTTTGCATAAGTAAAACGCAGGTCTATAAACCCAGGGGAGTAAGAAATACAACTTTCTTATTTTTCTGAAATTTAATGTAATTTCTATTATGATTTCCCATCCTTTGGTTGTCAGAAACTTCACCTCAGACAATTACTCTTCCCCTCTCTTCCTGCCCTGGGATTTTAATTGCACTCTGGGCAAGAGAGGTGTGCAGTGCCCAGATTAGACAGGCTGTGCTGCACCTGGTCCCTGCCATCAACCTCCTGCCCACTCCTTCACTCATTCATGGAGGTCATACTACAATTCTCTCTATTCTGATTCTAAAGACAACTTTGGATATATCTCTTTTTGCATCTTCCCTGACAGTCTGGGGTCTGAAGAAAACATTAAATATAATTACCGGGTGCTGGAGTGACGGGACCTCTGTGAGGATGTTGGAGACCTCTTCTCTTTCCATGTCACAGCAGGTTGATGCGTTGTTTCCACTGCTCCTTGGCCACACTGAGCCTTACCTAGGTAAGGCCTTTTTTTTTTGCTACAGAAACATTTCTAACCATTTCTCCACAAAGAGTTGTGGCTGCGTAGGGAATGAAGCACAGGCCTCACATTGGTCCCAAACCCCAGAAACCTACCCAGTGATTTCTCTCCATCCTTCCCAGAGCTCAGTCTCGGGCCAGTCCCCTTAGAGGGAGGGCTCTGCTTTTTAACATCGAGTCAGTTTGAGCTTCTATCTAGCTTTCCTTCATTGTTCAACCTGGACATTTTTGTCTCATCAAAAGTTTGAGCCCTGGGAGCAGGAAGAGGAAAGTTTGCTACTATTCATCACACACTTTTTAAAATCGATGACAAATACACACAGCCTCTTCTCTTTCCTTCCTGTACTTTAGACTCTCAAAACTCAAAACCCAAGAGTTGATGCCTGTTTACTCTTGTTTTCTTGTCTCATGCCTTCCTTGAGACAATGGACACCTAGCTGATGAGAGTCTACAGTAATACGGGGAAGAGCCATGGGTTAATATTTCATAATAGTCTCCTTGCCCTAACTTCCCTCACCCCCATACACACATGTTATCTTATTTGGTCCTACAATAGCAGAGACAGGTAGAGATTTCTGCTTCTGTTATATAAATGAAGAAATATATCCAGAGGAGTTAAGCTTTTGAATAAGAATATGAATTCAGGTTCTGATGCCTCCACCCCCCGGTGAGGTTTCTTCCCCTTACACAGCTTGCATTTTACACTAAATTGTCACTCTGAAACTTTATTCTACTCCTCTGCTCTATTTAAAGTCTATATTGTAGATTACTCATCTTTCTGCTTCCTTTGGTTGTAATGATTTTATAGCTTATAAGACTCTCTATACTAGGAAGTTGCAAGTTAAAAGTGTAACTAACGACTGTACACTTTTGTTTGTTCATTTACTTGTGGATCAAATATTCATTGGCCCATCAAGTGCAAGGTAGTGTGCTAAAGCACCATGACTCTAGAACATGAATCTAGGACATCATACAATCCTGCAGTTATATGACATAGGGAGGCATAAAGATATTTAAATGGCCTTTACTCTCACAAGATATGTTGTTAATAGAGTTAAATCGATGTGCAATAAATTTGAACCACATGGTGATTCCACAAAAGAACTTTTCATTTGCCTGACGAATCGGAGAAGGTTTCAAAGGAGAGGCAACGTCTGAGTTGGATCTTAGGTGATGTGTAGAACTTTAAATGTGTGAATAAGGTATGGAAGAGCCTTTCAGCTCCAGGGAACTACCTAAGCAGAAACACTAAGTAGAAGAAGGACATGATCTAGTCCTGGGCTGGAAAATAGGATGGCACGTCAAACCCCTGAGTGATGGGAGAGATGCAGTAGGATACAGGTCTGTAAATGTAAATTGGAATCTGAACCTTGAGAATTTGTAATGTCTTGGTAAGGAATGTGAACATTATTCCTCAGTAATAAGAAACCACCAATGACTTCTAATGAGGGGAGTGCCATCGGTCAACCTGAAATCAACATATTTGGTAATTTTAACATGTAATTTGTAGGGGAAGAGAAGGAAATATAACTCTGTGGTTAAAATTCACCATTGTACTTATTTTTATATCTGAGTTCACTATTACCCATATTATCAATTAACATGGGTAAAGGAAAGTTGACTTGTGGGTGTGAGACTGTGGTGGAGGAGAGATTCTGACTTTTGCCTGTTCAACGTCCCCTGTAGATGTGTGCTCATTAGTCTGGAGGTGTTTGTTCTTCTGTTCCTTTTATAAGTCGTTGTCATTTTGTCATTGGATAATAATGAATGTGTCAGAGTAAATATGTCCCAACTGCCTGAGAAATGCTTACCTGCAGTAGGATATCATAACATGTTTTTGGGGATGATATGCTCTTTCGTGTGTGTGAAACCTAAGCTTGTTATCAAGATCTGGCCTTTGACTACATGATATTTTAAAGGTAAAGGATGGAACATATCTTGCTTGCTCTTAATTTTCTTTTCCAGGTAAGACCTTTTAAAACCTTCTGTCATATTAAGTATAAAGATTAGGAAGAATTGGTTTGTTCTGATCTGTTACTTCTACAAATCTGTTTCATTAAAGAAGTAACAGAGGAGAAAGAGAGAGGAGGTTAAATTAAAGTGATCATTTCCCACCTCTAATTTTATTATTTAAAATTAGAAGAAATATTTCCTTATTCTGGACTGTGTAAGTGAGACATTGGTTTTATGTATTGATTCGCTTGATTCATTTAATTGGTTGATTTGTCAAAAAACATTGGCCATATACCATAGGTGGGCTGTTGGACTGGAAGGTAAAGTGAGGAAGGATTATGATAAGGCTCAATCCAAGGGACATGTAATTGAATCTTAAAATCAAAGTTGGACTGTGTATTTCAGCTCTCAGCTAATCAAGAAAAAATTCTCCTCCCCCATCTGATCTGTGGAAAGTAAAGTACTAGATGCTATGGAAGATACAAAAATATATTAAACAAGGCATATACTATTGAATGAAAATGTTCAGTAAGTGTTAATTAGTCACATAAGTAGAAGCTGAGAGTACAAATACCACAGTAGTTAAGAGGCCAGAAGAAGAGAGCTTTCTGTGGACTTGGTGGATCAGCGAATGCCGGTGAAGGAGGTGGGAGGAGGACTTGGCCAGTGTTGACATGACACCTACCACTTCACTTCCATGTCTTATCGGTCATAAACAGTTTCAATTCATTTAATGTACTATATATAAATAGTGGTGCAAGATGGTTAAATATAAGAAATGTTTTAATGTATTAAGTTATACTCTGATTAGTTATTAAGTGAAGATAATTTTTCATAAGTTATTTTAGAGATGAGAAAATTAGTTATGGGTGAGCATAGTCCATTAATTATTTCATGTACCTGAAGACCTCCAGGGAGTGCCATGGCTTCACAACACAGCCCCAGAGTGTTAAATTTTATACTTGATTCCCTGAATTTGCCAAGGATTAGTAAAGTTGACTGACTCCCTGTTGACTATGCATCTGAAGTAGCTACTGTGCATTGTTTATTTCCCCAGAGAGCAAGAATTCTATAACATCTTGCTTTTAGTCAAATTATGCCTCTTTTTCCCCAAAGTAGATTTCACGTGCAAGTAGATTAGATAGATTGTAGTAATTCATAGTTACAGGCCTCTGGGAATAGAGAAATATTCCTATATTGCTTTAAAGATTATTTTTAATTATGGAATATTTGAAATATGCAGAAAAGCATAGAAAATAATGTAATAAAGACCATGCATTCTTTACCTAGATTTCATAGAGATTAACATTTTGCCTTTTTTTTTGGCTTTAGATCTCTCTTTCTCCCTTTAAAGTGATACATTAATTATCAAGCCACGGCCAGTGTGGCTGAGGTTGGTTGGAGCATCGTACTGTGTACCAAAGGGACATGGGTTCAATTACTGGTCAGGGCACATACCTGGGTTGCGGGTTTTTTCCCTGTTTGGGGTGCATGTGGGAGGCAACTGACTGATATTTCTCTCTTACTCTCTCTCCCTTCCTCTCTCTAAAATCATTGAGTGTATCATTGGGAGAGAATTTTTTAAAAAATAAAGATTTATCAGTATAGTTAACACATCACTTCTTGTCTCCACAAGTAGTTGCTATTCTGAAGTTGGACTATCTTATTTCCATTAATACTTCCATTTTTCATGTCTATATAGTTTCCAAGAAACAAAACATACTGTTATTCATGTGTTTTATGATTTTATATAAGTGACACAAGAGTGTATTACTGCACCTTGCTTTTTGTGATCAGCAATTACATTTTTGAGACTTTACCATATTGATGCATATAAATCTAATATACTCACTTTAACCGTTGTATAGTATTTTATTGTCTGAGTCAGTCATGGTTTATTCAGACTTTTTCCATTTGTTTCCTATGACTAAGGCTGCCTTTGCACATGTGCATGCTTCTTTGGGGAGAACACCTGCATGTGGAATTGGTATGTCATGACTTAGTGTTGGCTCTACTGCCAGAAGTCAGAAAATTTGTGATGGCTCTAAAACAGAAGTTTCTTTCTTGCTCACATAACAACCCAGAGCAGGTTCTTATGCCAGTGGGTGGTTCTCCTCAGTGAGGGACTTCAGGAACTGAACCTTTTTCCTACTTCCCCCAAGCTCTTATGGATAACATGCAGCTGAGGGAGGTGGAGAAGGCACATTCGCCTTCCTCAAAACTATTGGAATTGGCATAAACCACTTTGACTCTTTATAGAGGGACAGCTGACACATTATTTATGCGCACTCTGTAGGCAGTTATCCTTACTGTGGAAGTTACTCATGCTACGGGTTGTCTTTAGCTCCTCATCCTGGAAAACACTTCCGTTTAGCTTCCACTCTCTGGCCTGGGTTATTATAAATGATAAAATTGCCCTAAATTTCCTCCCTCTGGACCAAGGCTAAGTCTGTGTAATCACAAGTACATTGTACTATATCTGAAGTAGTACCACAGAACAAACAGAGATTCAAAACAAAACATGAGAGACCAATCTTGTTTCCTAAGGTAGACCATGATGATTAATGGGGTTTGCTCAGTTGGTTGAATCTAAGATCTGGAGGTGGGAAGGCATGGCTGAGGTCAGTACTGCAGGTTGGCCTCATCCTGTTGCCTGGAGTCTTATTGATCATAGCCTTGATTAAATACTGCCCAAGGCAAATTCACAGATTTGATTCCAGCCTCAGTTGGTAAGATTTGTCAGACTGATTAACTTTGTGGGAAACTTAGAAAAATTTGCCAAAAGTCAAGATGACGTAGAAGGAGGGGTTGATGTTGTTAGAAGTCATTTTTCTGTGGTTCTTTGACCTTTCTGCCAAACCTGCGAGCAGAGGCTCTATCTGTTTTTCTAGACCAGGGGTGTCAAACTCACTTTCACTGGTGGCCACATCAGCCTCGTGGTTGCCTCAAAGGGCTGAGTGTCATTTTAGGACTGTATAAATGTAACTATTCCTTAACTGTTAAGGAGTTGAAATTACATTAGGCCCTTTGAAGGCAACCTTGAGACTGATGTGGCCTCCCGGGGAAAATGAGTTTGACATCCCTGTTCTAGACTATGTTGACAACAGTTTCCTGACTATCATGAGTATCTCCAGGGAGCAAAGGACAGTTATGCTTATTGTTTATTATAAAAGAATTAGGTTTCCTAAGCCTAGTGTTCCTCTCCTGTAGCTCACGTCATTGCACGTGAATGTATCATTTTGTCCTGTTCAAGTCTACCTGTGGAAGCCAGGGCTCGGGGAACTGGCACAGTAAAATGCTGAGACTGGCTCCTGCTATTGCTGGGAGTGACAAAGACCTTGGCTCAGAGCCAGGAACCTCATCTCTTCTGTCAGATTCCATGATGCTGTGGAAGACAAAGTTGTTAGTTTGCAAATAGAGTAAAAATTTCAGCATTTTCAAAGTTCTTGTCAATAAGAAAATAAAGATAATATAACTTGGGTGATGTTGGATTAGCCATCTAACCACTATGGATCTGTTTTTCTGTGTGTTTTATAAATAAAAAGATTTGTGTTAGACTACAGTTAAGGCCCATGAGTGTCTGAAGAATTGTGGT
This sequence comes from Tonatia bakeri, assembly GCA_004024845.1. Lineage (NCBI taxonomy): Eukaryota > Metazoa > Chordata > Mammalia > Chiroptera > Phyllostomidae > Tonatia > Tonatia bakeri. Next base: position 52,299 of record PVIA01002335.1, on the reverse strand, counting down.
TCTATGACTCTATAGGGCAATGACTTAGTCCACTGCCCAGCATAATCCCACTGGAGGAGGTATGTAAGAGACATGTATACAAGAGGAATGTATGGAGGAGGTTTAGTTAGTGATTTAAGGAAAATCTGTGTTTGGTGTGGCCCCTATTTTAGCAGACAGCAAGTCAAGGCAGCTTTCCCCATCTCGTTTGTTTGGGGAGTATCAAGTTAGTAAGAATCTGTATTTCATTGCTCACCCAAGAAATAGAAAAGATCAGGAAGCTAAGCAAAAGCCACTCACTCAAGAGACTTAACTAGTTGTCCTTATATTTTTTAATATCAAATGAGTTGTCTTTCTTTTTGCTGAAGTTTTTTGCACTGGTGAACTTGGTTGCTAATGCTATTTTCCATGTGGGATTCTGTAAGGCCTGACAGGAAGGTAGCATGCAAAGACAGTCCCAAGCTGAAAAATGCCGAGGAGAGATGTGGGTTTTGCAGAGTACTGAGGCATGGCTGGCTGTGACTGAGACATTTGCTCTTTGCACCTCAAATTATTCTTTGACTCAAATGCTATTGCTCTTATACATGACAGGAGGTGAGGGGTCAAATGTTGGCAAGGGCGTGATTGACAGTGCAGAGGCCTGAGCCTGGAGGGGTAACAGAACATACACTACAGAGAAGAGCCACAACCCAGACCGAAGAAATCTCAGTGCTGTGAGTTTGTTCTCCTAGCTCACTTCCATAATCTTTACATTCAAGCCACAAACCTCAGGGCCTGTGAAAAACACACTCGTTTATTTATTGCTGCTTTTCTGGAACACTGAGCAGCTCTGGGTGTACAAATACCCAATGCTGTCTCTAAGGCCAAAGGTGGGAAGAAATTCCCACTCTTCCTGGTCCTGCAGTCTTTCACTCCAGAGTATCCCATGCCTGTTTTGTAATGAAAGATTCAACATGATCCTTACCAAGTCTATGATGCTCTTAAATATTTCTGGAATGCTACATCTACCTTTACCCTCAGCATTTTTCCCTGCATGAGGTAAATTTTCTTCTGTACTTAAAGTAAGATTGGTTATCAAGAGAACTTGCTTTTTTTTTTTTTTCTTCCTTATTGGGACAATGATTCACAAGGGTATCTGATTAAATTAGCCACAAATTTCAAGCACAAGCAGTATTCTGCTTAATCTTCAATTTCCTTATTCATACAGGAGTGATATGAATACTTTTCTCCCTTCTTATTTATTACATTGGGTTCCCTTGGCACAGGAGGCACATCCAGGTGCTGACTCTGAAAAGACATGTGTCTCATAAATGGTAGTGAGAAGAGAGCAGGGTTGCATATCCTTGAGGATGTTAGTTACTTATAAAATAAAATATGAGGGGGAAGAGGAATATGTCCTGGGTAGAAGCAAATATTTCATATTTTCACAACTACAGTTTCTCAGAAATATAGCATATCCAAATACTCAATGAATGAAAAGGTAGCATTATGTCTGTTTTGTTTCTGCCCTCCTCATTTCACTGTATTTTTCCTTTCCTTGTTTATCTTTTCATTTTAGTCCTGCACTTCACCTTGTCGTCCTCTATTATCCCCTGCTTTCTGAATTTATTAATCAAGTAATCTGTCTTTACCAAGTAGGCAGTGCTGTCACCACAAATCCTGCACCTTCTCAGAGTGACTGTAAAGTGAACCTCTTTGAGAAGACTCAGAATGGTGACTGGTTGCATAAAGTAGATCATGCCTGTCTGGAGTACCCTGAGAATTGCTGTATTCCACTTATTACCTGTCTTTGAAATGAAAATATCAAGATTGTTTATCTTTGGAATGTTTCTCTCCAGACTGTGGGTTGAAAATTTAATAGTACCATGAATTCAGTTTAAAACAACAAACTATTTATTCAAGATACGCTCTCTCCAGTACTATACCTTGAAAATGTCCTCAATAAAGGTATATATCTCAGTACTGTTTTTATTACGTTAATTTATTGAGGTAAAAAATGTTCCTGAGTGTAGGAGGGGCAGGAAGGCAAGGAAGGGAGGGAGAGTGAGATGGAAGAGAGAGAGGCAGGAGGGACAGGTGGAGAGAGAGAAAGAGAGCGGGGAGAACTATTATTTTTTAAATGGGGTTATGATCTAAAAGACTGCCTGAAGATGGGAGCATTTCAGAAATGTGATTTGCTCTTTAGTTTTTGTCTTTCTCAAATATACACTGCCTGAGTGAAGGAGTCATCCATTACTTCGATTATCATGCTTTATATCCTCTAACATTAAGACTTAAAGACAGATAGATTTAAGGCTGCACACTTATTTCTTTCCTTTCAGAAGCATAAACAAAAGTTGAATCTATTTCTTACAGCTGTCCCTGTATTTATACCAGTGTTTCTAATCTGGGGCAAATTCCTCACATGCTCAAGGGGTATTTGGGTAATGTCTAGTGACACTTTTGATTGTCACAACTGTGTGCAAGGTGCTGTTACTGGCACCTAGTTGGTAGAGAATGGAAATACTAGTAAACATCCTATGATATATAGTGCAGCCCCCACAACAATGTGTGGTTCAGTCCTAATGTCAGTAGTGCTGAGGTAGAAAAACCTTGATTTACACTAACTAGACTCAGTGGCACATGGTGAAGGCAGGAAATAATTGGGGAATTATTGCAAACTTTATCGTCCCATTCATGTATGTAATTTCTGTCACTTATTCCCACTAAGACTACCAGAAAATAAGTATAATTGTTTTTGCTTTTATTTTTTTCTTTAGTCAAAACTGGAATCTGAGACCCAGAGATGTTGTAACATACTTGAAGTCTCTTGACTCAGCAAGTATGATTTAAAGCCATGATTTTCTTATTTCCTCCCCTTGGGAGCAAGGAGACAATTATTCAATTTAAGACTCAGCCTGGAGAGAATGGAGGCTGAACGGGTATGTTTTATCATAGATTTATACACATGTTTGCTCATATTTATGTCAAATAACCAAATGACTATGCATTTCTAGGGTGGTTTTAACCTTCAGTACTTGTAAGACTTTTATTTGTATTCTAATGTTGTGTTTGGAAAAATACGGACATTCCTCCTTTAAAAAAAAACTTAAGGAACTTTATTAATCAAATAGACTTTGGACTGTGATGTGTGATATAGTATATAAAGGCAGTATAGACCAAAGACAGTATGTCATTGGTCATGAATTAAGAACCCACAGATGACAGAAGTTCCAGAACTGAAAGTTGCTAGAGATAAAATATCTTATCAAAAGAACTGTATTATCCTTCTTCTCTCTCTATCGTGAAGAAGAAAATAGATTTTCATTTATGGAATAATTTAGTACTTACTTCCTTGAATATCCCTAAAATGAATTAGTTTTTCCTCTTTATGGTCACATTTTTGATAAGAAAAAAAAAGAGTGGGGTAAAACAATTTTCATCAAAATCCAGCTTCTTTGGGAAAGTGATAGTAGGAAGTCATTCCTTCTCATTGACCTAGAATAGAATATTTAGGAATAGGGCATGGACATTTATATTTTCAATAAGTTTTACAGGAGGTTTATTTTAGTAAGCATAGTATTTTGAATGTAGTACTACTTCATAATTACTTCTGTTGATTATGGTGACCTTGGTGGTTGCCCAACTTACCTGGTGTTGGACCAACATGGATCCCAAACCCAGTAGACATTTGTTAGACTTAAGGGGTGTTTCCCCAATGTTAAGAGTAGACGTGGCTATGAATAATTTTTAAAAGCATCAAGCTATTTTTATAGGAAAATAGTACAAATGTTCCATAATAGGGTTTTAAGATTCCATACATTCAACTTCTCTGTTTCAAGTTCTTAATCTGCAAGATGGAGATGACTCATTTGTTTTATAAGTTTAAGGATAAAATGAGGTAATATATAAAATTACCTAGTAAATTAAAAAAAGTAAGGTATTATTGGTATTATTTTTACTATTTGACAGTTTATTATACTTACTGTTTTTGACAAGTTGGTTCTTTGAACTTTGGCCTTTAATTTTGGAGAGTCATTCTAAAGCTACATATTTTTTAAACAAAATTCATTACTTGACATAGGAATCCTTCAACAACAAGAGACTTCTGACTTTGAGTACCTAACCCTAATCAGGCCAATAAATATGTGTTGTTTAAGTCACTCATTGTTTAAATGTGCTTTTAAAATATTAGTTGCCAATTCTTAGAAATCAAGAGATTCTTTTAAGAATTTGGAAGTCTGCCGTATTTTGCACTCACGCAAAATGAGTACTCATGTATAATACACTCCTATGTATAGGGCACACCCACGTTTTTGGCCCAAACTTTTAGGAAAAAAATCTTTTCTTTTAATTTTTTAAATTCAATTAATTATTTATTTATTTATATTTAGAAACAAAATCAGTTATCTTATTCCAGGGTATTATTTTACATATGGATATTGTTATTGCTTTCTAAAGTTATACTTTTAATGCATGAGCACAAATTAAAATATTAAAAACATTTACATAGATATGGAATTAGTACTACCCATGTATAATGACCATCCTTGTTTTTCCCTAAAAAAATTAGACATAAAAGTGCACATTATACACAGCAAAATACAGTAAGTAATTTATATTGAGAAACCAGAACACTTAACCCAGGGCAGCTATCAGCTCCAACTGAGTAACCTTATCTAGATCTCGTAGGCATTCACTCATATTCTACAACAGAGATTCTCAAAGTGTGATTCAGGGCTGACAGAGTTTTCATCACCTGGCAACTTGTCAGAAATGTGACCTTTAGGACCTTACCTAGACCTACCAAACCAGAAACTCTGGAACTGGGGCCCAGCACATTGTTTCATGAAGCCTTCTCGGTGATTTGTATACACTCTACAGTTTAAGAAAAACTACTCTACAGCATGCCAGCCAAATGGTCCTGTAACTTCTTTCTGAACTTGTCTAGTGTTACGTAACTCACTTTTGCTTCTAATTGTTGTAGAGTTCTTCTGCTTCTTTTTTAAAAAAAATATTTTATTTATTTTTAGGGAGAAACACCAATATATATTTGCCTCTCATCTACCCTGCCTCCCTACCAGGGACCTGGCCCACAACCCAGGCATGTGTCCTAACTGGGGATTGAACTGATGACCCCTTGGTTCACAGGTCAGCACTCAATCCAGTGAGTTACACCAGCCAGGGCAAGTTCTTTTTTGAGCCACATTTTATTTTCCTATCATTTTCACCATTGTTGGCTTTCCCTTTTCTTGCTCTTTTTGGACCTAAGACAAGTAAGAAAAACAATGTCCTTGTAGTCCTTAGTGTTTCCAACAGACAGCAGCAGCTCGTGGTGACAGGCCTTCCTGACCTCGTGCTGACAGAGCCCTTGTCACTCTTTGAAGTCACCCTCATCTGAGTGCTGTGGCTTGAGTGCATCCATAATCAGCTGCAATTCTTGCACTTTCAAAACTCAGCAACTATACGCAGCCCCAGAATGAATGTAAATCTGGGCTTTATTTTGACATTTGTGCTAACATTGATTATATAATTTCTGATTCATTTTATTGTTTTGTACTAGAGTGTGAAAATTTCTAGAGATTACTCTCCACTGGTGTTTTCCTTCTTGAGGGAAAATTCATAGCATGAACTAACTGTTACAATAAATAAAACAATATTCTTGTGATATTTGTAAACTAAATTTTCTTTCCAATTTTTGTTTAATACCTCCAGTGTCACCTTGTAAGGCAACTGAGGTAAATTTGTGTATCCTATCAATTTGTTTCTGGTTTGATATTTGTGTTTGTTTATATAGCTTTCAGAAATGGCGAATTCTGTTGCCTATTAATGTTGATGGTTTTGAGTTAGAAGAGTATTCTTGTAAATGAAAGTTTTTGTTTTTAAGTTGTATTTTGTTGTAGTTGAGTGTTTTCCAAATAAATATTCACTCACTTTATTAAATACCTAAACTGGGTAACAAAATCATAGGCTTCTGGAGAAGTGAGGCTCAAATATATATTTTTATTTATAGCAAATTCCTCTGCTCTTGAACAGGGTGGGCAATTGAAAATACATTTAAAAATATCTTCAAGTAATTGACTAATTTTATGTTTCATTGTGAAGGTAAATATCTTGGGCTAAAGCAGCTGCTCAAACAGCTTTAACAAGTATATTGTCTATCAAATAGGAATTCCTAATTTCTGATCTTACAGATTGGCTGAAGGATTACCTAGGGAACTTATTAAAATATTAATTTATTAGCTGTGTGAAGAGGACTGAGGAGATGTATTTTACAAATCTTCCCAGGTGATTTTTAACATGTAGCTGGGCTTGGGACCCACTATGCTAAGTCGTACATCACTTCGGTGAAGATTCAGAAGAGAAAATTTCTCACCTGCAGGACATAGAAAATGCCATGCTTTTCAAAAGCATGTGCTCTTTTATCTTGTGGCCATTACAAATTTAATAAATGATTGTTTTTCACTTTTTGATTTGGACTGTTGAAAAGCTTAGAGGCAATTTGGGTTCCCATTACTTTTATTGAATAAATGGTAGAACATGTTTTTATATTCTCTCTCTCTCTCTCTCTATCTATATACACACCATACTTTTTGGACCATAAGATGCACCTAGATTTTAGAGGAGGAAAATAGGAAAAAAAAATGTGAAGAAAAAATGTGGTAAAATATTTAATAATATAAATAATATAATATCTCACCAATGTAAATGTAAACAAAACTCAACAGCAGTATTAACAACCATTATTCCTCCCCAATATGGTGGGGGGGGCATGCATCTTATAGTACAAAAATACAGTGTGTGTGTATGTGTGTGTGTGTGTGTATTCTTAGCATCCTTCACACTTCTTTTTACTCTGATGTTTCTTTTCATTTAATTTATACTTTATGGTTTTTAAAATATTTTTTAAAGTCATAATAAATCGCTTTTAGTATAAAGCACAGTATAAATAAATGTAATAACTGTAGCTGAAAGGCTGTCATAGAGGTCATTAATGGAGCTGTTTTAGGGAGAATTACTTTGTAGCCCTGAATTAACTGCTGCTGCACTTAGTACTCTATTGTCCTTATGCGGTGCTTCTATGACAGTAAACCAAGTTAGGAGAAAGAACCATGGTCCTACAGTATGTAAATTTACACATTCTATATCCCTCTTTAGGGCTTTTGTAGTATATATTACTGAAAAGACCTGCAATAAAGACATTTAAATATTTTTAACTCACACTTTCTAAACTTTTAAAAAACTGAACACTCCTCTCTTCCCCCAGAATATAGGTTAACATTTCCAGCACAGTATTTTATTTGGGAAATGCTATATTATTGCTATGTTTCCTGATGCTGAATGTTGATATGAATGAAACTAGGAAAGCTATTGTGTTGTTGAACAGAGCTGATCAGGCATAGCTAATCAGAATAAATTTAGCTAAGTGAGTGAACTTCAGGAAAATTATGCTGGCCAGTTGGCGTTTGTGAAGAAACAGATAGTATAGAGAAGAAAAAGATGACTGGATATTTGTATTCTTGAAACTGTAGAAAGAAAAGCACTAAAAGCTCATACTTGAAGTACAACCAAGGAAAGCTGAGATCCTAGCTGATCTGAGCTAAGGTTCCATCTTCCAGGTATTCATGGGACTGTACTAAGATGTTATGCAAATCGAGTAATTATTTGAAGTGAATCTGTCTTCAGTGGTAGTGGTGGGGGGGGATGTGGAGAGGAGTCTGAGAAGGTATTTGGCTGAGTTTCTGTCTCAGAGGATAAAATCATGAAGGGAAAAATTTGTATATGTGTGAAAGAATTCAAGTTGCTTTGAGGGTGTGGGATTTCCTTTGGCTTTGCAGATTTGTTGTGCCTCCTGTGACAGCCTTCATCAGAGCATGAGTAATGCATGCTACATGTTTCATGTGTCCACACTGCCTCATTTCTCGTACCTTCACAGCTAGGTGGTGGGGGGGGCAGTGAGAAATAGTTCTATTCTGTTAAAGGAAATGTTTTACATTATATCCTATTAATTGGTCACTTAGTAACTCCAAATCACAGTCTATTTAAATCATGGTAAATATTACTCTTATTTTTGAATGAACAAAAATTAAGGACAGGAAGTGAGAAACCAATTTAATGTAATTCAGTTTGGAAATACCTAATGTGTGAAGGTATAACCTAAATTATCCATGGAGATAAATATTGAGTCCAGCACCTCAATCATTTATGGTAGACCTAATGAGAGATGGGCATGAACTTAGAAGACTCAATGCAGTCTATGTGTGGGAAGCTGTTCACGGGAGAACTCTACAATCATTGTGACACAGTGCTATATTCTTGTTAATGAGAGCAAGGCCAGTCAATGCAAATTTTGTGGTCCAAAGAAGGGAGTGGGATGAAACAGTTTTAGTAATCACTTACAAGACAACTTAAACTATTAACGTCTCAAGAAGGTCAATTTCATGATTTCTCTTTAATCATTAAGTTGATCACCTAAACCAGTGATTTTCAACCTGTCTGTTCTGCAGTATACCAAAAAGTATATATATTTATAACAATATGACAAAAATAGGTGAAATTTTGATTTACTCTCATCAGATGGCTATTGTGTTGGCTGTTGTCATTTTTTTAATTTAACCATCGAAGGAGAAAAAGGTTAGCAGCCGTGATTAAATAAATCAGGTGATTATATTTATTTTTGTTCTGTATCTTGGTGAGAACATTTAATTTCTAATCTCTTAAGAAATTTCAATCTTATATACAAGACAGTGTTATCAACAAAATATGTCATGATATGCATGAAGTACTCAGAATTATTCATATTATAACTTCTCCCTTTTTCCTCACCTCCCAGACCCTGATATGTAGCAACCACTTTTCTATTCTCTGTTTCTATGAGTTGAACTTTTTTTCTTTAGATTTGATATATAAGTGTATAAGTGACACCGTGAGATATTTGTCTTTCCCTCTCTAGCTTATTTCACTTAGTATAATGTCCTCTAGGTCCATCCATCCATCCATGTTGCCACAAATGATAGGATTTCTTTCTTTTTTATTGTCAAATAACAACATTCCATTATATATGTAACATATGTAATATTCCATTATATATATCACATATATGATATTCCATTATGTATATTGCTTGTGTAATATTCCATTATATAGATAGATAGATAGAGTTAAATACCAAATTTTCTTTATTCATTAATTTATTGAAGAACCCTTAAGTTGTTTTTGTACTTTGGTTCTTCTGCATACTGTTTCTGTGAACTTGGGAATACACATAACACTTTAAGGTAATGATTTCCTTTCCTTTGGATATACATCTTGAAGTAGGGTTTTGGATCATATGGTAGTTTTATTTTTAGTTTCTGAGGGAACTCCATACTGTTTTCCATAGTGGTTGTACCAGGTTATACTCCCCATGCAGTGTGCAAGCACTCCTTTTCTTTATATTCTTGCTAGCATTTGTTCTCTGTTGTCTTTTTGATACTAGTTTTCCTATCAGGTATGAGGAGATATGTCATTGTGGTTGTGATTTGCATTTCCTTCATTATTAGTGGCAGTGAACACCTTTTATGTATCTGTTGTCCATTTGTGTATTTTGAATGCCCAGTCAAGTCCTCTGCCCATAGTTTAATTCATTGTTTGCTTTTGTGCTATTGAGTTGTGTGAGTTCCTTGTAGAGTTTGGATATAAGCTCATTAAAGGATATGTGGTTTGCTAATATTTTCTGCCATTCTGTAGGTTGCCATTTTATTTAGTTGATGGCTTTGATTGCTGTGCTAAAGCTTTTTAGTTTCTTGTTGTCTCACTTGTTTATTTTTGCTTATGTTGCCTTTGCTTTTGATGTCAAATACAAAAAATCATTTCCAAGACCAACATCAAGTTGCTTACCCCTTGTGATTTCTTTTAAGAGTTCTACATTTCAGGTCATATGTTAAAGTATTTAATCCATTTTGATTTGATTTTTGTATAGGGTATAAGATCATGGTGCAGTTTCATTTTTTTGTATGTGACTTATCAGTTTTACTAATACCATTTATTGAAGATACTGTCTTTTCCCAATTGTAAATTCTTAGCTCCTTTGTCAAAAATTAATTGAACATATATACAGGAGTTTATTTCTAGTCTCTCTATTCCGTTCTATTGATTTATGTGTCTATGTTTATGCCAGGATCATACTGTTTTGATTGCTATAGCTTTGTAATATAGTTTGAAATCAGGAGGTATGATGCCTCCAGCTTTGTTTTTTCTCAAATTGCTTTGGCTATTTAGAACCTTCTGTGGTTCTACACAAATTTTAGAACTATTTTTTATTTCTGTGAAAAATGCCATTGGAATTTTTATAATATCACATTGGATCTATAGATTACTTCCGGTAGTATGGGCATTTTAACAATTTTAATTCTTTGAATCCATGAACATGGAATATTTTTCCATCTATATGTTCAGTTTCTTATATCAGTGTCTCAGTTTCTAGTATACAGATCTTTCACCTTGTTGGTTAATTTATCCTTAAATATTTTATTAATTTTGGTGCTATTATAAATGGTACTGTTTTCTTAATTAATTTTTCTGATAGTTTGTTGTATATAGAAACCAAAATGATTTTTATATATTGATTTATTATTCTATGAGTTTACTGAAATTGTTTATTCTAACAGTTTTTGAAGCAGTCTTTAGGGTTTTCTATATATGATGTCATGTGCATATAGAGATAGTTTTACTTATTTCTTTCTGATTTGGATCCCTTTTATTTATTTATCTTGTCTAATTGGTCTGGATAGGACTTCCAGCACTATAATGAATAAAAGTGGTGAGAGTGAACATCCTTGTCTTGTTCTTGTTCTTAGAATGGGGGAGCTCAGGAGCTTCCTATGTTGCAATCTTCCAATTGTATTCTTCTACATAAAAGAGAAATTGTTCATTAATTAATAAAATCTTTTTAGTTACCTTATTAGCATACTTCAAGCCATTAGTAAAAACACTTAATATTCGCCAGTGTCATAATTCTTAGATGCAACTGGAGTTATATATAGCTCCAGTTTTAAAATGTAAGTAGCAGGAAGAAGATTGAAGAGCTGAGTTTACTGATTATTCAAAGATTTATTTAACATGAGAGCAGGGGTTGTGGTGTTGGGTTAACTGTCTTAGCAGTATAATGCTACTTCTGTGTCTGTTTCATACCCAGGAAAAGAGCAGGAGTTGTAAAGATAGGAAATATGAGGTAACATGTTATTATGGAGAGAAATACGACCTGGGTCCCTGCAGAACCAATTTCTGATAATAATAGTAAGATACAACACTTAATTGAGTGCCTCAAAAATTTAAACATAGTATGGCTGCTTGCTATATCTTAGCTCATTTCATCTTCATAGTGATCCTTTTCAATAGTACTATTATCTCTACTTTATAGGAAACCAAGGCCCTGAGGTTAAATAACTTTCATAAGGCCATACATATAGTAAGTGATGGGACTATAATTCAGATCCAGAATGTTGCATTGTTTCTAATACTCTACTCTTATTGACTTTACTTTCTTTCTTTGCAGAAGCCAGAAAAGAAATGGAATAAAATAACTATTGGTCATTCACAGTCCTCCTCAGGGACTCAGATTGGCAGGTTATATGTCACTTCCAACTCAGTGAAATTCAATGGGAAGAACAAGTATCATAACCTGTAGTGTCTACTCATGAGCCAAGGTGATATGCTGCCTGTCCTTTCCAGTCTCAACTGAGTGGGAAGAACATATAGTCCCACCCAACCGCATGGAAAACAAAAAACACAATTCAGCAAGTGTCTGGAAAGACAGGAGTAATGAGTAGGGTCAAGCAGTCTAATGACAGCCGTAGTGCTGCTGGAGTTGTTGTAACCAGTGTAATGTCACTGCCTTCACTGTCATCATTTTCCCCTCCCATTGCCGTTTGGTTGGAGCTGTATGTAATTTTGTTTCCCAGCATTTTTGTCTCTTGTCCAGCCTCTAGCTAGCTATGTGCTGATAGGTGAATTCTATGACCTCTCCAGGCCTAGTTTTATCAACCATCAAGTAAGTAGTTGGATTAGGAGATCTTTAAGGAACCTGCCAAACGAAAATTTTTATGACTTCATTTAAAGGCAAAATAAATCTTTCTCCTTTGATTATCTTGCACTGACTGGGCAGGTAACATAAGTGTATATGGCTGAGGAAACGCAATCGAGCAAAGAATGGAGAGATAAGCAGCTGAGAGACACTGGTGCTGAGCCAGGATAAAGATTAAGAAAAAACAGCTGAGGTAGACCTCAGGCTCCAATCCAAGAGTTAAAAGGCAGTTAAGAAATAGCGAGGAAATGATGAAATCTGAGATCCTCTGACTTTATTTTTTTTAATTTATTGCTTATTTAATGAATATTTAAGATAAACTATTTCATTTATATATGTATACATACATACATGGAAATATTCCCTCATATGCATACATATATATGGAAGCTATTTAATGGTTAACTTCAAAGTTGAAGCAGAGTCCCTTTTGAAGATGTCACCAAGTCATGAGGGCTTATGTCTCATGGTTTGCTCAGTATGATCATGATTGTCACAAATGTCTTTGACCTAGTGCAAAGGTGACCAAATTACAGCATGGGATTTTTGAAGACTGAATAACCTCCTATCAGTTGAATTAGAAAAACTGTAGAGAGAAGTGACATTAATTGTCTTAGTAAGACATGTTTCCAAGAATTCAGACCCTTCTTATTGTTCTAACCTGCATTTTAAACTATATACATCCTTTTTTGTATGGTTTCCTGAAATAAGCACACTTGTTCACACACTCATGTATTTGGATTTAGTGAAGTGAGGAAAGCCCAGGAGCAAATGCATGGGCTTAACATGCCATAACCAGGGCAGTGGTCTTTGGGCAAAGGTCCCATTGCTGGTCATAGAAACTGAGTATGAAACAGCCTGTGGTCCCTGCAAAACAGCTACAGACACAGCAAAGAAAAGGCTCCACTTTTCTGTATTTATCTACTTAGATCTCTACACTGGTCTCCCTCCTTTGCCTCCTTATACAGTAATTACACTAATCAGTCACCACTTACAAGGAAAATGTCTGAAAGTAAAGCTTACATGAAGACATCACATATGAGAAATGGAGAGAAATTTCTGATGAGACGGCTTGAGAATCTGGGTCCCCATCTGAGCTAACCCTAAAGCTGTAAAAATTACTTCTTTTTCAAAATTGCTCCTCTTTCTGATTCTCTCTAATTTTGTGTACTTGAAAGTCCAAGTAAAACTTAATCTTTTTAGAAGGATTGATTGTAGTCTGATGTCAGGAGGAAGACACATGGAAGCTCTGTGATGGCTAGTGTTATATGTTAATTTAGCTAGACTCTAGCACCCATTTATTTAACTCAACCTTAATCTAGGAGTTACCATGAAGGCATTTTATAGATATGGTTAGCATCTACAATTGGCTGACTTAAAGTAAAGGTGATTACTCTAGGTAATGTGGGTGTGTCTCATGTAATCAGATGAAAGTCCTTAAGAACAAAAACTGAGGTTTCTTGGAGGAGGTGAGGATTCTGCCTCAGGATGCAACATCCTCTGTGGCCCTAGTTTCTAAGAGCCTTCTGGTCAGCCCTACCTGCTTTAGACTTGCTTCTAATACTAGTTTGATGTTTCTGGAGAATCCTGGCTGACACAAACTCTTTCAAGTTATTTGTACGGTGGTGTGATTGATAGCTAAGCTTAAAATGGGAGTGCTGGCACCATTTGTGAAATAGTACCAACTTTTTTGAAGAGAACCTTAAGTTTTCCTTCATGGTGTAGTTCAAAGGATGACCTTGCTCATTACTACCTATTCAAACTGGCTGTCAACTGGAGTAAATTAGTGGCATCTATTGATAGAGTGTTTGGAGTAATAATAGATGTTTTAAAGCTGAAAGGGTCAGAAACTGATGGCTACCTATTAAATGCAGAGGAAACCTTTCCAGGTTCATAGAACAGTCCCTCAGTAAATGGTGGGTTATGACTATAACTGATATCGGCATTGTTTTGTTGTGGCTGTTTTTGTTGTTGTATGTTTTGCCCTCTTGTGCTTAGGAAGAAAGTACAAGAGGGGCACTGCCTGGAGTTACACAGCCTAGGTTAGGTAAACTGTATATTTTTTTGGAAATAAATTCCATAAAACATATCCCAATTATGCTGTAGATTTTTAAATCTTTCATCTGCATCCTCTAGCCAGGCTATATTCTCCTTGGAATAAAGTAAAATATGGTTTATGCTTCAGGCACATATATAATGACATGCAAACTACTCCACCTCCTTAGTTTCTTTTATAACTAGGCACCAAGATTTTTTTTTTCTTAGAAATTATAGGAATTGACCTCAGAGAATACATAAATTGCAAGGTACCTCCATTTCATAAGCATTTTTACATTATTTCTATTTTTCTCCCTCAAGAAAATGTAAAATTACACATCCTAAAATCAAATTTGTATAGCCGTTTTTTATCTTTTTAAATATTTAGCAGTATACACTGTTTAGTTTCTATGTTTCATTCTTGAATATTATGTTTTAGTGAATGCTGTCAGGGAGTTTCTTTCCATTTTTATAGTAGGCTTCAAATTTTGGGGTGCGGTGCAGCTTATGGTCATTCTTTTGCCTGCTGCTTATTTGAACTTTTCCCCTAGGGCAGAAATAACATTTACGATCTGTTGCCATACCATGCAGCATTAGTGAAGAAGTGTGAGAGGTGACTTTGGGATATATGGAATAATCCCTTGTCAGTAACAGCTGAAAAATATATACCAGACTCTTTTGCATGGTTACTTATGGAAAATTCACCTCATTCCTGACAATGGTAGATGCTCCAAAGATGTTAGTTGTCTTCTGTAGCCATCAGTCTCTAGAGATATAGGATCAATAGGACACATACATGCACACAGATGTAAACAGACTTATTTTAATGAACTGGCTCGCATAATTGTGAGAGCTGGCAAGTTTGGGACAGGTCAGCAGGCCCGAAACTCAAGTAAGAGTGGATATTGCAGTTTTGAGTTTGTAGGCTTGGCCTCAGGCTGGAACCCCAAGATGAATTTCTATGCTACAGTCTTGAAACAGAGTTCCTTCTTCACCACAAAACCTCCGTTTTTGTTCAGAATGCCTTCAATGGATTGGATGAGTTTCACCCACATTATTAAATGCAATCTCATTTACCTAAAGTCAATTGATTATAGATGTTAATCACATCTATAAAATATCTTCACAGTAACATCTAGAAGTGTCTGACTGAACAACTGAGCACCATAGGCTAGCTAAGTTGACACCTCAAATTAATCATTATGCTTTCCTTTTACATGTAAAATGATATAAGTCTGTATCAAGCACCAGGGATCCCTTTCTACTCAACTCAATTTCTTGAGCTCAGTGAATCCACTTAATAAACATAGATAGCAAGAAGCTTTGGGAATGGGATAGGATGCACTTCTGATTAAGAGAAAGGAGGGTTTGGGTTGGTTGGGAAAGTAAGGGCAGGAGAAGGTGAAGTAAGAGCGTTCCAAAGATAATGCCATCACCCTCCAGGTTTGGCCTAGTTCTTCATGTCACTCTGACTTTATAGTGGATTAGAGGAGGAGAAGAAAAAGAATGAGCTCCCTCAGTGCTCAGTGTTAGAGGACTTCCCTGGCACAATGTTCGGAGTGTAGTGGGCTGAGTAAAGGAAGGTCTCTTGGATTCTCTGCATGCATCATCTGTGAGATTCCATGAAATGCCCGTGTTCTTCTTCAGTATAGTATACATGGACCAAGGTCCTCTTGGAGTCCAGATTGTGGATGGGCACAATTGTTTTGAAGAAGAGAATGTAATTCATCCTCTAGTTGAAGAAGGAGAATGGGCTTGAATGAAACAAAAGAGTTCATCTTGTGTTGATGGTGAAGTTACTTAACCTTTCAGCTGCATTAAGTATTTAGACATGTGGGAGGATAATAATATCAACCCCCAAACTATTTAATAGGGCAAATGAGTTAAAATTGTAATAGCATTTTAAATTTATGTCAATCAGTGAATTCAAAGCACAGCACTATAATTAGAAACTCACAATTATTCATAGAATATCCTTGTGGGCAAAATTAATGCATATTTGAAATTTAGCAGTTATTTTAATCCCACATATAGCCTGGTTCAAATAAATTGATTTCTCTATTCTGAGCATGATAGGCTGCTTACATATAAGGTCAATTTCTTTTAGGGATGCAATGTTCTGCTACTTTAGAAGCTTGGTTCTCATCTGTCTTAAGCAAAGTCAACAAATTAAATCAGACAACTTGGGAGTTGTTGGGAGGTCTCCTAGGTGCAACTTATTAAGGGAGAACACAAAAGACTGCTCTCCTAGCAGACCAGCTTGGCCACTGGCGTTATTAGACCATGTCACTTTCCGCATTGTATACTTTTGTGAGGCCTGTTCTGGTATTATGAACATAACTTTTTTTGTGTGTGGAAAGGTTAACTGTTTTAAGTCAGATAAGCAGAAACAAATCCAATATCTGATTTTTCAAGAAGGATTCTCTTAGGATTTACATTTGGGTAGGAAATGTACTTAATTCATCGCTTTTTGAAATACTTCCTTTTTAATGCTTATTCATTTTGAGCAACACAGAACACATGAACAGTAATCCCCTTCTTTTCAATGGAGGTCTTTCCTTTTTTTAGGCCAAAAATTCCAAGACAGTAATCCCCTAAGATTTCCTGTGTTGGTGTTTACAAAAAAATGATGTAAATGACTTAAATGTTTCCTGGATTATTTGCATAAGAGGTAATGACCATATGAAAATAATGAGGGCAATGAATTTTGGAAGCTGGAAAGTCAGCTCCATAAGTTATCTGTGGAAGGCTGAACACTACAATTTTGCATTATTTGGCTGATATTTGTTTAATGTGATTTTTCAGAAAAAGTTGTCAGAAAAGCTTCCTCTGCAGGCAGCGATATGACCTCCAAGAGACAGTTAAGAGACAAGCAATGGCACTACTCGATATAGTGTAGGTTATATCTTTGGCAGTGATCCATTTTTTTCCTAGTCTTTATTCTCTAGGGAGTAAAATTATTGCCTCATAAAACAAGAGAAATGTCCAGTTATTTCTTAAGTAGCACCCTATTAACTTTGCCACTGTCACCAGTTCCTTCCACACATTAAAATCATCTAGCCTTGTGGCAGGGAGGATGTTGCATACCCAGATGTAGTGATCCAAGGACAATTATTGGGAAAACATACATTTCCTTGAAAGACCCAATTTTGAAAGAACTAATTCTTAAAATGATGTTCCAATGAATCACGGGATTCGTGACAGCATTTTTCTTTGAAAATCTTCAGCATAAACCAAAACGACCAGCCAGGATATTAAAAAGTGAGTCTCAATATTCAGGAAAATTTATTATAAGAAAGAGAGCTAGATTATCAAAAGGCATTACAATGTTTTACCATAACAGCATTAAAGGTTCATTTATTTAGAAAATCTGGATATTACTACCTGAATATTGCCATTGTGTTGAATATCCCTTTAGGTCATGTTGAGAGAATCATAATCCCATTTTTACATGGGAGGCAAATAAAAATGCTGTTCCTACCCATGCTGTCTAGGTGAGGATGAACTGAACCCATTTGAAGAGATGTGATAGTTGCTACAGGAGGACAGAGAGAGAGTAATTCAGACTTAGCTCCATTCTGCCTTGGTTATACATTGTCAAAAACTGGTCAGGGATTAAGATCAGACGTAATTAAGGGTGATGTTAGTCTCTCATACACATCATCTGTTCCCTCTGACTCTTAAATTGAGCTGCCAATAGCCAAACATTTGTATCCATTTGCAAATTTCTTCGTATACTTTCTAATCATTCCTTAGCTGGGATTCTTGTATTCAGCCCAATTGGGTCTGGTGTTTGCATAGACATATCTGAGCTGTTCTTGGCCAAGGTGTAACCAGTTGAATTTGGTGAAGCTGTAAATCACTGTGTCTTAGTGAGGTTCCTCCAGGAGTAGACTGAGAGACCAGGACTTTGGTGATTCTAGGAAACATGAATGAGATGGAAGAAAGAAAAACAGAAAGAAGAGAGAAAAGCTAATAAAGTTAAACAGTAGGTTACCTCTTTGGGTACCTGCATCTCACATATCCTGGAGTCCAGGAAACCTAAAGAAACAGTCTCAGAATTGTCCCCTAGAAAGACAGAAATGGTTCCTCTTTAGTAGATACTGTCCACAAGAGTGCTACTGCTACACAGTGCCGAGCTGTGCCTTTGGTCTGTTGAGCAAGTTTCCACGCAGTCAGAGAAAGTCCTCAGACAGAGAAGCAGAGAGACACAGGCTCCAGGTGGGGAATTATCTTACCAAAGCTGTCAGCAAACTCAGGGATGAGGTTAGGATATGGGAAGGGGTGTCAAAAGTGTCTGTTACAAACAGTAAACTTGAAGATAACAGTGCTTTGGAAGAGGACAGGGTTACTTCTTCAGAAGTACACAGTCCAAGACTTATTTGGGACTCCTTAGAATTCTCAGATGCCCAAGTTCTTCCCAGACTACTGCTTTGCTCTCTCCAGTGTGATTTATCTTCAAAATCCAAAATGACTGTGAAATCTCGTTGGGAACTACCCAGCCTGGTTTCAGGAGCTGTAACCTCGCTGACAAGTGAAAAGGCTCCACGGATAGGGGAACTTGGGACCATAAGCCACTAAGGAGACAAAACTTAGCCTCTTGGCAGTGGCATAGCCTCTGCCCCTTTTACTTCACCCTGCTTGGCCCGTGGAGGATGGCTGGATAGTCAATGATGAGTAAGATTCCTCAAGGAAGGAACAACCTAAAGACAGGCGCAGTTTCTAAGGGACCATCAGGGAAGGACTTAGGGGATTGTGGAGGAGGGACAAAAGACCCTTACTCCTCGGTTTTATCATAGCCTGAGTCCTCATTTGATCTGTAAAAAGTCTCCTAATTTCTTGGCTGCCCTCATCCCCTACTTGATTCAGACTTGAAACAATGCTGAAGTGGTATGCAGCCTTGTGCTGGAACCAGCGGTTCCCAGCAGGAGAGAGATCAGGCCTAAGAAAGAATACATAAGATCCTGTGAAATCTGCTTTGCTAAGAATGTCTTCAATTTAAATGTTAAGAGTCCAGGCACAAAATAAGTTTGTTTCCCCAGGTTTTATGGCCAATTGGCATTACCTTGTGTACCAGACCCTGACTCAAAAGGACCCCTGTAATCCTGGAAATGTTATCTGTAAACCATACCTCCTTTCTTTGGTATGCATCCCTATGCAAGTTAAACTCAGTAAAAGACCATTGAGAGAGAGGCTTGAGACCTCTCTCCTGGAGAGACTGGTCAGCCTTTTCTCCCCAAGCAGATCATGTCTTGGTAGATTTATTCTCATCCACGGTGGCCAGGAGAGCTCTGCTGGACAAAGCCCCTCCACAGAATCTCTAGTAATCATATCTGCATCCTACATGGTGAAATTTAGGATGGGACAAGGAAGCCCTGTAGACTTCTCTTTTAAGGAGATATTCTTGTAATACAATAGAATATTACTATCCCATTAGTCTGAGAGAGAGAGAGAGAGAGAGAGAGAGAGAGAGAGACTCTGCTTTTGTCAAGAAAACTAGTAGATCTCATTTAAAAGTACGTGTAACAAAAGAATGCTTAATATATTCAGCCTATGATGAACATTATTAACTGATCAGTGAATAACTTTTCCTATTTCTTCAACTAGAGATGAAACCTAAACAATGAAGAAAAGTAAACATCTTCTAACACTTCACAAAAATGAAACCCACTACAAACAAGTTCAGCCACCTTCAAATACAATATATTTCAACAGAATAGTTTTGTATACCTTGATTTCAAGGCTGCCTCCTCACACCTCCCTCCCTGCCCCCACCCAGTATTTGAGATGTATGGAGGCAAACCAAAATAGAAATTTGTAGCACTTGTTCAGAAAAACTAAGCAAAAAATCTTGTTTCCCCCCAAAATTAATTATGTGAAGCAACATTATATAATTGTCACTGCTATAGACAATGAACTAATTGAGGATTCATTTCATGTATACAGAGCTGGCTTTGGTTTCCCTGAAGAATATAATGCCTACATCTTTATGTTTGTGCATGAATAAAAGTAGAGTTTTAAATTTGTGTGTGTCCAATTGAGAATCTCAGGTGTTTTTTTTTTTAATTAATTTCTCTTCTGTAGCACATTTTTCAAGTAGATATAATGAGGTTTAGTTATTTTATTATTTGACAGGTCTAAATAGCCAATCTAAATAATTCTCCACTTAAATTTTGAAGGTTTTTAAATTTTGTAATTGAAATATTTGGTTGAGATGTTAACCTTTAAATAAATTAGGTAGCTAACTAACTTTCCCTACTCTCTGCACTGCATAGATGCTATGTTATAGGATAATACAAGATGGTTCAGGCCTTCAAACAGATTTTTGTTTCATTTGCTTTTAATTTATTCAGATAATTTAAGAGAAATAAAATCAATCTCTCTCTTTCTTTTCTTTTTTTTAAAGGGCCATCTGGATTATACTGATGGGATAAAAATATGTATTGAATTCTTAAAATGTTTCCAGAAAATCGTGTGAAATAAGGATACTGAGAAACTCATTTTTAATGTTTAATTTTTGTTTTGATATTTTAAATGTATATTTATTAATTTTTTCCTTTAAAATGTTTTTAGAACTACATTATTACATCTTTCTTTTGAAATTATAATCTTATGATTATTACTCATTCATTTAAACAAATATGAGGTGTTTAATACATGTTTTTTGCTAAAGAAGTTTTTATTTCAACCTGTAAAATGAACAGTAAATTGGCCAAATTATTATGAAAATAGTCTTTCTGGAACTGCTTTTTTGTTTGCTCTCAGCATTATCAGGACTGGTATCCACAGAGTTTGGTAAATTTTGAACTTTGATTTAAATCCAATCCTTTTCACTCAGTACCAATATCTCTGTTCTTTGTGTTACTGATTTTGGAAGCTTGGAGCAGAAATTGTTCTTGAAAGTGGGCTCTTTCAACTGAGATGTTGGTTTTATGTATGCTATCTCTTAGACTCTAATGATTTTTAGCAGAAGAATTTGAAAACAAGTGAAGAGATTGAAGTGGCTTTTACTTGTGTGGTTTGGGGTAGAGTGTCTTCCAAACACAAATCTCTTTCTTCTTCTGTATGTGAATTTGGTGCCATTGAAAGGGGTCATGCTTCTAACAGTTGGCTCTGTAAAGCACCTTTTTGGAAAATAGATGATACATGGGTAGAAATTTCACTTCTTTTCTTGCCCCCCAGTTTAAAAGATTTTTACTTCATAGACCAAAGGAACTGTTTTCTGTGAGTGACTAAATTCTTAAAAACTTCAGCTAAAGCTTTCAGAAAACATGTACAATGTATGAAAGTGGTGTTGAAAACAACAGCTTCTGAACTTACATACTCTGAACTTTCTCCTGTGTGTAAATATATCTATTTCCTTCAAATTGCATACTAAATATATTCAAAATATACTGTTAATGCACATACATATATATTACTTGTTACTTTAAAAATTAATTTTGAGTAAGAGAGTAGTCAAATACCTCTAATGAGCAACTTTGATTTAAGGCATTTTTATGTTTGTAACACTGTCTGAAAATCAGGATGACTTTATTTAGAAAGAGATTAATGAATAGTTAAGAACCCTTATTTTTTCCATTCTGAAAATGTTTGTGGTTAAGTAGATCTGAGTACCTAGAATTGATGTTCTTAAAATTTCCAAAGGTATTTCCGATCACATGCATGCATTTTTTCTGTGCTTTCATCTTCCATGCTGATGATAGAATTTATGCTCCCAAATTGTTCATTACATTCTTCTGTTGGAATTTGCATGAAAACTAATTATTTGTTTCTGAAAACAAAAGGACATTTGCATCTGGAGAGTGGGGACCTAGTAAATTCCCTAGGATATATCTTTTTACATATTTCATTCTATGTCTGGTTGAGTCTGTAGCTATCATTATTTGTAAAATATTCATGTTTATGAGTGGGTCAGAATCCTTGGAAGGAGGTAAGGCATGCTAAACAGTTGGCCTGGAATATAAGCATAAAGTTTAAATGTTGATTTTCTGTTTAAAATGGTTTCTGGCTAGTAATTTCTCCAAAATTCCTATTAAAATAACTATATAGACATCGAAAAACATGAAATCCACAACAATATTAAGAACTAAGACTTACAATTTTCAAAACTTTAGGGAAAATTCCACTAGTGGCCAAGCTGCAGCATATCTATTAAAAACCATTTTCAGTGACAGAATGGGTAAATGATTACAGACTTAGACTTGGGTCAAATTCTGGCTTTGTCACTGCTGTCTTGTGTGACTTTGGCAGTTTACTTAACCTCTTGGTGCCTCAGTTTCTTCACTTATAAAACGGAGGCCATAATAAAAGTCCCTCACAGAGTTGCTATGAGGTTTAAATGAATTAGCATGTGAGTGGGCCATGCCTGGAGTATGGTAAGCTGCAGAAAATATCAGCTGGTATTATTGAATGGCCCAACTATGTTTCTGCTCAGGGTTAGGTCAGATTACCCTTCATCGCTTTCTGTATGTGTATTCAGTAGAAATGGGCTAACTCTACCAGAAAACCCAGAGTCATTTTTGTACCACACTGTCTTTCTGAAGCAGTCACTGTGTTGTGTTGCTTTCTCCCAGCTGCACACAGCACAGCAGAGCTATTTGGCACAGGGCCAAGCGCACCTCTTTGGACAGCATTGATTTCTGTTGTTTTATTATGCCTTATGCCCACTGGGACTCTTATGAATATTTCCATTCCCATTACTTCCTCCTTACAGAGGCATCTTTTGTAATAATTCCAAAACCAAGCTGTGGTAAGTCCCATTCTACCTGACGGGAACTGAAGTTCAACATACAAAGTGAATTAGTGGAAGAATTGGGAAAATAAGTTTGATTTCAAGTTGAAACATCTCTTTAATATGTTGACCTTAAAGGAATGTCAATTTTCACCCTTCTTTTCTTCCTATATTTGGTGTCTTTCAGTACAATCAGGTTGAACATCTTTTAGGTGAGTAATGCATTTATTTAAATGAATCAATCCATCTATCTCAACTATTTTTGTTTAGGAATGCAGTAAAGGAAAGGGCTCTACTTAAATAATGTATTTAAATTTTAAAGAAAAAGATAACATTAAGAAATACAAATTCTGCTTCTGTGTTTTAACCATCTTGAGCTTCATTTGTATCTCCCATGGGTCCAAAATCCTGTACTCTTATTTGTATCTCCTTGACATTAATATGCATGTATTTTTTATTTATCCCATTGACATAAGAATACATGCTGTCAATAAGGTTCAGCTCAGTAAAAAGGTTAAAATTAAGATGGAAATGGTTGCACGTGCTTAGCTTTTTTATATAGATACATTGATTTTTGCCATCCATTTCTTATTGATTTATATCTTCTTTATTCTTTAGATAACTTTCCAATGGAACAAAGTTTTTCTTGCTTCCTGAACCATCCTTCCAGTAGAATAAAATTTGCTCTTGATAGATTTGTTAGAACTCATGTAATAAGTCTGGAGTTCTTAACTCGAGAAGGCCTGTGTCTCAGTGAATTTGTCACAGATCAGGTATCAGCATGGACTGAATATTAGATTAGTTAGCCAGGTCTCTGTCAGTCGTCAAGTCAGCACTTTCTGTTTGTCTTCGGGGCCTGTTCTTCTTGCAGGGGCTGAAAGCCCGTTAACTACCTTTTTTCAGAATCCCGTGCAATTCGGGTTCTAGGCTAGTTTCTGCTGATAAGAGGCAGCAGTAAAAGGTTTTTAAATGTGGGAGAAAGATGAAAAACATCCTCATCCTCCTAGCAGAGGACTGACAGAGATTCGGAAAATGCCGCTGGGCATTTCCCTGTGAATCACTTTCTTGCTGTAAGGGGCTGTTACCCTTGCTAACAGTTTCCTGGGGAAAGCTAGCATGGAGACTGAGAACTAGAAGCAGTTTCTCCAGGCACTCACTCTTTCAGCCTTTTCGTCACTCATTTCTCTTTATTAAGTCTCTTCTTTCCTGAAAAGCTTGTTGTTTTTGACTTTCCTGACCAAATCCTCACTGCTACACTGAAATTAAGCCTGATTAATTGACTACAACCTTTGTTAAGACATTTCAGTTGCCTGGCTTCTCATTCTTAAAATGAAAAAATGGACTTGAATGATTTTTTAAAAAAGATTTTGTTTATTTATTTTTAGAGAGAAAGAAGGATGGGAGAAAGAGAGAGAGCAACATCAATGTGCAAGAGATACGTCCATCTGTTGCTTCTCACATGCCCCCACCTGGGGACCTGGCCCCACAACCCAGGTCTGTACCCTGACTGGGTTGAACTAGTGACCTTTTGGTTCACAGGGCAGCACTGAATCCACTGAGCCACACTAGCATGGGCTGAATGATCTTTCTTTAGATTCTAGCTGGGCATGTGCTCCAGGAAGATGTTTCCTTGGAAGTAAGAGATAAGAGATAGCTCTGCCCAGGGGATGTTAATTTCCCAGATGTGCTTATGAGTTTTATTTGGCCTTCTCAATGTCAGTATAAAAAAACAATATATTTATGTGTTAGTGTAGATAGCCAGATATTAACAAAGGACGGGAGCAAAGTAGATAAAACATTATTAAACATAATCAATTAGGGAGCATAAGCCAGCTTGCTTCCCTGTGAAGTTACAGTTTCATACACTCCCCAAGGAACCAACCACCTGTCCTTCTCTGCAGATCACTTGAGGAGGGATAGAACAATAAAGGGGGAGGTAAGCAGCAGAGGCCAAGATGGTGACCATAGAAACCGGTCACTCTAGGCTGGCTTAGGAGTTGGGCCCATCAGAAGCCAAAAAAGCTTGGGAAGTTAATTGGTTAGTTTAAAAAGTGCCTAGTCCTTCCCAAGCCTGAGATAATATAATAAATTCCACTTAACAAAGAAGCCCCCTTCTCTCTCTTACTGGATTACGCATACTTGCCCTGTCCATTGGTGAGTCCTCTCTGTAGCATCCATGTGGCCTCAGTAGCTGCCTCAGGCCTGTGGCAGACCATGCAGCCTACAAGCGGGGGCCTGGACACAGTGCCAGCTGAAGCACTGCTGGGAACACAGACTAAGGTAGCCCAGGTCGTGATCAAGTCTGGACTAGACTAAACTTTAGAACCAATGGCACAGAATCTCTGGTCACTGGCCCTATTTCAGGGCCTCATGAAGGCAAGACTGGACTTTTTCCATGGGAGGATGGAAGGAGATGGGACATTGGAAGCCTAGGGGGAGTTCTTTGATTTTGCATGTGGAGCTACAAATAAATCTTAACATGGGACAATCTCCCATACATGGGTCTCTGGAATGCTTTCCTTGATATACCATGAAAGAACGTGATTTCCACCAGTAAGAGATACAACATTTAAATATTTCATTTTACTAAATATCTGGAGTTCTGAACTATCTTTAAATGTCAGAAGATCCAAGAAGGATGGGCCTGTGTCCCTTCATGCCTGCCCTTGGCTGGAGCTGTTACAGGCCTCCTTATTCATGCTGGGCGTGTGCTCTCCCAGCCTCCGCTTCCTCATTTCATCCAATCGCCCTCAGACTGTGACAATTGTCATGAGCCACCATCCAGGTGAATTTTTTCCCTTAAGGTAGAGAATTATTGTTTTGAACTCACATTTCTACTAAAAGTGATAAAATTAGGATGGAGAGAGGGGGTGATGTGTTCTAAAACTGAGAAACAGCTTGGTGTTTTTGTACAGAATATTTCTACATGTTTATTTGACAGTTTCCCAGTTGCTTCACTCATTTATTTCATTTGGTTATCTCTGACAAGTATTTAAGTTTATGAGCCCTGGTTTATCCTCTGGCACTGTTTTTTCACCTTTTTTGGGTCACAAAACCTTTGAAGAGCATCATGCAAACTATTGGGATGTGTTCCCAGAAGAAAATGCAAGAACACAAACATATGATATTCTGATCACAGATTTCTTTGAAGTCTTGTATGTCACTAAGTTTAATGAGATGCTTTGCTCTAGAGCAATGCTTGTGAAAAATGAAAATTCAGACTCAGTAGGCCTAGCAGGTGCCTGATATTCTGCATTTCTAACATACTCTTATGTTAGTGTTTTGGTTTGGGGGCTATACTTTAAGTAGCAAGGTTCCAGTGGTTCTTAAACTTCCTTTGGACATTAGAATCCCCTGAAGACATCTTTAAAAAAGATTGATTCCCAGGCAATGGCATTTTAAGAAGCCCCCATCTGTGGGGTTTGGAAATGTCTGCTCTAGATCAAAAGTCATTATTGCAATAAGTAGAGACAAGCAGAGAGGGCTGGAACAGGGGTCCAAGCATCAGGTGTATGTTGAGTTAGAGTAAATGGTGCCAACCAAGAAGGTAGTGCATTGCCAAAGATAAACAATTTCGTTTTTTCATAAGTAACCAATTCCTTTTTTTTTTTTTTTTTTTGCTGTGAAAGAAACAGCAATAACTTAATGCCCCAAAGAACTTTTCTAACAATCTGCTACCTGGGAATCGTACATAGCAGAGCTGATCATTCTGGGGCTGACTTATTATTTGGTTTCAAAGCAGACCAGGGACTGGGGAAAGAAAGGAAAGTTTGGTAGAAATGAATTTTTAGTCATTCTTTATCATTTCCAAAGCAGTATTTTCCTCTGGTGATGTAGCCTTGTCCAAAGCTATTACAAAGCCACAAAGATTGCCACAGTAGACTTGATGTCAGATGAGAAACTAGTTTGAAACAGTGTCCACTGCCAGCATTGGGTAGGTGCCTTCTTTCTCAGGTAGTCCACAGCGATTCAGGAAAAAACATGAGTGCCTACCACAAAAGACATGTGTCTGTGACACTGCTTGATCTGTGTTTCAAAGACAGGATTGAAAGCTGAACTTTAATGGATGTCAGATCATTGCAAAGAAATTCTCACAAATGATATTACAGCCTGGGTCATTAATGTTCCTCTCCCTTCACCTCACATTGCAACCTCTGTGTGCATGCCTCTAATTAGTGCAGATCTGACTGAGGAGACTTCTGATGCCAAATGTGTAGAAAATTTCCAAGAAGCATTTCCATTTTAAAGAGATCTTAAAACATTATCTGAATCATCTACCCCTATTAAAAATTCTATTCTTAAAGGGAAAAAGCTAATTATATTCATTTAGATATGGATGCTTTTGAAAAAATAAATCAGTTGACACTGCCTAATCACAAGGAATTATTTCATAATCATGAAATAATAATAACCCCCAAAATTCCTATGTTCAAAGAAACCCTTCAGTAAAATTTAGCTTCTAATGCTTGTATGTATTGACTAAACAATGCTTTAAGATAGCTTGTAAAATTAACCAAAAAAAATTGCAAAATTAAACTTCTCTATCATGCACTGTCAAGTCATTAGTCATTGTCGTATTTCGTTCTTTGATTCGGAACACCTGGTAGAGTTACATAAAAGTGGACATGACATTTAAAACACATCTCAAAAAACTTTTGGGATATTGCTTTTCTCTGCCTGATTCACATTTCAGAGAGGAGGAGGCATGGTATGGAATCCTTTTGAGCCATAACAAATTGGGCTACTGGGTAACAAGTGGTGAAGCCAATGATCTTTTATGTGAGGTCACCATCTATAATACACACCATTTTCTTCACATAATAGGCTTGTACCTGTCATTCAGTTGGAAGTGACAAAGAAAATATTTTTCTGCTCTTATTTGCTCTGTTTTCTTGTGATTTTCTCTTTTACTTTGCCCTAGAGAACAGATGTTCTGCATCTGCTAAGGTCGGTTTTATATTGTTTTGGTTTTCAAGAAGTGTTTTTAACATCCCTGCTGATGATTTAGCATAAATTTTTCTTGTAATTAGTGTGGTTAATGAACTCCCCACCTATCTTTTAGTAGGTAATTATGAAGTTAGTGTACATTAACACATAGTGTATGAAGAGAAAAGGAAGGCTGGTGATTATGGATTCTATTCTATTATCTTGATGACCAAATCCCAAATGGTTTAATCATCATCAATGTCAACCTTTGCCATATCTTCATTCTACATGCCACATATTATAATGTTGCATTTATTTTCCATCTTGTCTTTGATATTTGCTCTTCCAGACTAGAAGTGCCCTGATTAGACAAGGCAACTGGCAGTTGAAAGAGATATTTTAAAAATATGCATGTGCCATCACCAATTTCACACTACAAGTTCTTCCTATCTTCTACTGTCTGCATATACCAGAGGCTTGGGTTTTATTTTGTTATATCCGATTATGGCTGAAAAATATTGGCTGTATGGAAAAAATAATACCAACAGCTTCTTTTTTTGTATGACAGTTCTTTATGTAAGGGCAGGGAGACGAGGATGAAGGGGACCTCTTCATACAAATTAAGTCATTAAGTATTTCAAATATAGAAATATACTATGGGTGTATTCTTATTCAATAAAGTCATATTATAAAAGTCCATATCCAGTGTATAATTGTTGCTGTCCTTTTTCTATGCTTCTTCTCTCTGGTCATTTCCTGTCAACTACTGCTTCAGTAGTACTGGGCAGTCACTGATGTCAGAGATCCCTTCTGAAATATTTGAAACCAATGACTCTAAAATATTTATTACTCATATACTATGTGTAAGTCACTGTACTAATAAATTGGAAAGCATAAAAGGAATTTATAGGAATAGAAAGAAAATATTTTTAAAAATTAGTTTTCAGTCCTTGCCTTCTTTTTTGCCATAATTCTAATTAGGGAAATTGAATGATAGTATATGAAAAATTTAAGAGCCACACTTAAGGCTACATTTAAGATATAACAGTAATATAAGAATCGTTATAAGACATAAGTGATTGTTTACCAGATGATGTTATACACATTAAGTGTTACGAGTTCCAGGGAAGAACTATGTACTCTACGTTGGAGTGGTCATGAACAATTTCGGTGAAAATCATAGCTGGTTCTTATAGTCTAACCTTGGATTAACTCCGTAGTACAAAGTCCAAGAACAAAAAATTAATGTATACACACTTCAGCTTAAATTTCTGAATATAAGGCACTGTAATTTTCCTTCTTTGCCAGAAAGGGTATAGTAAGTGTTTAGAACCTAACTGAACATCAGATGAAATTATTACAAGAGGCTGAGGATGTTGGAAAAATCACTGATATTAAAGTTGTAAAACTGGGTGCCATGAATGGTTTTTATTGCAAATAGCAGAAACCTACCCTAATTTAGCAGTATAAAATTCTGGAAGGGCTACTGGGTAGCTATCTCACTGTATGGGCAGGAGTCAAGGGAACCTGGGCTGCAAGGAGCTGTGTAGTTATATCTCTGTGCTTGGAGGTAGCCCCACCCAACACTTACTGCTACAATGCTGAACACTGGGCTCCCCATCATTAGTCTGAGCACTAGGCATGCTCCCTGGGCTGTCATCCTCCCTCCTCAAGTTTTAGAGACCAAAGGAGGAGCTTCTAATTAGCTTAGCATGTATCATGGGCCTGTACCCTAATCCCAGAGGAATGGGAGAGGGAGATCAACTCCCTTCTGCTCCCTTCTATGACTGTAGACATTGACTTAAGCAATAATTGACCTGCTTTGACCAGAGAAATATGGTGCAGGAGGAAGGCAATTATCAAAGGTGATGGATAACTGGGTAAGGAATTCTCATAAGCTTTGCAAAAGACACTGTTACTTATGGGACATTCATACATATAAAATGCCTACTGACTTCATGCTACAAAAAGACAGGGGATTGGGGCCATGTTTTCTATCTAGGAACACACAATAGTGCATTCTCAACATTTGGAGATGGTGAATGCTGGGGAGCAAAATATAAAAAAAGTCTATTGCATGTGGGTTCAGCTGTGTTTCTCGTTTCCCAGCTGTTGACTTGATGCAAGCCACTTAAATATTCTGAGCCTCAGTTTCTTCTTTTTTAAAATTGAAAGTTCATGATATTATAAAGATTAAATGAGGTGTTAAGTATGAAAACTGTTTGCAAACTGAAAAGTGCTGCGAAAGTATAGGAATAATGATTACCCCAAAGATATATTCCTGTAATCTCTTAGGATACCATGAATTTAGACATTCACAAGGTCTGAAGTGTAGCTCCCATTGACCATTTCAGAATTTGTTTGCATGATCTTAGATATCTCTGAATATGAAATGTTAGGGCAAATCTCACTAGTTTGTGGGTCCTAAATGATTTCATATGCTGGCTGAGGAAGAATTTTTTTCTACTTTTACCAGTTATTAATGGAAGACAGCTGGAGAAGTGTCACTATACTCTTCACTGAAGCCACAAGAGTGAACATTTGGAACAGGGTACAGAATTGGAAGAAAAGGAGGTATTTGGGGACATGCTGACCTACTTTAAACACTGCTCCTGCCAAATGGGGGTCTCCACAGGAGCTCCCTCAGGCTGCTTCTTTTGGTGTGATTCTCATGGGTCTAGACAAAAAATATCTCCATGCCAGTCCTTCACTGTGCATTTTGTTCCCAACTTCATACTTTTCACTTGGCATGGGCTATAAGAAGAAAATAAGAATGCACTATATCCCTACTTGTGTTTATTTGGGGGATTGACATGGTTATTTTTATTTGCAGGAGGTTTATATTACCCAGTAGTGGGGTCCTTTTATGAAGGGGAGCTTTGTCTGAGGTTCTGCCAAAGCAGATGTTCCTTAAATGACAGCTGCAGAGCATTGACTTTTCTGTGTCAGGAAACTTGATGCAAAGCTGGCTGTCAAGTGACACAGTTGCATCTGCCAGCTTACCGGGAATGAGATGAGTGGCCTTCAGTCCACTAATGCCTGCTTAATTTTTTTTTGTGCAGTGTTTTCTTACAGTGGCTAGATGATTGCACTCTTTGTAGGGGGCCTGCACTTGATGAAATGCAGCCCATTTCTGTCTGTCCAAGAAGGGCAGTGCTTATGTGGTGTATTTTGT
The DNA here is from genome assembly GCA_004024845.1 of Tonatia bakeri. NCBI lineage: Eukaryota > Metazoa > Chordata > Mammalia > Chiroptera > Phyllostomidae > Tonatia > Tonatia bakeri. The sequence continues at coordinate 21,405 of PVIA01002335.1, read as the reverse complement.
ATCTCACACAAAAAGATGATGAGACAGTGAGTCCCCCTTTTGTGAAGATCTGAAAAGTCTGGGAACTGGCAGGTGCCCAATTTTGATTTTGATTCTAATTATATAGTGAAAACAATTTACAGAATTTAGTGTCTAATTTGAGGTATTCTAATCTTAGCCTTATCCATTAATTTGTCAAGGCTATGTTGAGAGAGAAACTTGAAAGCAAGTTCACCCTGTCAGGAAAACCCTTTCAGGGCCTAGATGAAAAATCTACCTTAATCACATATTTATTTTTCCCCTGAAGAAAAAGACCCCATGACACAGGCATGAGTCTGAGCAAAATTCTTATTTCATGTAGTGACAAGTCAGGCTGGATGCAATCTCAGCCACATTATATGATTAATTATTTCTTCATCCCACAACAATTGTTTGTACAGTGTTAGAAAACCCAGCTTTTGTGGGTCTCAGTTATAAAATGATAATGTTGGGCAATTTTATCTTCAAGTTTCCTATCAGGTTTGTGAATACTATTTTTTTTAAATTACTTGATTAAAGACAATATTAGATAATATAAATAATGTTATCATTATCATATACTCAACTTTTTTTGTCTTAACATTAATGTCTTAGGTTAGTACTTAAAGATTAGAGTCCTTTATTCTCAACTTCACCAGTAAAGATTTATAGCCACTAACTCATTCATATAGTGAAGAATGAACCCCTTTATCTGGGGATAAACTAAAATAATGTACATCTATGTGGGAGAAGAAAAAAGCCAAACTTCTATTGCCTCTTTTAGGTTTTAAATGCTTGTTTATTTGTTCTTTCTATTCTCCTCCAGACCATGCATGCACATTCTTTGTGTCAATAATATCAGAAGCGAATGCATATAACATGTGTGCATAGAAGATGCTCAGTATATGCTGAGTGAATTAAATAATGAGTAAATATTCAAACAACGTTATTTCATGTTAACAGATGGTCTTTGATAGAGTCAAATAAGAACCATCTGGGCAAGGCAGTGCTTGTGATTATAAACCTTTATCAGTTCTAGTGTACTCAGTCTGTCCAGAAGGTATCTGGCAATGTAATATGAAAAATAGAGACATTTATTGAAGAAGATACAAGACACAAGAAGCATTGTACATGGGGCAATGACACCTTGCCTAGGTCCCCTTGGTCCCCTTCAAAGTAAGCACCTTGGGACCTCACACAGTTCTCCCAATTGGCATCAGCTGCCCCATTGTATTTTCCTGAATCGCATCAACAGTCTGAAATCTCTTCCCGTTTAAAGATGTTTTTAGTTTTGGGAAAAGCTAGAAGTCACAGGGGGCCAAATCTTGGCTGTAGTGGGGCTGAGTCACCTGGGTGATTTGACGTTTCTCCAAAAAACTCTGCACAAGACATGATACACAAGTGGGCGTATTTGTCATGATGAAGTTGCCAGTCACCGATTGCCCATAGCTTCAGCCTTCTGAAGCATCTGAATAGTTTCCGGGGAGGAATATTCAATCTTAACACAAAATTTGATGCAGATTCATTGCTCTCTACATGCTCAGTCATTTTGAATGTGATGGCTGCATGGTAGACATGCTCACTCGGTGGCATCTACCGGCTGCGCTGACTAGTACAGTGAAGTCATCACTGTTCACGCATGTGTATGCCAGTCCACTCTCCTTGGCTACCAGGTTACATCAGGGTCATGCAAACCATTCTCATTATATTAACAATGGTTGGACTTTTTCTGAGCAGACCTCATATATACCCTTTTTATTCATAAGTGGAATACGGAGTGTGGAAAATGTAGGTTTGCAGTTGTTTGTATGAAAAATAATACAGTAATTAAAAAATAATACAAGAATAAACTGTGTTTCACATACTCACAACTATTGAGTCTACTTTTTCTCCACCCTGTATATGGCAATATGATAGCTTAATTTTTCTCTGTCATTACCATTTGTCTTCACCAGCATCATCCAAAGGCACTGAGTATATTTTAAAGTTAAGCAGACATGAAATATGTCGACTTGATTCTTTGTAAATTCCTGCTTCCTTCCTTACCACTTACCACGGCCCAAACCTATGTAACATGCTTTCACTTCTCAAAACTGGTTTGTGATGTGTGGGTTCTGAGGTATGAGAGATGGTCTGTATTAGTGGAAACTTGTGTTTTCATGTAGAAACAGGTCATGTATTGCTAGGAAATCCTTATCACTGTGGAATCCAAGCTGAGTTACAGTCCAAATAACAAAAATCAACACAGAACCCTTTGTTGTTTTCTTTTCCCCCTAGTATGTTAGGAAACTTTGTGTATCATTTTGATCATACTACTTTGCGGAGTTGCTTGGGCAAATCCCCACTGTTAGGCCTGGTGACTTCTCCATAATACGGTCACATTTATGGAGCTAGAAGGGCTGCCGACTGGTTTCAATCCCCAGGAAGTAACTCTTGGCTAGTTCTGGCAGGAACATTATAAGCTCACAGGCTTTATCAAATCTGTGAAACCAAGTGTGATTTACAGCTAGAGTTGGGGGGAAAAAAACATACAGCAGTTGGATTTTAAAATCAGTAGCTTCCTCCCTGAAGAGGTAAAGGGAATTTGAGTCAGAAGCTCACAAATAAGACCAATTTCAGCTTATCTTGAAAATTTCCAGACTTATTCATAAATTTGACAGAAGTGCTATCGAAGAGAAACCCTTTGAAATGATAAAAAGTAAACACTCGATGTGAGACGCAGAGATGTGGATCTCCGAGATTGCTGGGCTTCGTGCAGAGGGTCATGATGACAATAGACTAAGATTCTATATCCTCTCTCTTTTACGTTATTTAAACTGCCTGTGGAAGTATGGATAGAGTGGGAACTACTCACTGAAAAATATGCTTTGAATTTTTAAAATTAAGGCAGGGAATAAGGGAGAGTTGAATGGGGAATTTTTTTATGTAGAAAAATGTTCAGGAAAACAAAATGGGCATAGGTTCTATTTCCATTATGTTTCTGAGAAGTAGATGATTAGAAAATAGGAGGGATTTCTTTTCCCTTTGACAGGTGACACTAAGGTGGTATCATATGCTCTGTGGCAAAATTAAGTAGAGAGGAAGACAAAATTTTCTATGATTATCCCATTTGATAGTTTGACATTATTATTTAAAAAACTGTTTAAATAAAAACTGTTTAATAATACTTTAAATCCTTATTTAAAGTATTGGAATAGAATGTTAAAATTGCTAGAAAAAATAATAAATTTATCTTAATTTTTAAGTAACAAGACATTTTATTATTTTTCACTCTTCAGTAGGCCCATTATTTTGAAAAAATATATCTACCAAAAGTAAACTTCATTCAGTAATAATTTATTCTCTTTCATATTCCTATTAATGGAAACTTGGTCAGAACCAAGTTTCTGGTTGGTTAAACTTCTGACAAGCTTGTACAAGGTAATCCCAGTTTTTGCCATTCTGAGTTAAAATAATTCCAGCACAAAGCAAAGACCTTTGTTATGTCTGCTATCTGTGCAGTCTTATCAAGAGTAAATGTGTGTGTACATGTATGCATGCATATGCATGGTTGTGCCATTTTGAAATGCCAAATATTGTTGGAGAATGCCTTCATCACCCACAAGGTTATCTAAGTCACTTAAAATCCATGTTGGAAGCCACTGAACACAGATATTATATTCAATTATTAACATAGGTATGGTTAATTAACATAGGTAAAAGTTAACTGTTTCAAAGTGGTCTGAAACAAAGCACTTAAAAATATTAAATTAATATTTATGATAGAAAGCAATTTCACAGAGTACTGTGGGTAATCTTTATCTTTTTAATTAATTTATTTTTATGGAATGTATTGAGGTGACAAAGGTTAATAAAATTATGTTGGTTTTAGGTATACAGTTCTACAATATATTATCTGTATACTGTATTGTGTGTTTACCAACCAGTCAAGTCTCCTTCCATCACCATTTATTCCCCCTTTACCTTCTATGTCCGCCCAGCCACCCCTGCCCTCTGGCAATCTCCAAACTGTTGTCTGTGTCCATGAGTCTTTGTTTTCTTCTTTGCTTAACCCCTTTCACCCTGTCACCCAACCCACAACACCCTCCCCTCTGCTGACTGTCCATCTGTTCTCTGGATCCATGAGTCTATCCCCACTTTGTTAGTTTATTTTGTTCATTATATTCCACACAAAAGTGAAATCATGGGGTGTTTGTCTTTCTCTGACCGACTTATTTTACATAGCATAATGCTCTTCAGGTCCATTCATGTTTTTGGAAACAGTAAGATTTCCTTCTTTTTATGGCTGAGTAGTATTCCTGTGTAAAACTTTACCATGGCTTTTCTATTCACCCATCTACTGCTGGGGTCTTGGGCTGCTTCCAAATCTTGACTATTGTAAATAATGCTGCAGTGAACATAGGGGTGCATATGTTCTTCAAATAGTTTTTCAGGTTTCTTTGGATATATCCCAGAAGTGAAATCACTGGCTCATAAGGCAGCTTCATTATTAATTTTTTGAAACTTTACTTTTCAGTAACTTTATACTGCTTTACACAGTGGCTGTACCAGTCTGCATTCCCCAGCAGTGCATGAGAATTCTCTTTTCTTAACATCATCACCAACACTTGTTTGTTGATTTATTAATGATGGTAATATTGGCAGATGTGAGGTAATATTTCATTGTGGTTTTAATTTGTATTTCTCTAATGATTAGTGACATTGATCATCCCTTCACATGTATACTGGCCATTTGTGTCCTCTTTGGAGAAATATTTAGGTCCTTTTTCAATTGGATTATTTGGGGGGTTTTTTGGTGTTAAGTTATATTTTTAATATATTTTATTGATTTTACTATTACGGTTGTCTCATTCCCCCCTTAATTCCCCTACTCCCTACACTCCCCCTCCTACCCATGTTCCCTCCACTTAGTTCATGTCCATGGGTTGTACATACAAGTTCTTTGGCTTCTACATTTTCTATGCTATTCTTAATCTCTCCCTGTCTATTTTGTACCTCCCATTTATGCTTCTTATTCCCTGTGCCATTTCCCCCATTCACCTCCTTCCCCTTCCTCGCTGATAACCATCCATGTAATTTCCATTTCTGTGATTCTGTTCCCGTTCTAGTTGATTGTTTAGTTCATTTTTGTTTTTGTTTTTTTTTAGGTTTGGTTGTTGATAGTTGTGAGTTTGTTGTCATTTTACTGTTCAAAGATTTTGATCTTCTTTTCCTTAGATAAGTCCCTTTAACATTTCATATGATAAGGACTTGGTGATGATGAACTCCTTTAACTTGACTTTATCTGGGAAGTACTTGATCTGCCCTTCCATTCTAAATGATAGCTTTCCTAGGTAGAGTAATCTTGGATGTAGCTTTTCATGACTTGGAATACTTCTTTCCAGCCCCTTCTTACCTGCAAGGTTTCTTTTGAGAAATCAGCTGATTGTTTTGTGGGAACTCCTTTGTAAGTAAATGTCTCCTTTTCTCTTGCTGCTTTTAAGATTCTCTCCTTCTCTTTGATCTTGGGTAATGTAATTATGATGTGCCTTGGTGTGTGCTTCCTTGGGTCCAACTTCTTTGGGACTCTGAGCTTCCTGAACTTCCTGGAAATCTATTTCTTTTGCCAGATTGAGGAAATTCTCCTGCATTATGTTTTCAAATAAGTTTTCAATTTGTTGTTCTTCCTCTTCTTCTTCTGGAACCCCTGTGATGCAGATGTTGGAATGTTTAAAGTTGTCTTGGAGGTTCCTAAGCCTCTCCTCATATTTTTGAATTCTTGTTTCTTCATTCTGTTCTGGTTGAATGTTTATTTCTTCCTTCTGCTACAAATTGTTGATTTGAGTTCCAGTTTTCTTCCCATCACTGTTGGGTACCTGTACATTTTCTTTTATTTAAATTTTTCATAGCCTTCACTTTTCCCTCTGTTTTGTGAGCATACTCAACCATTTCTGGGAGTATCCTGATTATTAGTGTTTTGAACTGCACATCTGATAGGTTGGCTATCTCTTCATGGCTTAGCTGTATTTTTTTTCTGGAGCTTTGATTTGTTCTTTCATTTGGGCCATATATTTTTTTTGTCTCGATGTATCTGTTATGTTTTAAAGGGTGGAGCTTTAAGTGTTATCCAGGGTGAGGCAATCCATGTTGCTGTGTTGTGGCAGTGTATGTGTGGGAGGACTCTGAGAAGGAATAGTGCCACTTGCTCAACTCTTGGCAGACTTTCAGTTACTTCCTCCACTACCCACAAGCAAATTGGACCCTTATGGTACTGATTCCCAGGTGTGTGGGCTTGTGTACATTCTAGGACCCTGTGGGTCTTTCCAAAGGACTCTCATGTGAGGCTGAGAGTTTATCCTGCCACTGCAATTTCTGCAAGTTTATACAGCCAGAGGTTTTGAGGCTTTATTTCCCTGCACTAGAACCCTGGGTTGCATGGTCTATCTTGCTCCCCCATTGTTTCTCCCAGTTTATTAGCATGCAAATGTGGGACAGTCTGCTCTGCCAGCTGCCACCTTGCCCACCTGGTCATCCAGTTACTGCCTTGTTGTGCACCCTTTCCACCCTCACTTCCCATTTCCGCCCCCCATCTTCTGAATGAATGTTTCTTCTTTAACTCCTTGGTTTTCAGACTTCCCTACAGTTTGATTTTTTGGCAGTTCTGGTGATTTTTTTTGTTTTTAAATTTGTTGTTGTCCTTCTTTTGATTGTGCAAGGAAGTGAAGTGTACTACCTATACCTCCATCTTAGCCAGAAGTCTGGTTAATTTTTTTTCCAGCAAACCAATTCTTGATTTAATTGATCTTCTGTATTATATTTTTTAGATGCTATTTTGTTTATTTCTGTTTTGATCTTTATTATTTACTTCCTTCTACTGACTTTGGGCTTGGTTGTTGTTTTTCCAGTTCCTTTCATTGTAAAGTTAAATTGTGTACTTGACATTTTACTTGTTTCTTGATGTAGGCCTATAATGCTATGAGTTTCCCTCTAAGACTGCTTTCATTGTGTCCCATTGATTTTGAGTTGTGTTATAATTTTCATTTGTTTCAAGGTGTCTTTTGATCTCTTACTTGATCTCATTGTTTAACTCATTCACTCTTTAGTAACTTGTTATTTAGCCTTCATGCGTTTGTGTGTTTTTCAGTTTTTTTCTTGTGTTTAATTTTTGGTTCCATATGATTATGGTCAAAGAAGATACTTGATATTATTTCAATCTTCTTAAATTTATTGAGACCTGTTTTGTGTCTTTACCCGTGGTCTATCCTTGAAAGTGTTCTATATGCACATGAAAAGAATGTGTATTCTGCTGCTTTGGGATGCAATACTCTGAATATATGAATAATATACATTTGTTTTAGTGTGTCATTTAAGGCTGATGTCGTTTTTAATTTTTCTGTCTGGGAGAGGCTATCCATTGATGTCAATGGGGTTTTAAAATCCCTACTATGACTGTATTTCTGTCAGTCTCTCCTTTTACGTTCATTAAGATTTGCTTTACAGCCCTGGCTGGTATAGCTCAGTGGATTGAGCACAGACCTGTGAACCAAAAGGTCGCTGGTTTGATTCTCAGTAAGGGCACATGCCTGGGTTGCAGGCCAGGTCCCTGATGAGGGGCGCACAAGAGGCAACCACACATTGATGTTTCTCTCCCTCTACTTCTCCTTCCCTTCCCCTCTCTCTAAAATAATAAATAAATAAAATATTAAAAAAAGATTTGCTTTACATACTTAGGTGCTCCTATGTTGGGTGCATAAATGTTTACAAGGGTTATATTTTCTTATTAGATTATTTCCTTTATCATTATATAGTGCCCCTCTTTGTCTCTTACCATAGCCTTTGTTTTAAAGTCTATTTTGTCAGATATAAGTATTGCTACCCAAACTTTTTTTTTCCATCCCATTTGCATGAAATAGATTTTTCTATCCCTTTACTTTTAATATTTATGTATCTTTCATTCTGAGGTGGGTCTTTTGTAGACAGCATATATACGGGTCTTGCCTTCTTATCCATTCAGCTACCCCCTATCTTTTTATTGAAACATTAAACCATTTACATTTAAAGTTATTATTGATAAGTATGCATTTATTGCCATTTAAATTTTTTAATTATGTTCTTCTGTTTTTTTTCTTCATCTTCTTCTTCTACTTCTTAAAACAGAAACTTCAAAATTTCTTGTAAGACTGGTTTGATAGTAACAGACTCCTTTAGTTCTTTCTTGTCTGGGAAGCTCTATTTCTCCTTCAGTTTTAAATGATAGCCTTGCTGGGTACAGTAGCCTTGGTTGTAGGTCCCTGCTTTTTATCAATTTGAATATTTCAAGCCACTCCCTTCTGGACTGAAATGTTTTTGTCAAGAAATCAGCTGACAGTTTATGGAAACTTTCTTGAAGGTACTGTATTTTGCCATGTGTAATGTGCACCCATATTTTTGGTCCAAACTTTCAGGAAAAAAATATTTTATTTTAATTTTTTAATTCAATTTTTATTATTTATGTTCAGATTCCTGGTTTTTGTATTATAAAAGAATTTTAGCATTTATTTTTGAACATATTATGGTACAAGAAGTCTTACATAACAAATAATTTCAAAACACAAGAACGTGTATGAAGTACTTCAGGTACTACCCATGTATAATGCACATCCTCATTTTCCCCTCAAAAATCTGGGCAAAAAGTGTGCATTATACATGGCAAAATACAGTAATTAACTGCTTTTAAGATTATATCTTTGTCTTTAACCTTTGTAATTTTAATTATGATGTGTCTTGATTTGGGCATCTTTGGGTTTACCTTGTTTTGGACCCTGTACTTTTCACACTTGTGATATCCTTCACCCGGTTAGGGAAGTTTTCAGCCATTATTTCTTCAGATAGGCTTTTGATCCCTTATTCTCTCTCTTCTCCTTCTGGTACCTTGTGTTGTGGATGTTGTCCCATTTCGTGTTGTCCCAAAGGTCCCTTAAACTATTCTCATTCTTTTAAGTTCTGTTTTCTTTTTGTTGTGCTGATTGGGTGTTTTCTTTCTTTTATCTCTTCTTCCAAATTGCTGTTTGGTCCTCTCTGTCATTCTACCTAATGTTTATTGTTCCTAGTGTATTTTTCATTTTAGATATTGTATTCTTCATTTCTGACTAGTTCTTTGTTATGGTTTATATGTCTTTTTTTCATGCTGTTGTAGTTCTCATTAAGTTCCTTGAGCAACTTTATATCCATTTTTTGAACTCTATACCTGATAATTTGCTTGCCTTCATTTCATTTTGCTCTTTTTCTGGAAATTTCATTTGTTGTTTTATTTTTGGGCCTATTTCTTTGTCTCCCCATTTTGGCTTCCTCTTTGTGTTTGTTTATGTATTAGATAGATCTATTATGACTCCCAATCTTTGCCAGATGGCCTTATATAGTAGGTATACTTTGAAGTTCAGTGACACAGTCTACTTGATCACCTGAGTTGGGTGCTCTAACAATGTTCCTTCTGTGGGTTATGTTGGGCATAAAATTGTTGTAAATTAGTTGTGATTGCTATTGGCTCATTTTTGTGTAAGATCAACCCTCAGCCTGGCTGACTATGAGGCTCAACCCCAATCATGACATGTGAGCCTCTGTGCAGGTGCTGAGCACAGGAAACAAACTTTGCCTCAGCAGCATTTGGTGCCTGCCAAGATCTCTCTTTGAATATGCTATTTGCAAAGCTTATTGAATCCTGCTTTGATGTTGTTTGAAGCTAGCCACTGGGTATGTTGGTTCTGGGCCTTTTGGGAGGGACTCTGGTGCAGATCAATGTTAGATACTGTTGTTGCCTTGTCCATTGGCAACCTGCTTGAGCTATAACTTGGGTGTGTGTGTGGGAAGGACCAAGCTGCACATGAAGGCCCACTTTTTCCAGCACTGGACCAAAAGTCCCAAGGTACTCCAAGATCCACCTCCCCCTGCCTCTGCCTGTTGGCTGTCTGTTAGGCTCAGTTACTGAAAGAACATTTGGCAGACTTGGGGGTGGGATGAATAGAGCTAATGGATCTCCTGTGATGGGGAGGTACCAGTCAGGCTTCAGGGAATGCCACAGGTATGGTTTCCATCCTGGAGCCACATGACTGAGTCTGTCTTGGATCTTGTGTTGACCTGTCAAGGCAGAGCCACTAGGAGTTGAGTTGATAGGATCTCTGGAGCCTAAGGGTATGCTCTGCCTGAGGTGGGAATGGTGGTTCTGTTGAATCTCTTGTGAAGAGAAAGCACCAGTCAGGTTTCCAAGAAAGTGGGGACAGTGGTCCCTACCCCAAATCAGAAAACTCCATCACTGATACCCCCTGAGTCTGCCTAGATCTCTACACCCTGGCCACAGGAGCTGACTCCTCAGCAGAGCCTAAGCTTCACAGGGTTGGGGGAGAGGAAATCCGGAGGGTGGGACAATTGCTTTTCCCCCAGGTTGATGCCACAGGGAGTAGAGTGCTCAACCCAGAATGATGGTGCCTGTGATGTGGAAGGATGACTCAGCACAAGGATCCTGATGGCTTTCCCCCAGGGCCTTTCCCAGAGACACAAACCCCAGACTCTCCTCAGATGACTCTAGTGTTCTCTGCCTTCCCTCTGCTAGAGCCCAGTGTGAGTGGTTGCAAACAAAATTTTGTGCTTTGGCCCTTTAAGAGGGTGCCTGTGTCTACCAGTGGACTTTCTCTCTGGAAGAAAAAACTCCACTGCTTTTCATAGCCAGATTTTATATGGGTGCCTCTTCCCAGCTCTGGTGCTTTGGGCTGGGGAGTCTAGCCTCTGGATGAGACTCTTCTTCTGCCAGTCTTCAGCTGGTTATTCAGAAGGATTGTTCTTTAATTTATTTATCATTCCAGTTTTGTCCTGGGAGGAGGTGATTATAGCTTTCACCTACTCTGCCTTTATTGCAAACAACCTAATCTTTATCTTTTTAGATAGGGGATAGTTTCTGTCATGAAAGAAACACAGGAAAGGGAAATTTAGCCTTCTGTCAGGAATGTGCAGACAATTTTGACAAAATTAAGAATGAAGAGGCCTGGTCTATGTAGAACAACAAAGATAATCTTAACTTGAGAATCTTGGACCAGGGTTTGTTACTGAAATGTTAAATGAAATACTTGGAAAAGGAGAGGTGAACTCTTTGCTTGATTACTTTCTTGAAGCTTATGTGTTCTCAATGCTCAGCATTTATAGACTTCCCTTGTGCCAAGAGTGAGTGTATTTGTGTGGAGTGGGTGGGCTAGGAGAATCAGCAGACTGTGTTGCCACATTTAGCCTGGCAGCTAGCGCATCTCCAAAACTGACTTTCATCCAATGGCACAACCTTTGAGGGATAGAGGGCAAAGCTTTTTTCTTTCTGACATTTTAATTTTCACTTCTCTAAAGGAACCCTGCCATATTTTTATGTGAGTAGAACACATAGTATTTAATTTATGCATTTAAGTAAGCAGATCTGACAAAACAGTAAAAGCTACATAAGGTTTATGTAGCAAATTGCTACTTCTTGAACTTTGAAATTTGCATGCACAGTAAGTTGGGAGGTTTCTAATTAACTCTGTGCATGTACCCAGAAATAGACTCACAAATATTGTTTCTTGTCACTGAGAATGTGTTTAAATTATGCCAAACAAAATGCGCCTTCAGGTGATATACCCAGGTCAGAAAATATTGCATATTGTAATACTTTTAGCCTCCATGATCTCACTTTTTTTTTGACTATTTGGCACAGTTGTCCTGAGGACATTTTCTTTTGGTGGTTGTTATCTTTGTAGGATAACCCAGAATACTAGCTTTAACCCATACAATCTCCTTTGGGAGAAAACCTGTAACTAGCATATTTCTTGGAGACAAAACACTAGAAGTTTTACCTACTGGAAATATGTGAAATTCCAGAACCTTAGAATGATAAGTATAACATTTAGTGGAGCTAAATTACTGACAAAAGTAATCACAAATACCAGGACTCAAACAAGGCAGAAGCTTATTTTGTTCCACATTACAGATGGAAGGTGAGCAGTTCAGGCTTGTGGGGAAGGATTTGCTCATGATGTCATTCAAGGCCCAGCTTCCTTCCATCTTGTGGCTCCATCATCTTTAAGGGTGTTATCTATGTTTGGGTCACAGTTAAGTCAACAGGCCAACCAGTGGAAAGGGAAAAGAGAGGGAGGCAAGAACAGGCAGTTTTATTTTTAAGATGAGAATACAGAAGTTGGCTAGAAAACTTCTGTTCATATTTGTTTAGTTGTAACTGACATATGACTAGAGAGGTGCCATAGGCAGTGATGGCTGCCAGAAATTCTAAGATAGAATTTTACCTGTCTCTCTAAGTGGCTGGCAAATCCACAGAAATGGGTGGACCAGTCGGACATGATGAAGAAACTCCTTGAGCTCTTCTTCATTTTTACCTATTTAATAAAGAATTGATAAACATAAAACATTAAGCTCTTTAAGAAACTTAAAATAGCTTTCTCTTGATCTATGAATCGTGTGAATTAATGTGACATTCATATAGCTTAGATATAGTTACTTGTTTTTTTAATGTCTGTTTATTTTGAAAAGAATTAGAAGAAGCCAACTACAACATTTTTCCTTATAATTGAAAAATCTGGATTCTCCTAATGACCTCCCAAAAGGATGCATCAATTTGTTGAACAATGTTATGTATTGTACACTTCCTGTGAGCCTGTCATTGTGATAAGCACAAGGAAAGATACAAAAGGGTAATTACAAGGCCTCAAAGATCAAGGTGGACAAGATTCCTGGGTCCAGTTGTTTTGAGATGTTATAGAACTTGTGTATGAAGTGCTCTCCATGCTGATCTCCTTTGTAATACCACTGGATATAGTATTTCTAAATCTTCAACCTTACCTGAAAGAGAGACAATAGTTTGGAGGCCTCCTAATTCCCTAATTAGTTCCATAAGTGTTTTGTGGTTATCCATTATGTGTCAGGCACTGTGTAAGAGTCTGGAGAAAGAGTGGTGGAGAAAGCTCTGTCTCCCCTTATGATGTCAATGTTTTATCACTGATATACAACTAGTGATCTCAGAGCTATCATGCATATATGCTTGCTATATTTCTCATTCAGCAGTGGTAGCAGACACTCACCACAACTATAAACATATTGTGCCTCCAATTCTTTGACATTAAAATGCAGTCCTGGCCCTGGCTGGCGTAGCTCAGTGGATTGAGCGCGGGCCGCGAACCAAGGAATCGCAGGTTCGATTCCCAGTCAGGGCACATGCCTGGGCTGTAGGCCATGGCCCCCAGCAACCGCACATTGATGTTTCTCTCTCTCTCTTTCTCCCTCCCTTCCCTCTCTAAAAATAAATAAATAAAATCTTTAAAAAAAAAATGCAGTCCTCATACTCAGCCATTGGTCTAAAAACATGCTGAGTCACACTGAAAAAGAAGCAGAGGATGTGAACTCTAGGAAGTACCCTGGGGTCCACTGCAATTTTGATTTAGTGAATGTCAAGGGAATCCTAGAGTTTCTTCTCTCAGCAGCTTCCCACATAGTTTCCGTGAGCAGTCAGATTGGAAAATTCCATTTATGCATGCCATCTAATTTTGTTTCAACACTTTTTCAATCTCTGTCTTGCTGGTGAATGACAGGTAGTTGGTTTACTGGGTGTCACTGATGAGAACTTGGGAACTCACCCAGTAGTTTGGTTTGTGGCTGTGATGACCTCATTACTGGCTCTTCTTCAAAAGTTCCTCAGTCTGATATCACCTTCAGATTTAGCTTCCAAAAGAATTCCAATATTTAGAGCATCTCTTTAGAATCTTTTGTTTTCTACCATTAATTTATCCCTTGGTCTTGAATTAACCTTAAAAGCACTTTTAACTCCCTACTGTATGTAAAACACAGTACATTACAATTGCATTTATATATTCTTTCGAAAAAGTTGGCCTCAATTAATCTCCACACTATGGTTCAACATACATCTAAAAGAAAAACTATCACACATCCATCAATTATTTGAAGATTTTCTCCTAGCTGCAGAGCTGATCAATTTCAGGGCATTCACTTATTTTTCTGTGCACGGAGAGTATGAACTTTTCACTGCGTTTTCATTCATGTTTCCCCCTTTACTGTCACAATACCTGTCAAGTATGAACTTTGTATCCAAAGGTTCATTTTCCTTATAAAGCAATGTGAATATTTTTTAGCCATTTCTCTTTCTTCTCACATTATTTTCCCTTAAAGATACTATAGAAAATGGCATTTTGACTTTATTTGTTTCATAACATATATGGTTACATTGAGAGAAAATGAAAGTCTTCTTTATGAAGCTCCTTTTAGAGAACATTGAAAATATATAGAATCTATTTGCTTCGTTTTAAACCCCTCAAATTTGAACATCATTCTGAAGTTAAAGCTGTCCCTGAGGACAGATGACATTTGATCTAAGTAACAGCTATGATACTCAGGCGAGGCTGTTCTTTCTATGTGACTTCAAAGTTAGACGCTAAGGAAATCCATTAAAGCTAGAGTTAGAGCAGAAATAAAGGTGATGACATAGTCATTTGAGGTGAGAAAGGTGAGCTTCTTCAGAGGACTTCAAGAAAGTGCATAATGAAAACAATTTTGGAGCCAGCTGCTTAACTCAGATCGCTCAAGGATGAAAGGCAATGTGACCTAATTAAACCCTTATGATATTCTGACCCTCCCTCCTCTGTCTTCTGTATAAACACCCCTCTTTTAGTGCTGCCCTTATTTCGCGGGTCTGATTGAACTCTGCTAATATAGGGGCTGCTTTACATCGCCATTCAGGAAGAATGCTGAGCACCAACACTATCGGCTCCTTTTCTCCAGAGCACAACATAGAATAAAAAAATATATTCCTCACTGTCGCCCCCTAATGGTGAGGTACGTGACATCCTACTTGTAGAATGGCTGCAAAAATGTGAAACTCCATTACAACTCATTAAGCAGTGCCTTTTTTTATGCTTGGCTCCTAGCCTCCTTGACAGCTTTAGCTGAACAAGCTCTCCAGCCAACCTCAACAACCTACATGCTCCATCAGCCTTGGCATTTAAACCTTTCTATGCTAAGCACAGGGATATCTTGTATTACATTTCTTATTCTAGACAACAAGTATCATCCATCTTTGGGGGTTACTGTTGGTAGTCTTGTCACTCAGACACCACAAAAGGCATGAAGGCTCCTTTGACAATATTTCATTCCTTAACAAGAACCATTCTGTTACCTCATTTGACTGCTAAAAACCCATAGAGGTTCTTGTCTTGTTAAATATAATTCTGTTGCAATTACTGTCAAATATTGAATTAAAAGTGGTTAGCTCATTAGCAGCTCCCCCCCAACAATTGATTAAAAAGTTTTACTTTTTTGTAAGAAGATGGTTGATGTTTACTTATGAACTGGCTTCTCATCTTTGAAATCTAATTATAGTCACTAAGAATGCTCATTTTTTACTTGGTCCCTGAATTCCTGGGGCATGAAAGGGGCATACAGTGGGAACAGATGGATGTGTCATGGAGTCACTCCAAGGCAGAGGCCAGGTATGGAAGAGAGCCAGTGAAGGTGTGGGGTGCCTTATCAAAGTCAGGTCTGTCTCCCAGCCTCTGAGGGGGCTGTCAGGATGTAAGAGGGTAGGCTTCCTGAGGTGGTGGACAGAGCAGGGATCTGGGGGGTATAGTTACATGTGACACTTGAAAATACAAGGCAAATGGGCAGCGGTACTGAGCAATACATATGCAGAGAGCAGGGAAGTAGCCACCAGGCTAGATTTCAGGCGGAAGTTGGCCAGATTATAGCAGGATCTAGTCTTGGGAGGAGGAGTAGTATACCAGGATGACAACTTCAAAGGTAGTAATAGAAACAGCAATAAAAATTCTCCCCTATAATTCGTTTTCATAACAGCATCTGGAATGACTCTTAGAAAATATAAAGCAGATCATACCCAGACTTTTCCATGACCTCCTAATCTGGTACTGCTTAATCTCAGAAGTGTAAAGGGATCTTGTTAAAATGAATGTTCTGATTTGGAGGCCGGCATGGTACCTGAGTTTCTCCATTTTCAACAAGCTCCTAGGCAATGCCTGGATCATACTTCCAGTAGCAAGAACTTGAAGAGCAATCAAAATTGTTCAGATTCCCTTCACCCTGGTCTCTCCCTTTGGTGACAACATTCCAGCCACTGTCACTTTGCTGCCTCAAGCTTTGTAGTTGCTGTTCCCTGTACGTGGAAACACTACCCACTCACCCACCTCTGGTTTTGTCTTCTGCTTTTAGATTAAACGTCACCTCCTCAGAGAATGGCTTCCCTGACCACCTATGCAAAGCACCCCCTCATTCCCAGCTATTCTCTTCAGGAGTAATTATTTCTTCCATCATAGCTTACCTTACTCAATCTATTGAGTAACTACCTTACTCAACCATTTATTTTTTTGTTCCATTGTTTATTGTGTGTACCCCAATTAGATATAAACTTCCAGTAAGACAGGAACCATCATTAATATGTTTTCCACTGTATCATTTACTAAGTTCTGCCTGCGTGTTGGACATTGTACTGATTGCTTTAAATTTATCTCATTTATTCCTAACATCAAATCTGTAAATTATGTCTTTTTAATCACTAATTTACAGACAAGATAGCAGACATCCTTTAAAAATATCAAATAGAGATTTCAAATATCTGGGCAAAATAGCAAGTCAGGAAAAGGGCGATTGCATGTGCTGCCTCTGACCCTCTGCCTGCACTTCACCCACCGAGTGGAGATGTTCACACCGGGTGACCTCTGCCATTACCACGTGTCCCGTGGGTGCACTGCCCAAAGTGGATGACAGTTCCACTCCTTGATCCTTCATTGCATAGCTGAGCTACTCTGATGCCAAAGGCAATTACTAGATAGTAAGGCATAACTAAAAGAAATTCAATCAGGAGAGTCCCTAGAGTTTATTAACATGACCAAAACTACCTGCTGCTGTGTGTTGTGCTCTCACCCCAGGGTGCATGCTTTAAAAATAAGATCTCTCGAGATGCCTAGAAAGAGATTTCTATTCCTGTGGCAAAGGTGACGAGATTTCTATTCCTGTGGCTGACTTGGATGGGCATAGGTCCCATCTCCACGATCACCTCCATGATCAGTTGCCAGGGGCAGGAATGCGCTGACTGGGCTTGCTTCGGCCCTTCTGTAAGTAGAAACTCCAGTAAGAGTGCACATTGACAGTGTTTGGCAGTTGGGTCCATAAATAACCTGTCCACGCAAGCCAAGGTATCTATAATGCTTGCTTTCTCAGAGAGGATATTTCACAGTCGAGAATTAAATATTCAGTTTTCATTGTCCCAGATGAAACTACAAGGGGGCCATGAGGTCACTTACATAATTCTATGGACAAGTAAACATTCCATTTCTTATTGTGGAGGGAAGAAAAGAGAAGTGGGGGATCTGGGGCTCTGATTCTAAAGCCCCTTCAAGTATTGGCTTAGCTGCTGAACCTCCTTGAAGGCAGAAGTACTCAGGGGCTGCCTGCCTGTGTGCTTGTTATTTTTGATGGATAGCAGTCTGGCTGCAGGGCAGGAAGCTGAAACCCCTGGGGTCAAATTGTTGTAGCTTGCAAGGTGTTGAGACTTGATACATTTTGTTGTAGCCAGACCCAGTGAGAGTTTCAGGTACTGTCTTCAGGATCCCTTACTCTTGCTTCTTCTTCATGCTCCCCCTAGATATAAAGCATCACGCCAAATTGCACTCCTCTCCCACACCCTTCCACACATACACTTGAGCTGAATATGAAAATTGGTCTCTAATTGTTGGATACAAGCTTGACTAGCTTTGAATTAACAGCTAAAGCTGTATTCATTAATCTGAACAGGGAAGAGCAGGCGGACTGTCACAACATGGCTCAGTTCAGTAGTCATGCAGAGCAGGTGAGGGAACGGGAGGCACTCTGAAAGTGCAGCAGCCATCTCCATCAGCCCCATCAGCCGGTGGGTGATGAAGAGGGGCCGGCAGCCAGCCACAGAGTTGCCACGAGATGGATGGCATACCTCAAAGTCCACCGTCCCAGGGGCATCCCAGCCATGATCGATGGCTATCCACAGCAATTAAACTTCCCAGCTTTTAAATGTCATAGCAGAATGGAATGCCATCTCATAAAGGTGTTGTTTAACATTTATCAAACACATGGATGGGGTGGGGTTTGGGGGCTGTGGAGTCATTCTTTGGGGAAATATGAACAAATGTTACAGCTTTTGAAATGAGAAAACCATGAAAATACAATTTGATAGTATTCTAATCTCTTTTCTTCAACACTGAAATAAACTAGAACAGAATCATTTTTTGGACACTCTAATTTTTAAAATGTTGATGTTTAGTGGGGGTGCGCTGGGAAGAATATATAACAAAGAGTCAGGAGAAGCAGTGTTAAATCATTGCTTTTTCACTTATAATGATACATGTTGGATAAATCACCATTACCTGTGTAAATGGGAGAATGAGACAGAAATGGTGCTCCCCCACCTCCAGTGTGTGTTAGAATCACCAAAGGAGCTTTTTAAAACAGCAATGATGGGGGCCCACCTAGTCCAATTAGTCTGAGTGGGGTGAAGCATATCTGCTTTTGTGAAATCTCCCCAGGTGACCAGTACATACAAGGAAGATTGAAAACCACAGAATTTGATAACCTTTAAGTTTCTTCAGCCTTATGTTTCCATGAATTTTCTTTGTTATAAGGATATTCCCAAAGTAAAGAATGCTTGTTGGTTAAAAAAAGAACCCCAAACCAAAACAAAATTATCAATAAAAATAACATATGGTATTAAAGGACAATGATACAATGGTCAGTATTTTTCTGTCACCAATTTGTATTTATTCATTCATTTAATCAGAGATTGAATAACTATTGAAACTTCTCCAATTCAAGGTTGAAGATCAGAGGGCTGGGTTTACTTGCTTATCAAGCACTGGGACCTTAAATGTGGAGGTGTGCTTATGGATACGAGCTGTTGGAGCTAAGTTCTCTGAATGTCAGGAAATGCTGATATTCAATCCTCCATCCTACATTTTTGCCTTCTCCTCTGTTTATTCTTCTGTCCTTTTTCTAGTTAGGTGGCGGCATGATGTGTTTGAGGTATTAACAAATGCTTTTAAATATTAGCATGCTTTTAAATGTGTTTCTTCCCGTCTCTTCCATAACCACATTCAAGCAGATTGTTGGCCTCAGGATGAACAAGAGTAGCAAAAAAAGCCATATACAGGTTTAAGTTCCTTAAAACCAGTTCCTTTAAAGAGATTAATACAGAGATTGTCTTCCAGATTATGGATTGCTTCAAGGTGGAATGAAAGGGAACAGAGAGGAAAGAAGGAAAAGTGAGAACAGAGACCTCACTGTGCCCAGGAGACAGGGACCTGGGCTTTGTCTGCGGGAGGCAGCTGGGGAGACAGGACACCATAAGCAGGGTGCCTGAGACATATAGCCAGATGGGAGTTAGCTCACTTTTCTGATGGAAACCCCACCCCCACCAATGGTAAAGCCGGAAGAGGAGACGGTCTTGGGGCCTGTCTAGAAGGACATGCCACAGACAGCTCACCCGATCTCATGTCCGCAGGCACAGCAAGAACCTCCAGAGCTGAAGGGGTCCCTGGGACCAGGCAGTGACTGCGCATGTTGATGGCAGAGCATTAAAATGAAGGATGGATGGTCATGGATGCTCAGATGAGCGACGTGAGACCAGATAGGTTATCCCTTTGCTATGACACTACGTAAGTCCCAAGGAACAAATGAAGTGGGATGGTGCGATGGAACAGAGTACTCAGATAAAAATGAGGCCATTCTTTAAAGTTCTTTGAAGATGTAAACCTTTATGGGATTTCCTTTTGATAGAGTAAAAAGTCAAAATGAATCACGTAGCATGACAAATGAACATAGCCGTGTATGATTAGTTCAGCATTCAGATTTCTATGGAGTATTAAAATGGATTCCCATTGAGAACAAGTCCTCACTCTGCTCAGAGAATTCTGTTGCTTTAAGAGAAAGGCAAACAGGTAGAGAAACAGACCTGTAAGAAATCATTCCATTTGCAAGAGAAGTCTAATCTATTTTCATGCCAAAGTGTAAAGGACTTTTCATGTTTTTCATGGCTTCATTAATCTAATTTCAAAAGGGAAGGCCTGCACTGGAAACAGAGGTTATTCACATTTCAAACAAACTCCTCAGGCATAATGAGTGAGCAGAGCATTCAGCTGTTAGACTTCGTTGCTTTCCTACCAGCTAGAGACAAGTGCAATGAAGGTCATGCTATTTAATCTTACATGTGAACAGATGTATATAGTAGGAGTTGGAGAAGGAATTATTTTGAAAAGTGGCAAAAATAGATGTTACACACTGAGTATCAAGGTAAAGTTTGGAATAATGAGCAATTCAATATTATCTATTTCCATGTTCTTTTAACTTACGGAATGACTGACTGATTGAAAAACTCCGTGGTAAATCATGAGAAATAGCTAGTTATGTATACCAAACCCCATTCTGCAACATAACAGAGGAGTTTGGAAAGACTGGAAATACTTCCACCCCAGGAATTTCCAGGACATCTGGTAAGTCAACAACATTATCACAAACATTATGGCCAACAATGTGAGTTCTTGCAACAATGTATTCATTTTCCAAATGTTCCAGCTGAGAAAGCCACACAGAACATTCCCACCATCTAGCAGATGGCTAATGGGGGAGCCAATATTTTCTGTGGAAACCAAAGTTTCTTCTTCTAACATTAGACATTTTCAGCAGAGAGAACAAATAAGCATTTGTTTTTCTATTCTATTAGCTCACACTCATAAAAAGATAGCATTACAGACTATTAATTTAAAAGTGCATTAAAAATGAGTTTTTCCCTGAGATTATAGAATGAAGAGGTTTTAAATCCTGAAATGTCTGGTGGTAGAAATAAGGGCTATTGCTTTATTTTCTAGCATGAGATGGAAGGGTTAGGGAAGTCTTTGAGCCTTTATTTATTAACTTTACTATTATGATTGATTTGCAGGGGGGGACTCTTAAAAGCATGTGGGTGGAAGTTAATTTGCTCCTACCTACCAGATTTACAACTGAGTTGTAAAATGCAGGGATCATGAATGGGAGTCTATCTTCATAGAACATGAAACAAAATGAACAAGGTGCAGTTGCCAACTTTATTTTAGGGAAGAGTGGGAAGAGTTGGCAAACAGAAGACAAAACCTTATCTGAGTACTATGGAGTCAATACATTTAGCTTCACAGACTACATTTGCTGTGCCAGGAAAGTGGGTCGATTAGCCTTAAAATATTTTACCATCAAATGTTATTATCAAGCATTTAAGTAAATGTGTGAGACATTTCACAAATGTAACACATACCTTTGAGAGCAGTAACTTGTTATAGATAGATGATTTCACTTGTTTGTTTTTGCTTTGTTTTCTAAGCTGTTTAGAGAACCAAATTGATATTTCCA